>CAKLNU010000054.1:0-189603 GCA_922788865.1 Poeciliopsis turneri
AGCGGTGGCTAGTCAGAGTCAGCGCCAGGCTGGCCAGCGGAGCTAGCCGCTGAGACGCGTTAGTCTATGGATTTCATATATTAAGGTTTTTATATAAATCTTTACATTACTTACTTCTATTAAGCTTAATGTGATAATGTCAAGAGGCTTTGTGGCAAGGTACTTAATGCTTAGGGCAGCTTAATCAGGCTGGGCCTCATGGTTAGCCAGCCAGGGTTTTCTGTGGCAGCCCCGCTGAGCAAGAAGGTCATGGGCAAGTGAGCCATAGCCATTGTGGTGGAGCCATGGCTGGTTTAGCCAGCAGGGTTTTACACAGATGCAGCGAGTGGTCATTAGGAGCTGAAGCCAGGGCCAGCCGCCATGCAGGTGGAGGTAGCAAGCTGCCAGAAGAGCTTGTTCATGTTAAGTTATGAAGTATGAAAGAGCTTGTAGAGATGGTGGTTGCTATGAGTGCACATTGTGGCTAGTCAGGAGCTGTAGCCTCAGGTTAACAGAGAGCCAGCCAGCTTCGCTGGAGTGTTCATTAGAGTGCTCAGGAGCTGCACTCTGAGCCAGCGCCAGGTGGTGGTGTAGGTGGCTAGCCAGTAAATGGTTGCAGTCTGGCATATAGTGTCAGGGCGCTGTGTTTAGCCTTGGTTAGCCTCACACACAGGAGCTTTAGCATGTTTAGAGTTGTTTGCTGGAGCTAGTCATTGTAGAGCTAGCCATGGAGTTTACTATCAGGAGCTATGCTGCAGCCCTTGCTTACATTACCAGAGCCAGCCTTCTGGAGCTAGCCATAGAGCTAGCACTATGGAGCTTAGTCAGAGCCAGCCGCCGTGAGCTAGTCTGGCTGAAGGCAACAATAATAGAGACATGCAGCCGCCATGGAGCTAGCTTCAGGTTTGCTTCAGCTATGGAGCTGCGCAGTCAACAAAGGCTTAGTCAGGAGCTAGCCACGCTGGAGCAAGTCAGGGAGTGAGCGCTGTAGTCAGAGCTAGACACAGGAGCTACGAGAGCTGGAGCAAGCTAGGAGTTAGGTCAGGTAGGAGTTTGTGCCATAGGAGCTGCAGCCATGGAGCAGTTTCATTAGAGTTAGCAGAGCTGTAGCCATAAGTGGAGCATGTCAGAGTTAGTCATCAGGAGCTTTCAGCTAGAGCTAGCCATGGAGCAGAGTTCTGTGAGCAGCCAGAGCAGCCATGGAGCTGGTATCAGAGAGCTAGCCTTGAGCTAGTCAGGAGCTAGCCATGGAGCTTTAGTCAGAGCTACGCCATGAGCCAGCCATGGAGCGCTGCTAGTCAGAGCTCTTAAAATTTCTGGAGCTTAGTCAGAGCTAGCCATGATATAGTCAGGAGCTGTATAGCTATGGAGCCAGCCAGGAGCCAGCCATACAAGTCAGGAGCTAGTCGGGAGCTAGTCGTCGGGCCAGCCATGGTGCAAAGCTGTTTCAGGAGCTAGTCAGGGAGCTAGCCAGCCAGCCATGGAGCATGAAGTCAGGGAGCTGGCGGGAGCTGGCCATGGAGCTAGTCAGAGAGCTAGCCTTGGAGTTGCCAGGGAGCTAGCCATGGAGCAGAGTCGGGAGCTAGTCAGAGGCTAGCCAGGAGCTAGCCGCCGTGGAGCTGGTCATGCTAGTCAGGAGCTATGCCATGGAGCGAAAGTCAGGGAGCTAGTCAGGGAGCTGAGTCAGGGACGCTATGCCATGGAGCTACCAGCCTGGATGGATAGGCCAGGAGCTAGCCAGCGGAGCTAGCCATACTGTAAAGTCAGCGTCATAAGAACAGTCTGTGCCCTCCATCGTTGTCCACATGCGTGACGTCTCCTCATGTAAACAATAACATGCTACAGGTTTGAGATTTGTAAATCTGGTGACTGAGTTCCAGCCTCTCTGCACGTCGCTGAGTTGGAAAATAGATGAAATTTATTTAAAATGGAAATTTATTGATTCTTTTTAGAATTATTTGATTTGAATACTTTGTCATAATATATTGTCTCAGTATTCCTTTCATTGATTTAAACTAGCCATTACGATGGTTGAGTTTCTTAGCTCCAGCACAAAGTTAGACTTTGCAGACCTGCATGCCGTCTACTCCAATGTTTAAAGTAAGAGAAATCTGCAGCGCAAAAGCACCAGGAAAAGTACATTCATTGCTGTTCTCACATGGTCAGTTCAGTCTGATATTTGTTTCTTCAATAATCTTAAGATTGACCTCAGTAAAGAAACGATTCACGGTTTGGAGTTTTGTAGAAAAGTAGCATCAAACTCACTGATGTTTTTACTTTAGAGGAAGTTCAGGTTTGATTT
This sequence comes from Poeciliopsis turneri, assembly GCA_922788865.1. NCBI lineage: Eukaryota > Metazoa > Chordata > Actinopteri > Cyprinodontiformes > Poeciliidae > Poeciliopsis > Poeciliopsis turneri. The sequence goes on from CAKLNU010000054.1 coordinate 2,282, forward strand.
AAAACCAGGTTTTATTTTTCTGTCAGCTGCTTTCTTCAGTGGTTCAGGTTGGGGGCTGCACAGTAGGCAGCGGTGGGCGCTTGTTGCCTCGCGGCAAGAAAGGTCCTGTTCACCTCCGGCCCGGGTCTTTTCTACAGTGGTGAGTTTGCATGTTCTCCTGTGCATACCCTACTCCGGGTTCTCCTCCTCGAGCTCTCCGGCCACTACAGTCCAAAAACATGACTGTCAGGGTTGATTGGCCTTCAGATTCTCCTCTCCTAGGTGAGGAGGTGTGTGTGTGGATGGTTGTTTGATCCTGTTTGTCTCTCTGTAGGTTGCCCGGCGACAGACTGGCGACTTGTCCAGGCCGACCGCCTCGCGCGGAGCGCGGCTGGAGAGAGGAAACCAGCAACTCCCGACGTTAGGAGAGGGTGGCGGAAAATGGATGGATGGATGGATGGTTTCGGGTTGTACTGGCCCATGTGAGCAGGGTGACTCATATTGTCTGACCTCTGCCTCTGACCTCCTGAGCTTGCAGGTGGAGGTTGTTCTCCATCCACACCACCCGAGTCGCGCTGGGCAGGTGGTGTGGATGAGGATTTGTAGTGCCATCAGCTGTCAGCGTGCTGGTGAGCGGTGCCAAGGAGAACTGTTGGATCATCCCGTCTGCACAGAGAAAAACCACGATTCATCAGGAGGCCAGTTAGAAGACGAGGGCGGGGCGGGGCTGTGCGCGCAGCGGCAGCCAGACAGGGCGAGGGCGGGTCTAGCGCGCGCGCAGACTAAACTCAGACGTCCTTCAGCCGTCGATCTGAGGCCATGTTGTTGCTCGTATTGATGAAATGAAATAAGTTTGCGAGACACTTTTTATCCCGTTGTCTGTCAGTAAGGTGAAACGCTGACAGAATGTTGTTCACAGTATTTCCTGTTGGTCCAACCAGGAAAACTTGGTTTGTTTTCAGGGTTCAGCAGAATGGAAAAGTTTTTCTCTGGCTGTTTTGCTGTAGCATCCGGCTGATTCAGGGTTTCATCTGCATTTGGGAAACATGTCACTAGTTGTCTTGGCTTTGCACCTCATAAATAAATCAATTCAGCTTCAAAAATTTTTATTTGATTCGACCGGAAGGTTGCGACTGTTTTTTGCCCTGGGTTAGATCTGCTCACAGAGCCTCTCTTACATGCAGCATGTGACCTATGACCTGTCAGCAGCTACCGCGGCGGACTCCTGAGGACTCGTGCTTGTCCTGCGGGTAAGCTCCGCTCCAGAAGTCCGTTAGGAAATCTGAGAAGTTTACACATTTCTGCCTGTTACCCAAACAAACAGACCAGCAGAGGATCTGACCTCACTAATATGGGAGTCTGGCTTCAGTTCGGCGCGATGGATCCGCATTAATAAACCTTTAATCACTTCCGTTCAGACCGATATTGGCGGAGGCTTCAGTTATGTTAGCAGTTAAAAGTCAACTAGAATCTGACAGAGAAGTCGGAGGAGTTTGGTAGAGACTAAAACAGCTGCTACAAACTCACCTGCGCAGACATGAATCCTCCTGCCGCGGACAGAACTCACCTGAGCAAACTCTGACCGACGCCAACGACTGTTCACACGCCTCCCGCTTCTCCTTCTGCTCCCTAAAGCAAACACATCGAACAGGTGTCGCCCTCTGGTGGACTGTGGTCGGCCTGCGCTCCTGCTCGAACACATCTGGACCAATCAGCGGCTGGTTACCTGTGCAGGGGCGGAGTCACTGCGAGGGAGGGCTGCATGGTGGTGGCAGCACAGGGATGTGGGACTCTGGGTGTCGATTTAAAGCTGGATGATGAATCAGGTTGGGATTACGCTTACTGAGGGTCAGGTTGATTTTATTCCTTCACAATGATACAAAAACTGGATTCTGTGTTTCTTCGGTATTTAAACCGGTTTGATCTGAAACCCTGAAGAGGAAAATACAGAAACCAGGCGGGTGAGGATCAATAAGCCCAGTTCATGCAGGGAACCACCAGGCTCCACTGAGGCAAAACAACAACACACCAAGAGCTGGGGTCAAAGGTCAAAACGCACCAAAAATAAACAGTCACAACTTTATTCAAATAAATGTTCTCAGTTACCGTCCAGCACAAAACAGACACTGGAAACCAGTGAGGTGTGGTGATGTTCACAGCTGGTGAAGCACAGAATCAGATTTACAAATATAAACGCCTTGCAGCTTATTGTTTGCGTACGGAAATTGCGCAGGAGCACAACGCTGGAGCCAGAGAGACTTTTCTGTTACATGCCGTCCAAAAGCCACATGAACTCAGAGAAACTTGGAAATGCAGGTTTTATGAACGCAGTGCTGTGCTGCACTGCAAAGGGAAACACCGGAGTTCAACTCCAAACCGCTTCCTTCTCACTCTGTGTGGAGGCCAAGCTCCAAGCAGGCCCGTTGCCATAGCAACGGACAACAACGGCACTTTATGTTTCAGGATTCAACACCAAAAAATAATGCAACATTTCCCCCACAAAGAACAAAACATCGAGTGTGCTGCAGTGGTTTCAGGCTGAACGCTTATTAATAGGTGATCCTGTGGTAGCTTAGAGCTGCTGCTGCTATTAGCTAAGCTAACAGAAGTTTGTGTGTTGTTTCCTTTCTGCATTACTAACACATACAAACTGTAGCCCACCTGCCTCCTCTGAGCCGACGCCACTGCTGGAGACATCAGCAAATGTTACTGGACAAGGTACAAAAACAAGAACTGATTCAGTAAAACATTCAGAAAATATATTCATTAATGCAATTCATTATCAGATAATAATCTGATTGTAATCTGATTATAATTATAATAATCTCATGAACTGAGATCTTCCTTCAGAGTAATTTTACCTAAAATATTACAGTTCATTCAGGTTGAACAAAAAGAGAAATTGTTGCTTCAAATTAAAACAGCTAAGATAAAATATAGCAGACAACAGAAACAGACTGCTGCAGCTTTCACAGCAGAATGTCCTAGTCAAAACCTGTATTCTCATCTCACCATTCACCCTTAAAAACACACATTTGGCACTTTAAAGTCGCATAAAACCAGAGCAGCAGAGCAACAGCAACAGGGAGCAACATCAGCTTCCTGTCAACAGTTAGCAAACCTTCATTCCCTCCATCAGTTGTTCTGCGTTTCCTGCTGTCATCGCCGGGGCCCGTCGTCCTGCTGGGAAAATTACTCTGGCCACTCTGGAAAAATGTTCCTGCATATTTTCTATTTGGGGACTTCATGGTTGAGTAAACTCTCTATATGGGGTCTTAATCCTTCTGGGTCCCTCCTTGGGCTGAGGGAATTGTTCTAATTAGGGACGATCCTGAAGCTGAGGGACGGGCACCGCCCCTTCAACGGGCCCCGCCCCCTGAACGGCCCCGGGCCCGCCCCCTGAACGGGCGCGGGCCCGCCCCCTGAACGGGCCCCGCCCCCTGAACGGCCCCGGGCCGAGCCAGTTCCTCATCAGCCCCTTGCCCATCAGATTGGATGACCATCAGGGCTCTGTCCAGCAGCTCTCTCTCTCCGTCCTGCAGCCGCTCCCTCCTCTCTCTGAAAGCATTGGCGTCGGTCAGCAGCTGGTTCTGCAGCTGGTGGAGCCATGGACCGCAGTACAGCCTGGAGGCAGGGTCAGGGGTCAGGGGTCAGCTAGGATACGGTCCGTCTGAAGGTCAGCCGGGCGTTTACCTGCAGCAGGCCGGCTCTGGCAGAGGGAAGCAGAGCAGCTGGTTCAGGTGGAGGCTCTGCCTCAAGCAGGTCAACCAGCGGCTGAAAGCATGAGCAGCAGCGGCCTGCAGGGGGCGACGAGCGGCCGGCGCACCGGGACCCGACTCGACCGCACTGCCTGGAACACAGACACACCATCCAACCATCATCCAACCACCATCCAACCGTCATCCAACCACCATCCAACCATCATCCAACCACCATCCAACCGCCATCCAACCACCATCCAACCATCATCCAACCATCATCCAACCACCATCCAACCATCATCCAACCCATCCCAACCACCATCCAACCACCATGGAACCATCATCCAACCACCATCCAACCATCATCCAGTCACCTCCAACGGTCACACATAATCCGTCTGAGTTTCACCTCCATCAGTGTTTCCTTGCAGGAAGCCGAAGACCAGGGCTTGGAGGCAGGACATGTTGAACTTGTCTAAGGAGTTCTGCTGGCGGTTCTGGTACCAGAACCGGGTCACACAGAGAGGCAGCTTCAGTTGGTCCGGGATCTGTTCAATGTCCAAGCCTGAACATCCCAGTGCTTCATACAGGACTGTGCGGCGCAGATCCTCAGGAGCCTGCAGAGGAACTAGAGTCATGATTTTCTTTTCATCTTGATCCTGAGAAGAGAAGGTAGCATGAATCGCTGTTCAGTCTGGAGCTTAAAGGTGCAGCAACAGTCAATCTGTCCTTCATTCTGTCCAATGTCTGCTTCCCTGTGCGAGTGGAGAAATCACATCCAGTCCCTCGCTTTCCCTCTCCTGCCTCTGACATCAACTCCGTCACCAATCTGCATCTGATTCTGTTTGTCATAAAAACGATCAGTTAGCACTGAAAACATCACTGGACCCATGTGGAAGGGCTTACTTATAGGCTGCACTGCTGTATTTCTGATTAATGTTGCTAGTTGGTAACACACTGAGATCATTAAGCTGCTCTTAGTCTAACCTCAGCAGGTTGCCATGATGGAGCAACTAGAGCCAAAGCCAAAGGCAACGTAAACCCCAGGATTAGTGGAGCACTCCAACCTGCAGAGGGCAGCATTGCTTCTGGAGGTGGGAATCGGCAGAGGAGAACGTTTATAGTTTACATAGATGCAGACAATAGAAATAAATGACCAGCAAGATCACAGCAATGTTTTTAGATTTTTAGAGAGATTAGTTTGTTTCACTCATTGTTTATTAACTGGATCTCATGACATGTGTTAAATCTAAAGCATGTTACGTCCCTGGTGTGTTAAATTCCTAGCATGTTACCATGAGTGTAAGATCTCTTGACGTCGTTACAGCCGTAACTCGTTATGCCTCATGTATAACGAGTTACTGGCACGTTACTGTTGGTGTTACGAAATGTTGTGATATCTTGTTTCTACTCTATTTTTAACTTTCATTGTAACATGCAGCATGGCGTGAAAAGCATGATCCAAGTGAAGCAGTTTTACCTCATTGAGATGTTCCAGCTCCAGTTTCTGCAGCTCCTCTGGTGACACACCTGCTGGGACGGGGCTGACCTGTTTGGGACGCATATCTTCAGCTCCCTCTCGGTCATATTCCGTGCATGGCTCCGTTCCAAGCAACAGTCCGTAGAAGAACTGTCGGATCCGGAGGGAAGCACTGTAGCTGCTGGGCTGGGAGAAGTCCTCCACCAGTGGAGTCAAGGTCATCGACTTCTGGGTCACAACAGATGTGACGAAGGAGGTCAGTCTTCCTCTCTGAATTTCCTGGATGACCCACTGAGGCAGGTTGGGACGAGGTGGCTCATGTAAGGCATATTGCTGAGCTGAATTCAGGAAAAGTTTGATGTCCTCCTGCTTAGATCTGCCAACCAGCTGCAGAGCTTCTATCACAGCGTCTTCGGCCGTCTTCCCCCTGAAATGTCCTAAAAACCTGAGGATGGCTCGCTGTCGACCAGTAGAGGATCCTCCTGGCTGCTGAGCTTCAGGATATCTTCTGATTAACTCTTCAATGTCTTCTTTGTCCAACTGTGAGTAATCGTTTCCCAATAAAGCAGCAAAGACGGGCATGTGGTTCTCATCTACATTAAAATGTCCACAAAACTGTGAGATTCTGTAGCACCGAGCAGGAATGGCTCCTTGTGTCACAGATTCCCACCGGAACCCATCAATTGAAAGAAACCCTTTCTGCACATCAAAGATGTAAAAATCTGAGTCGTTGGACAGAACGGGACATTTCCTCTCATTGGCCCTCAGAGCAGCTAGCAGGTCTGCCTCTCCGAAGCACTGCTGGATCTCCACCTGAAGCTCCTGAAGAACCTGGATGAAGACGTCTTTGACCAGAGGAGGCAAGATGTTGTCCCACTTGCCAGCCCTGGACTCTGAAAGTCTCTTTGCTTTCTGAAGTTTGTCTTTCAGATGATTTCCAACAGTTTTGTTCTTCACAGGTTCTGCGCCTCCATCCAGAACGACTAGTGGGGTGACGTTGCAGCTCTTCAGGCTGCTGAAGAACCGACGGACCAGACCTCTGAATGCAGAGTAATCTCCTCCATGCTGCTGGTCCAGCTTTGGCTTGGAGTTAAAATACAGAGAATAGTAGAGATTTGGACCGTCAATGATGATGTCGCTGTCCTTGAAGCCAACACTCTCCAAAGTGTCTGACTCTTCAACCAGAGTCTTCATTCCCTTAACACCCATGGTCTCTGAAAGTCGCAGAAAGGTCAACGTTGCTGAACGCATCTGCGGACTCTTCTCTCTACCCGGAACCAGGAAGGAGGCAGGCTGCCAAACTTTGTGACGCTTCCTCCACAAAGAACCATTATAAAACTGCAGGTTAACGCCCTGAGAGCTTTTGGTTCTGTTCTCATTAACTTCTGTGATGCAACACCCAATGGACCAATTAGAGTTCAGCAGTTTATTCTCTGTTTGGTCATATGATTCCTGAGAAACTGAAACTTAAGATCCTCAGATCACATTTCATGTCACACACAGTTCCTGCTGTTCTGGAGTGTCTCACTGAAAAGTTTCCTGAATGTTTGTGACTCGATGTGTGAGGTTACAAAAATAGAATAAAAACTAGAAAATTCCTGAAGAAATTTAACCGGGGCCCTGCCAAAGTTTGCCAGTCGATTTGGACCCACCTTCTAAACATTAGCATCAACGCTAAAGAAAGCTGCAATGTAATCAATAGCATGTGGAGAGTCACAAGCCTGGCATACTCCATTCAGGACACTAAACATGGGTAATAAGTAAGGGAAATAGCTAATACCTCATTTAAGGTAAAAGGCTAATGCTAATGCTCTGCCTTGCTGCGCAAGGCAGTGCCCTAACTTGAGAGAAAACGATAATGCAAGCTAATATCATTGCAGCGCCTTGCGGCGCTGCATTAGCCACAGATGAATCTTAAGGCTTTTATTTTGAAATTTTCAGTAAGCTTCATTTCAAATTTCTAAACTAATACCATGATTAACATTGAACGGATTAAATCAGTTATTTAATGCTCAAAAAAGCAATAACCTGATGTAAAAATTTTCAGGGCTTTTATTTTGAAATTTTCAGTTAGCTTAATTTGAAATTGCCATACTAATTCCATTTTTAACAATGGTTGGTTTAAATCAGTTATAAAATGCCCAAAACACCAGTATTTCTAAAGGCCAACGACTTCCTCAGAGCTCTGCCAGAGTAAAAACTACAGTGATGCGTATTTGTAGTCCTAATCAGCTGCTCTGCCCTCCTCTGTTCCGTTGCTATGGTAATTGATTCTCTGCCTGCCACCTGTGATGTGTGTGAGACATAATGGTGGAGAAAGAATTCTATCTTTGTGAGACACCTCAGTCAGTTTGAATGAAAAAAGCAGTCCGAACAACTCCTTCCCATTCGGAAACCGTGATACGTATCGGAAAACCGTTTGAAGCGTTTGAGAGGCCTATCTTTCGTCTCCAATAGTCCCGCGATTCATATCTGTACATCAATCACAGTATTAACAGCGACGAGATAAAAATGGTGTGCGCTGGGGTCTGACATTTTTCAGAAATACATGGAAGTGAACCTGGCAGAGCGTGTGAAAATCCTGTCGCATGACTTCGCTCTGAAGCACCTTGACAGAAAACCGTAAGCCCTAGGAAAATTTCAAAAACATTTTACCGGAGCAGGCATGCGTATCGATGTCATGACCGAGTTTCATACCGATAGGGCGATATTTGTGGGCGTGACGGCGATTTCAAAATTTATTTGGGGTCAGAATCGCACTGCTTCCCACACTCTAACGAATCGTCAGTTACACTCTAATTTTTCCAAAAATTGAAAACTTTGGTGCGCTTAGAGAGAAATTGTGGACAAACCGTAATTCATATCCTCTTGTTGTCTAGACTTTAGAAAAGATCACGGGCGTATTTACAAACTGAAATTTCAATGGCATTTCTACGTGAATCCATGACGACACACGAAATTCTCAAAAATTGGGTATTTTAGGATGTTTTGGTTTCCTCTCTCCATTCATTTCTATGGGGGTCTTTGGGGGTCTTTTTTCGCTTATTACGTCGCTATGGTAACTCCGAATCCCACCACAAGTAATAGCACACATGCCGCCATCGAGCCGCACGTTTTGATACCACATTTGTGGGTGGGCACGCAGCGGTATGAGCCGCATTAACGGTCACGGAAGAAAAATAAAGAATAATAAAGAGGCATTCTATTGGGTGTAGATTAATAGGTGCCTGCCATGCAATGCATGGAGTCAGTGATTGCTATGGCAGGGCCCCAATAAAGGAAGTCCTCCATTTTCCATTTAGAAAGATTCAGCAAAACCCAGCAGAACTTGTGGATTGGATCAACAAGGAACAACTTTCTGAAGCACAAAATGACTCCAGATGTTTTCATTTCAACAATATATATTTTATTGGACCAGATTTGCCCAGAACAGAGCCAGAACAGAACCAGAACCCTTCACATGTTCTTCATCAATTTCACAGAAAACAAAGAAATTTACAAAAATATATTTCCCAGAATTCCCTTGTCCACAAAAAACAACCTCCCAGATTCACATTCACAGGGAGAACAGTGACATAGCATCTCCATGGAAACACACACACTCTACTCCCATGTTGCCGCAGCAACGAGACAGTTGCTGTGTTTGACCTCAGATGGCTTTTATTGTGAAAGAGCCAGACTTCCTGTTTGCTGCTACAGCTTCATCAGTCGATCTCCACGCGAAATGCACTGATCTCCATGGGGCGGAGCTCCTGCGCCTGGTGGGCGGAGTCAGGCTGGTCGTGGTCCCGGAGCAGCGTTAGGCCGGAGCGGCGCAGCGAACGGAACCGCAGCGGAGCGAACAGATCATCCAGGTCCAGCTGCAGGAGACACAGACACATCTGTAAACCCGAAAACTGTAAACCCGAAAAACTGACGGAAAACCCGAGTCCAGAGGAAGTCCAACCTCATCCAGGCCATTCCAGGAGCAGGCTGGGGATGGGGTGGGGGCGGAGCTACAGTCAAAGCCCTTCCTGTGGAGGAGGAGCGCCACTTCCTGTGACGGGCTCCCAGCTTCCTGTTTGTGAACAGAGACAGAACATGGATCACCACTCTGGATCTGATCCAGAACCAGTCTGGATCTCTTTTCTCCAGACAGTTGGACCCACCGGTTCTGATCCTTTCTGACCAGAACCGGTGGACCGCTCGGATCAGGTGAACCCTGGACGCTCTCAGTCCCAGACTCACGTGTTGGCCAGGTGTGATTAAGTTACTGTGAGGAGAGACAGGAAGTGATGTCAGCTCTCACCTTCGGGTCCTCCAGCGTCCTCAAGTTTAACAAGTGAAGGTCGCACGGCAGCGATGAGCGCAGCGCCTGTAAAGGGCGGAGCTTTGGCAGCTGGCCATCGCCCGGGCCGACCATGGTGATGGGAGGATGGGAGAGGGAGAGAGAGGCCAGGTGGGCAAGCAGAGACAGGTGTTCCACTGAGGCTCCGCCCACTTCCTGTTGGATAAAGCAGAGCAGAACCATCAGGGCCGTGTGGGCGGTTTTGATTTTCCTGGATGGAACCTGTTCCTCATCGTCACCATGGTAACCTGGTGGACCCTCACCTCAGCTTCGCCCCGCTCCTCCAGCAGCAGGTGGTAGAGGGCGGCGGTCGGCTTGTTGTCGGTGACCCCCTGACCCAGGCCGCGGTTATCGTCCTGCTGCAGTCGGCGATCCAGCACCAGCTCCAGCTCACCTGCACAGGTAAACACAGAGCTCAGCTCTTAGACAGAACCGTTCCGCCGGTTCCAGAGCAGCGCTCACCGGGTCGCAGTGACGCCGCCGCCTGGCTCTGCGCCGACAGCAGCGACAGACGACTTGACGCGTCCTGCAGGAATGCCGCCGACGTCATCGGGTAGAAGTTGGCCTGCAGGGGGAGCTTCTCCAGCGAGCGGCGTTGCTGCATCTGCACAGCAACCAACCAGCAACTTAGCAACCAGTCAGCAATCCAATAACCAACCAGCAACTACTCAGCTGTCAGTAAGGAAGCTCCTGATTGGTTGCCTAACGAAACCAAAATTAAAGCTGATCAATAAAAGAAGAGCAAGAACCTGGAAACCATTGAGGTCGGTATAGAAACGGTTGCCGCTGGCGACATCAGTGACGAGCCGCATAACCAGCTCCCTGTTGGTCTCCGACCTGATGTCCACCATGTTGGAGATCTCCAGGGATTTCCCAGCATGCCCTGCAACATACAGGAATCTCTTATTGTGAAAATCCTGAAACAGAACAGGAAGTTCCTTTCTGGCCAGAAACACGAATACCGTCCAGGTGGTAGAGCCGCACGGTGTGTGTGAAGTGTGGAAAACAGGAAGTGATGTCAGAGAAGATGGGGCCCCTAGTGATCCGGATCAAGGGAGGTTCAGAGGACAAGTAGGTCTGCAGGGGGCGAGAGAGAGATCATGAGAGAGAAAAAGAGAGGGAGACGTAGGCATGTTCTCCTCACTCACCTGAGGCCCCTCCCCCCCAGGCAGAAACAGGTACGCTCCGCTGCGGTCCCCTGAGGTTCTAGTTCCGTACCACAGGAAGCGGACCTGGACCTGTCGGACCCGACCGGACTGCAGCTGCAGCTTCTGCTCCAGAATGAAAACAAACATTTATTTTTTTTTCCTTGTTTGATCTGGCTTTTACTTTGAAGGGCCAGACCTGCAGCAGGCCGGTTTCCGGGGAGCTCCATATCTGAAGATGCTTGTTGCTAAGCAACAAAGGCAAGTCGGCTTCAGGTCCTTGGAGCCGGGACACCTGGAAATGCTCAGAGTGAACAGTTGGTGGGTCGCCATGGCGATGAACGACATAGCGTGCCCGGGGGGCGGAGCCAGCCGGAGCTTTCATCACATGATACACGGTGAGCGACAGAGGAGGAAGTTCAGCGGCGAAGGAGACCTGGAGGAAAGGAGCAGAGGAGGTCAGAGAGCTACTGCTGCTGGGATCAATAATCAATCGATCACTCACTTGGAAGGCTTCTGCAGACACTTTACTAGGCTCCGCCCACACAGCTGAGACCTGCACTGCCATTGGTCGACCGCTTGCTGCATCAACGACACGAGCATCTGGAGAGTCCACCACCAGCGTGATGACAGAGGTACGGAGCTGCTCAGTTGGGTTCAAAACGATCAACGACCTGCAGCAATTACCAATAATCAATATCTAAGTATACCTGAACCCTCACACAGCTGCACACCTCCTCACCTGGGCTCATCACCGAGCATCAACGTCATCTTCTGAGGCAAAGTGTCCTGCGCCGAGATCACCTCATCCTGAAAAAACACAGTTCATATGAGTTCATGTGAGTTCATGCGAGTTCATGTGAGTTCATGCGAGTTCATAGGAGTTCATGCGAGTTCATGTGAGTTCATATGAGTTCATGTGAGTTCATGTGAGTTCATGTGAGTTCATGTGAGTTCATGCGAGTTCATGCGAGTTCATGCGAGTTCATGCGAATGCGACCAGAGTGGCAGTCAAGTAAACATTAGACTTGAAAATAATGATCAAGTTTCAGGTGTCTGAGTTTTTCTTATTAAACTAGTCTAGTCCTTATAGATTAATCAGGTCAGGTAAAGGTGCAGTCACCATTTGCAAGAAGGGTTTTGATTGGTCTTCGTGGTACTGGCTCTTGTCCAAAAGGATTAGCCAGTGGGCGGAGCTCAGCAGCACCTGGCGCAGGTTCAGGATGGCATGAAATAACCTGTAACACAAACCTGCTGTCATGTTGTCTTTCATTCGACAGAATAAATATGGCTGACTAACGATACAGGTACTATGCTAAAACCAACAAGCTAGCAATGTCACCACAGGATAACGCCATGAGAACAGGTCACAAAGAGACCAACATCAGACTAAGCATGCTAACAACAGGCTAACCATGCTACATCATCGTTACAGCAGGTTGGTAACAACAGAGTGACATGCTAACCTTAACAAAACAAGAGGCTAACAAGATAACAATAAGAGTGTATCAACATGCTGATAGCTGGCTAACAAGGTCACAAACAGCTTAGCTTTTAAAATCAGATTACCAAGTTGATGATATCCTAATAACTTCCTAATATTAAGTTAAAACAGACATTATAGCAACAGAATAACCAGATGATAATAGTAGCAGCAGCCATAAAAAAAGCTAACATGTAGCAACAGGCTAACAAAGTGATAACATGCAAAACATGCTAATAACCTAACAAGGTAACAGGCTAAGAACTGGATATGAAAGTAGTACAAGGCCACTAGCATGTTAATATTGGTAAAATAATCTGCATGGAAACAACATGCCAACAACATTAACCAAGTGAACAAACTCAATAAAATGCTGATAATAAAGGGAGTTAATTCTGAAAGCTAACGCTAACTGAAGGAATGTGATGGATTGTTAATACTAAAAGCTATCTGCTGACGTTGAACAGGAAGTTACCTCTTAGCATTTTCCATGTTGACAGCATCTTCAACAGAGAGTTTGGAGGGAAAAATAAGACACAAACAGGCTAATGCCAAAACAAGCTACAAACAGCTGACAAGGTTTTCATCACTAGAATAAATACATCAAAAATATAGATTTATGATATTAAGACAGGACGGTTACAAGCCTTATTCATAAGCTACATATTTCATTTTAATTTATAACAAAATAGTTTTTGTTGGTTTTAAATAAAATTGATTATTTTTGTAAATAGTGTTTTTAATTCTTAAGATTGCAACTTTAAAATATGACTGACAAAAAAGAGTGAGCCACAAAGAGTCTTAGACTTTTTCCTCTGCACTGTTAGAGCAACGAAGTAAAACTTTATTCTCAATCCATTTAGATTCAATTGTAGATATGGAGGTGGAAATCATATTTGTTATAAACTGCAGCTGTGCAGTTTATAACAGAATTACATCTGACAAGTCATTTGTTTTAATTGTTGGTTTAAGCAGCTGTTGAGTGAAATTCTGGCAAAGATAAGCATAGCTGCTGGCATTGCTGTGTTTTATTCGTAGTAAATGATGATCCTTTATGTGTCATATAAATATAATGTTTTTTGTATCACAGTCAAGGTGTTTTTCTGTGCAGCTGGGAGAGGGGTACAAACTAATGAAACAAGATGTCTACTGAACTAAGTTTCCCAGGGTTGTTGAACTTCCCCTGACAGTTATTTGGGAACTTGCTGTTTTTCTCGTGGCCTTCCCTGCATGGAGATGATGGAGTTTTTAGTTTTCACATTTCGTAGACATAACAGTGAACGAGCTACAAGGTTCCGTATGTTTTCCTTTGTTTCTCTTGTTTGGTCTTAGAAGATCGAGTCTCCGCCTCGGTAGTAGAGAGATGAATAAAGTAACTATGCACCTCTGAGTTGGTCAGAGCAAATCTAATTTGTGCCTAATGCAGTGGATCTTTGCTCTCTGTCTGCAGATGTATTAAAGATTGTTTTGCTCCCTGGACCTCAGTCTCTGAATATTGTGCACTTCACAGCTGCTAGCATTGCTGCTTTGCTGCTAGCATTGCTGCATAGCTGCTAGCATTGCTGCTAACATTGCTGCATATCTGCTAGCATTGCTGCTAGCGTAGCTAAAGAACATCTCATTAAATGTAGGATTGGTTTTATTTATCCCTGCTGATAAAGTTTTGCTGTAATTATGTAAACAAAGAACCTCCATGTTGGAACAGGAAGTGGTCACCTGTTTCCGTAGTCGATCACCACCGGGTCCCGCGCCGTTCCTGTGACGGCGTCGTGGTGCTGGAATAGCCCCAAGCTCCGCCTCCCCTCTGTCAGCCGCTGGTAATGTTCACGTGCCGGAAACCCTTCGACCAGACGACCGTCGCCACGGAAACGACGCATTTCAGCCAGCGTGAGAGTGTAAAAGATTTCAGTGGCTCTGTGAAGAGAAGCAGGTGAAAACCAGTGAGTTTGACTAGCAGAGGGCGCCGTGGCCCCCCGACCCATCAGGACACGCCCACCTGAGCGTGGATTCCAGGATCCGGTCGAGCCGCTTGTAGAACGGCCGCGAGGTGAAGTATCCGCTCCAGTAGTGGTCGTCCCGGTCGGCGTAGGTGAAGAAATCTCCTCGCAGCGTGGGCAGCGTCGTTCCCGCCTCCGCCAGCCGCCGGTGCAGCGCCGCAAAGTAGTCCGACAGTGTCCCAAACCGTGCCTGGTACCAGAAAACCAGACTCAACTATAAGCTCTTAGCTCCGCCAAACACATCCCTGAGCTCCGCCCACACCAGACTCAACTATAAGCTCCGCCCCCAGCCAGGTGAGCCCTCACCTTGATGTGCAGCTCGGGATGCTGGTCGAAGAAGTCGAACAGCTTCTGGTAGTTGCTGAACTGTGCGTCCCACTCCCTGGACTCCACGAAGCGGAAGTCGTCCCCCAGAGGAACCAGCAGGACCGAGGAGCGGAAGAGGCGGGACTTCTGCCGGTACTGGTCCAATAGGAGCAGAGCTCTGGGAGGAAGAGGCAGTCTGGTGTTCAGCCTCCTTGCTGGAGGTGGGGCATCACCCTTCTGAGCATGCTCAGTAAGAGCCACTGCAGCATATTCAACAACTCAAAGCAGGCGACTAAACAGGATGCTGGCATTTGAAAATAACATTCCGCTTGACCTGTGGCCCCGCCCCCTGCTCACCTCTCCTTGATGTTCTGCTCTGTGATTGGCTGTGGCGGAATCCTCCAGGGACAGAAGACCCGCCCCCCTGGCAGGCGGTGGAAGTCGAACTGGCAGCAGACGGCCGGGTTCGGGCCGCAGGTGTGTGGGACGTCGTAGCTGTAGAACGGCATCATGTGACATGTGATGTCACTGCGGGAGGAGGAGTCTGGAAGACAGGAAGTGGGCGGAGTCACACATTTACATCAGCGGGCTCAGAGTCTCTTGTCCTCTGTCTCACCCCAGCTCTGTCGCCATAGAAACTCCAGTGTCCGTTCCTGGGCGAAGTGCTTCTTGATGGAGTAGTGCACCCTCTGGATCAGCATGTTGCTAAGCCCCGCCCCCTTCAGCAGGTACGTCATGGAGGGGGAGTGGCCAAAGGGATCGACGGCCCAGCCGCTGCTCGGCTTCACGCCTACAGACAGACAGCGTCAGCGACGAGGGCGGAGCCTCAGCCGCGCAGACAGGTGAGCCTTACCCAGGTGAGTCTGCAGCCACTGGTGGCCCTCCATCAGCTGATCCAGCATAGCGAAGTAGTGAGAGTTTGCTTCATCCGCCATGACCCAACCGCCCGTCACCAGCTCCAGCTGCCCCGCCCCCACCAGGCTGGCCAATCACAGAGCAGACAGGAAACATGTGACCCCAGCCCACTCGGTCAGCTGACTGAGGATGAAGAGAAGCATTGATGAAGGTTACCGTCTGACCAGCGCCCTCTTCTGGTCATCGATGTCGCTCCACCACTGGGAGAAGTAGCTGATCTCAGCCCAGATCATCTTCCTCCTGGGACCAACAAGCAGCAGAGCGTCTGTAGCTGATCGAGTGACGGGCCGACACCGCTAGCTTAGCCAGCAGGGCCGCTCAGTTCTGGACCGGTCTGCACCAGTGGCCTACCTGCTGTCCTCTCCCAGTTTGACCAGCATGTTGTCCAGTATGTGTCTGGTCTGGTCCCGGTAGTAGCTGTCAAACGTCTTCAGCCAGCCTGAAACACAGAGCAATCGGTCACTTCACACACCTCAGGCTCCACCTGGAGGCCCGGCTCCGCCCGCTCACCCGGGTCGTTGTGGGAGTGGGGAACCAGGAAGAGCTCCAGCGGCTGCTCCGCCCACTCGTCTCCACGGTAACTGATCTGGAAGCCCTGCTTCCAGGCGCCACCGTCGGGGTTGTCAAAGGGCAGGAGGTCGTAGACGTCCAGCAGCTGAGGAGGAAACAGTTCTGATCGGTTCTGATTGGATCAGCAACCGTCCAATCAGACAAACTGCTCTGAGCACGCTCAGCTCACCTGCACTCCGTTGGCGCCGTCCTTCATCTCGTTGGTCTTCTGGCAGCCTGGAGGCGGAGCCGCTCGGTTGTGGGCGGAGTTTGAGCTGACGTTGACCCCGCCTCCTCCCTCAGGCGACTCTCTGACCAGCAGCGAGTCCCGCAGCCGAGCGACCAGCTGGTTGTTGTCCACCAGGAGGCGCTCCAATCTGTCGATTTTCAGCTGGAGGCGGGACAAATCCTGCAGAGAGACACCTGATTGGCTGACTGAGCGGTGATCCTCCCGGTGCGTCGCAGAACCAAGAACCTACTTCCTGCACCTGGCCGACAGGTGAGCCCCCGCCCTGGTCAGGCTCCGCCCCCTGCATCAGCTCCAGCATGCGGTACAGTGACATCACAGCCAGGCAGAAGACTCCGCCCACTAGGACCGACAGCACCCGGCCCCTCTTCATCGCTATGGCAACCAAGAGACAGCCAGGTTAGAATGGGCAGGTGCATGATGGGAAACGAAGGCAGGAGGAGAACTCGACAGCTGAGGAACCAGAACCATGTGAAACCAGAAACAGAACCATGTGAAACCAGAAACAGAACCATGTGGAAACCAGAACCATGTGGAACCAGAACCAGGTGAAACCATGTGAACCAGAACCATGTGAACCAGAACCATGTGGAACCAGAACCATGTGGAACCAGAACCAGAACCATGTGGAACCAGAACCATGTGGAACCAGAAGCAGAACCATGCAAAAGTCTCCAGTTTGGTGTTCCAGAGGTTCTGATCTGAAAAGAACCAGCCTATGACGTAATCGTGCGGGATGCACACGCCAGTCCAATGACGTCACAAACGAAGGTGACGTCATCACGCGGCTCCACGGGTCGTGAGCAGCTCTCCTTCCAGTTTTCTAAATCTGCAGCTTCTGCTCTGACGGATCTGCGGCTGGAAACATGAGGAGTTCTGGAGCTGAAACCGGTTCTGGTTCTGGTGGGTCCAAGGTGTGGTAACGCAGGTACCAGGTTATAATGAAGACAGTACTTCAACCCGCCAGTTCCTCTTTAATCATGGATGGAATCTGGTCTCCAATCTGAGCAACAACTTTACCTGCAGCTCCAAACTTCAAACTCCTCTTCCTCACTTCCGGTTTGATCCAGTCGGCAGCCGCCCTCGCGCTTCTTCACCTGTGTGATGACGTCAGCATAGCGTTAGCTGATCATGAAGACAAGAAACGGGTAAATTAAAGTTTTTCCAAATTCGAACAAAAGTTTGAAAAGTCTTTACCCGGAGGACGTCACGAGCCCAGCCTGCTACTGCGGCTGCGCCCTGCGCTGTTTTGTTTCCGGTTTGACTGAGCTGAGTCAGCGCAGCGCTGACGTCACTACCTGGGCAAAAGGTTTAGTTTTTTTTTTAGACGAGCAGCACAAAGACTCATTACAACAGAAACAGAAACACAGAAGAATAAAGCAAATGAAAAAATAGAGCAAAATTTAAAACTTAAGGAAAGTAGAGAGCAGTTACAAATATTTCACTGAGGTTTAAATTAATTAGGAATTTACAGCAGGGTTTATGATATTTAACAAGCAAGAAAACAATATAGTCAGATATTTGACTATCACAGTCATCAATAAAGTATGATAAGTGGTGATGCTTTTCTCTGGGATGTCCTCAATTTGAAGAGACAACCACTTTTAATGTCTCTCCATAGTTCAAAAGAAAAAGGACAGGAAACAGAGATGATTCATGGACCTTCTAACCTCTAACCCTAACCCTACCCTATACAACATGTGGAATCAAATTTCAATCTTTTGTGCAAAAATTCAGCCACTGGGTAAAAACTGTGAGATTTTGAAGTGTCTCTTTTTACATATTGGAGAACGTTTTCTCAACTCTAGACAAACATGTTGTTATGATCATAATCCTTAAATAATTTAGATTGGAAGCCAGAGTCATGCATTACATTATTGCACTTTCTATCAGTCACATTATATTCTCCAATCTTCATTCTGGGTAAAGATGAAGTAAGAGTGGAATATCTGCAGGTTGCAGGACGACACGGATCAGAGCTGCAGGAATATCTCTGCATACGAGTTCAGATGAAATGTGTTGGTAAAATCTCTACCATGTAACAAAACACCTTCACTATCCATCAAGTCAGTTACAAATACAATACCGTGTTCATGCCAATCAGTTCAAAAATAGATTTTCTATTTTTTAATATGATCCGTTATTTCACACTACGGATCCATGTGCGGTAAAATTGTGGGTTTAAGCAAGACGTCCGAGTCACCGAGCTCATTAAATATGGATTTATGGATATGAAACCACATTGAGTTGGAATGAGACAAAACATCTTCAGCCAGTTTATTCTAAATGAACCAATCAGATAAATGATCAAATCCTGCAGAATCACGAAACTGAAAACTCAAATGAAAAGTAAATGTAAAGAAATTATATTTGTATTCAGGTTCAGATTTCACTTTTCAACCAATTACCAAAAGATGATCAATAACATCAGGACTGTTACCAGGGACAACCGGGCTGTAGCTTCTGTCTTGATCTGAGAAAGGTGGTCATAGGTCAAAGGTCACGCCTTTCCAGAGCAGATCAAAACGTGCAGAAATCCAGCTGCTGGCATAAATCTGCTAGTTTAGATGTTGATGAGAACAATTAATTATTGCCTTTACGATCAGTTTCCTGTCATCAGTTCAGGGAACATTTACATATTTATGGCTCAGATAAAGTTATTATTTCTTTCTGATCTGGTAAAACTCCAGAGATAAACTAAATACCAGGAGCCAATAAACTCCTGCTGTTCATTTAAATTTGTAACTAGTTTTTCTCTTTTCATGGAGGAATACTGTTAACTGCAACGTATTTATACTGATGAAAACCAGCTTTGATCACGAGTAGGTCATGTGTATTGACCCGGAACAAATAAATACACAATACATTGATCATACAATTGATCCCTAAACCATAAACCAGACAATAACGGAATCAGTTTCTGTTTCACTTCCTGCCAGGCAGGAAGCTGCTCATTACAAAAGATCAACAGATGAAACCGATGATGATGATGATGGTGATGATGATGATGCTCTGGATCTCCTGTCTTCGTTTCACGGTATCGTTATCATCAGTGCCTCTGCACTCTGACCTCTGCAGATGACTTTCATCAGCCCAGATCAATCGATGACAGAGCAAGAGAACCAGGAAACACTTTATTCAGGTGCAAACTGTGTGTGTGTGTGTGTGTGTGTCACAGCAGTGCGCTCTTTGTGTATGACAGCAGACACAGTGATTGGTTGAACGATGCTTGAAGCTCTGCCCACCCAGTTTCCAGTCTGGAGGAGAGGCGGAGCAACGTCTCCATGGCAACAGCATCCTGTGACAACGTGCGCAGATGGAGCTGCAAACAAAACAAAGTTGCCGGTAAACAGGAAGCTGGGGCTCTTTCACAATAAAAGTCCAAAGCTGTGCTCTGACGAGCTCACCTTCAAGAAGAGAGCCAGGTAAGCGTGAGCCAGGTCGAAGTCCCGCCCACTGGCCAGCATGCTGTCGATCATCTGGATGAAGGCGAGCAGACGGCTGTTGGCCCCGCCCCCTTCTGACGTCAGACAGGTGAGCTCCACGGAAACGCCTGCTGGCCCACAATCCTTCAGGAGCCTCAGAGGCTGATCGACTAGGAGCGTTAAAGTCGGATACAGGAAGTTCACCACAGATTATCAAAATAAAAGCACTGAGTCTAACTTCAAATATTCATATATTCAGTTTTAGTTCCTAAAATCTCAACTTTAATTCAATTAGAACTGAAAGTGAACTTAGTTAGAAGGATGCTTTTAATTTGAAGGGTAAAGATGGACTCACACAATCCGGAGTCCAGAGCCGACTCCAGAGCTGCTGCGAACTCTGACCTCTGAGCCAGTGACCCCCATGGCAGCACCTTGGACTGACAGGAAACACGGCCATATTTAGACACTCTGGGTCAGGTGACAGAAACAGGCTGGGGAGGGGCTGGCCTCTGATTAGCTGACCTGTGAGTCTTCCTTTGTTGTCGAGGGCAACGCGAACTGAGGTGTCAGACCAGGAAGTGTTGGCAGGAAGAAGGGGGCAGTGGGCGGAGCAGCAGGGGGCGCCAGCGGTCTGTTCCTCCTCTGCAAGGAGCAGCAACAGGTGAGGGAGGGGTCAGCTGATCTCTCCTACAACCGCAGCCACCCAGCTCACCTTGATGACGTCCAGGTGCAGCAGACTTTTCCACCGAGACTCGGGCATCAGCGACAGCGTCACAAGCTCCTCCCCCAGCTGCTCAGCTGACTGGAACGCATCATCAGACTCCTCTGAGGTCACTTCCTGTTCCATCAGGGCGGCAGCGGCATTGGGCAGCGTCTCCTCCTCTGGTTGGTAGTCAGCTGGGAGGGGGCGGAGCCCCACCGGCCCACACAGGCTCCTATTGGTCCTGGAGAAGAAGAGCTGGACTGTGATTGGCTGAAACAAGACCCAACCAGACCCAACCTGCTGCTCTGTGATTGGTCCACACCAGAGGTAAACGCCCAGACTGTCCACATGTGCTGTCGCCAGGAAGTCTCCAGTCGGCGACATGGAAACGCCAACCGGTGCCATAGCAACCAGGAAGCAGTCGACCAGACTGAGGAGAGAGGAAGACGATCAATTAACGAGAGGGCGGGGCTTCCTGCTTCTACTCGATGTCACAGCTCACCTGCCAGAGGGGAGGTCCCAGGTCCTGATAGTGCAGTCCATCGCCGTGGTAACCAGCCAGCGGCCATCTGGGCTGAAGGTCTTAGGAGGAAACCAAGATGGAGGACAAGAGAAGACAGCGAGTCAGACTGGGTCAGAACCAACCAGATCCAACCAGTGATCAGCAGCTGCCCACCATGTCAGTGATGTTGCCATGGTGACCAGCAAATTTCCTGACGATCCGTCTGGTTTCGATGTCCACCACCACCAGCGTGAAGTTGTCCAGCGCCATGGCGACCATTCCACTGGGGACGCAGGGGGGGGCGAGTCAGTGAGCGGGCGCAGATGGGCGCACTGAGCATGCTCAGTTCCTGTCTCACCTGTCTCTGTGAAGCCTCAGGCTCGCCGGTGCCGCGCTCAGCTTCAGAACCACTTCCTGTTTTCTTGTCTTAAATCGCCAGAACTTCAGCAGCCAATCAGAGCCGCAGCTGAGTGTCAGCTGGTTCAGAGTATCCGTGGCGACGCCTCGCACCACGCCGCTGTGCGCTGCAGGACAGGGCAAGGGTCAAAGGGACGGACATTTGGCCGTCCGATCAGACGGACCAGGCTCACCTTTCTCCTCGTCACCATAGCAACCACGGTGCAGACCAGACTGCAGGTTGTAGACGTCCACACGTCCACAGGACGAGCCAATCACAGCGAAGTTCCCACAGGAAGTGATGTCAACAGCCTGGAAAGACAGGAAGTCATTGAATAAATCAACAGGGGCGGGGCTCAAACACAATGCGACAGGTATCGATGTCACGCCATTACCGTGGCAACAGCATTCTTCCCGAGAGCAGGAGGCTTCAGGTGGTGAGCTCCCATGGTGCACCTGTGGTAGTTCCATGTGGAGGCGGCGAGTCGGCCGCGGTGGAGCGCCACGATGCCGTCCCAGTCTGACTGGCGAGCGACGGCTGGAGGGAGCGGGGGTAGCAAGAGAGCGGGAGGATAAGTGTAACCATGGTAACTAACCCCCTTCTGACGTTTAGAAAAAACAGCCAAAAGTCATGGCTGAGTTGATGAAGGGGGCGGGGTTATCAAGAGGAAAGAAGCCATGTTTCGATTCATCCACATCGGCGACATTTTCTTTTTGTGAAGTAGATTTTTCTTTAAAGAGAAAATGTTTTATTTGCATCGTACAATGTTCTTTTATGTATCACATAAATGTAATTGCATCATAGTCGAGATGTTTTTCATGCAGGTGCAGAGGGTGTACAACTAAGTGAACAAAATGTGTCTGTTGAAATTTCCCAGACAGGTTATCTGGGAACTTGCTGTTTTTCCCGTGGTCTTCCCTGCATGGAGTTAAGAGTTAGCTGCCACTAGCCACCATTAGCTGCCACTAGCCACCATTAGCTGCCACTAGCCACCATCAGCCACCATTAGCTGCCACTAGCCCCACCCCATTAGCTGCCACTAGCCACCATTAGCTGCCACTAGCCACCATTAGCTGCCACTAGCCACCATCAGCCACCATTAGCTGCCACTAGCCACCATTAGCTGCCACTAGCCACCATTAGCCATCATTAGCTCCCAGGTAAAACCCACCTGAAGCTAGCGTTGTGATAGCAGGAAGTCGCAGCTCCTCGTAAGTCAACCTTTTTTTCTTCTTCTTCTTCTCTTTCTTCTTGCTGATGGACCCTGTAACAGAAAAGCATTTTGCTGTAGAACCGGCGGATTGTAATCATGGCAACAAGGAGCTCCTGGCATTGGACTGACCGTGACCCATATTCTTGTTGAAACGCTCATGGACGGTGGAGAAGGACTGCAGGGAGCCATCCTGACCTGCAGGGGGCAGCAGAGGCTCTGGTGAGACCGGGAACCCGACTAGGAACCATGTGGTTCTCTTACCTGCGCTGAGGATGTTCTTCCCATCGTTGCCATGGTGATGGATGGTGGTGGGCGGAGCGCTGTGGCCCTGTCGGCACCTGAGCAGTCTGGCCCCGCCCCCCTCCTGGTCAAATATCCAGACCTGATGAAGACAAAGGTTAAAGGTCACAGTATCCAAAACAGAGTGACCAGTCGTTTCAACTCGCTTACCTTGATAGCGTTGTCGGCTCCATTGGTGACCAGCAGCGGCTCTCCATGAAGGAATGTCGCCGCAGCAACAGCTGTTCGGTGGGCGTGTCTCTGCTGGGCGATCAGCTGCTGACGCGCCAAGTCCCACAATGCAATGTGTCCCTGTGGACTGCCGGACGCCATGATGGGAGGCCCATCTGGGAGAGAGCAGAACACCTGGAACACCTGGACCCGATAACGCTAACAGACCCGCTAGCAGGTGCTAATGGACGTGCTAACAGACCCTCTAATGTTAAAAGACCTGATAACAGACACTGACTCTTTCTGCTAATGGAGGCTAACCGGTCAGCTAACAGATGCTAGCGTTATCTGCTGTAGTTAGCAGCAGGTACGCTAACAGACCCGCTAACGAACCAGCTCCTGGACCCACTCAGGTGAGACTACCTGTCCTGAAAGCCAGCGTGCTGATTGGTCCCCAGTCCTGCATGAAGCTCATCAGCGTCTCATCCAGACGGATGTTGTGGACGATGATGCGTCCGGTTGCCGTGCCAATGCCCACCACGTCCACTGCTGGACTCTGGGGAGGAAGCAGATGGTTGCCTCTCTAGAAAACTTTATCAGTCACCACTCAATGTTAGAAACATGACCAGCGTTGTGCTTCATGTTAGAAACTGTGAAACAGTAACAGATTACATTCAGTAGAACCAAAACTAAGCCCCGCCCCCCCAGACACCCAACCAATCAGGATCAAGCAGCCGACGACTGACCTGCTGCAGGACGGTGACCGCCGCCGACCAGCCAGGAAACGTGAACAGCAGTTTACTGAGGAGGAAAAGGAGGCCGGTGAGCATTGCCATGGCAACACAGTCTGAGGTAGCAGAGCAGAACGGCGGCACCCCCACCTGGTCCTGACGTTCCACAGCTGCAGCGCCCCCTGGCGGCTGCCCAGCAGCACCTTGTTCAGGTATGTGCTCGGGTGCATCATGGCCGACACATCGAAGGCCGCGGGATCAAAGTTCAGCCGCAGGTAGATGTCTGGAAGCCACAAAGCAGACCAAGATGGAAGATGATGGAAGCTAGCTCAGGTGAAGACTGAAGCCCCGCCCCTTCTGCTCACCTCCTCCCTGAACGTCCCACACGATGACATCACCACCGCTGTCGGCAGAGACCAGATGGTCGCCGAGCGGCAGCAGCAGCTGCACTTCCTGTTTGTGTCCATGGTAATGCATCACCACCTGGATGGAGATTCAAAAAGAACTTTATAGAGAGGCAGAAACGAACGCAGAAGCCGGCGGCGAACAGGAAGTCCTCCTGCCTCTTTATTCCTGGCGAAGGCACAGACAGTCGTTCCGCTTGCAGCAAACACCAACATTCGGTCCGCCGCCAGGCACGTGATGTCATCGGGCAGGCTGTTACCTAGGTGACCACAGTTTTACAGCACGACCAATCAGAGGGAATCGAGCTGCCGCATCATCAGCGTAAAGTTCCAATACTCACTGACAGAAACGATCCCCAGGCGGCTCACCTGCAGGAAACCACAACAGGTGAGCTGTGACATCATCACTATCCATGTGACCAGCATCCAACCAAACACCAACATCCAACCAGCATCCAATCGTAACTCAACGATTGGATGCTTGGACGTATCAACCAATCAGGTAGATACATGAGCTGTGACATTATCACTATCCATCCAACCAGCATCCAATCATCCACAAGTCAGCCAGCTGTCCATCCATCCATCCATCCATCCATCCATCCATCCATCATCCAACCGTTCAACCCCGTCCATCCTCCCACTCTGACGTCACTCCTCTCCTCTGATCGGTTGCTGATCACCATCAGATTAAACTCCAATAATAACATCGATCACTTTTATCTTACGTTAAACGTGTGGAAGCTTTTGCCCACTGACGTCACCACGTAGAATTCCCGGTGCTTCTGGTGGTACCGCAGCGCGTGCGGCACGTGGTTGGAGTAGAGACCCAGAACCCGGAACCCGGAGAACAGGGCGCTTCCGGTGCGCGGCATGTTCAAAGACCCGCTAATAAACAATAAACAAACAAACAGAACCGAGAGAACCGAGAGCAGAGCGCGAACCCAGATCACACATGGAGGAGCGCCGAGGAACTCTGTCCGACCGGAAACACAGCAGGACAGAACATTGGTTCCGCCCCGAGGGGGAAAAGTTTCGGAGAGACACGTTTCCGTCACAGTGATGAATAAAATCAGGGAATTATGACCATAAACAATGAGAGGCAGCGTTACTGCTATGAATAACTAGCTAAACAGTTGTTAGCCTCAAAGTTGGTGTTACGGCCTCCATCTTGTCCTACCAAAATAAAAGTTACTCAAGTGAATAGAACTGAGTAAATGCAGGTAGTTATGACCCCCTCTGGTCTGCTGGAGGACAACCCGACCACTTCCTCCTACTACTCTCCAGTTCTTCTATCTGCTCTTGTTTTAAATTTATGTTGTTATTTTCTCTCTAGAGAAGCAGCAGTTCAGATCTCTCCCAGCCACCAGGGGGCAGCAGCAGATCATATGAGCAGGGTTCCATGTACAACAAGTTCATGAAGAAAAGCATTTGACTGACTGAACCTCAGCGAGCCTTTAAGAGAGGAAATACACGACAAATGTGAAAATGAAGGCATGAATCGAAAAGTGTCAATTAACTTAGGAATCATGTGATAATAAAACATATGAGCAGTAGTACAAATGTGACCAGCAGGGGGAGCTCTTTTTAAAAGTTATGTGCAAGACGCACCAGAATACTATGGAAGCCCATTTCCACCATGAAAGAAAAAAAAGACCAACAGGAAGTCATAATTTCGACTTTCAAAGTCATAATTATGAGATTCAAAGTCATAATTTCGACTTTCAAAGTCTAAAAAAATCTGTACTTAGCCCAAACTTAATACATTAACATGGAATCTGAAAACATTTATTATTTCAGGTGGCTAAAATATATGGTTCCCCCATCATAACTCTGGCAAACAAGGAGCAAATGCTACCAAAATCACAGGATTTATTGTTGATGATGAGAGGAATAAACAGAGAAATAAACCTGCTGGTTAGTGAAGTTGTTCTCATATTATGGAGAGGGAACAGATTATTTCAGGCTGCTGAATTATCCATTTTTTCCTCTCCTTGCCCCATAACCTTGGGGAATAATGAGCAACTGTTTCCAAATTCTCCAAAATCTTTATATATACACTACGTGTTGGGAAAACTGTGTTTGGTGACTGATTTTTATTTCTGCCAGGATTACGTGAGAAAAGTTCTCTTCGCGTTTAAAATAACACAAAACAGCGTCAGAAGACGTCATT
The DNA here is from genome assembly GCA_922788865.1 of Poeciliopsis turneri. Taxonomy (NCBI): domain Eukaryota; kingdom Metazoa; phylum Chordata; class Actinopteri; order Cyprinodontiformes; family Poeciliidae; genus Poeciliopsis; species Poeciliopsis turneri. The sequence continues at coordinate 28,409 of CAKLNU010000054.1, forward strand.
TATTTATTTATTTTACAATTTTTTAAACAACAGCTGCCAATTAAACTGAATGTTACAACCTTGACATGATTATATGAGTTGTTTTACCGAGAAATCGATGAGAAGCGACACGAAAATGATCAGATCCTCGTTCACCTCTCTGGCTGTAATGCGCGCTCCCGACACAGGGGGGCAGATTTTCACAGGGGAGCCGAATTTCGCACAAGACCCGTATCTCATAATTATGACTTTGAATCTCATAATTATGACTTTGAATCTCATAATTATGACTTTGAAAGTCGAAATTATGACTTCCTGTTGGTCTTTTTTTTTTCATGGCGGAAATGGGCTTCCATAGAATACAGACTGAACAGTAAACAATATTTTATTAAAACACATATTTGCTGACAAACATGGCGACTCTGGAAAGAACAGGGAACATGTGAGATAAAGGCAGTTTCAATTATTCAAAAACAAACAAACAAACATGCAATGCAAAACAAAGCAAATTAGTAAATCAAAACAAAAGAAAGCAAACCCGTCCACCAACCCGTCCACCAACCCGTCCACCAACCCGTCCACCAGCCCGTCCACCAGCCCGTCCACCAGCCCGTCCACCAACCCGTCCACCAGCCTTTCCCCGAGCAGTAACAGCTTCAATCCAGAGCAGCCCAAACAGATACCGGCAAGATAAGACAGCAGGGTGTCCACAGCTCCAGTTCCAGAAAAATCATGTGCCTAAAACAGAAAACTCATTAACTGGATTCAGGTAAAGTAAAATCTCATCGCAGGTAGCTTACCCAGGGAGGGAGCGGATCAGCGAGTCAGGACAAGATGGAGGCCGTAACAACCGCCAGCCGCAGCCGCCAACAGCAGCAGAGCAACGCTGCAGAAATGCACAGCACAAAACACACCACAATCCCAGCGCACTGGTACAAACGGCACAGACAGTCCCAGATGATCAGATCGACGACACAAGCCAGTCGGGCAGGAGAAACACAGACACACACACCTTGCAGCGGCCTGCTCCACTGTAGAGCCTTCAACCAACCAGCACAGCAGAGACACCATCAAAACTTTATTATTGATTTATTATTACCCTACAATAATAACTCACAAATGGCCCAAATCAGGATGAATATTTACTTCTTTTCTACTTATGGAAAGTTTCTGTTTAAATCATGTTTTTGGTGCCTAAAGAAAAAGATATAAAACCTTCAGAAATTTCACAAAGACATATTAGCATTCATGGAAAAAGCTCACATGACCTTGTATTAAAGCAGAAATGCAGCGTCGGGCGTAAGAAAGGCTCACAGGGTTTCATTCTGCCTCATAACTGAGGATTATAGTGAGGAAACACAAAGAAACAAGATTCCCTTGTCCTCCGCAAGTCCCAGAGAACCACAGAAACAAACTGCATTTTTTCTCCATCCATCCATCCATCCATTTTCCGTCACCCTTCTCCCTAACGGGGTCGGGAGTTGCTGGTGCCTCTCCAGCTGCGTTCCGGGCGAGAGGCGGGGTCACCTGGACAGGTCGCCAGTCTGTTGCAGGGCATTTTTTCTCCTTATTTGCAAATTCTATGACTTTCCAGGTTTTCAATGACCAGTGTGAACCCTGTATGAAGGGTACCTGCAGTTCCCTGATGAGTCAGGCCTGACCTCTGACCTTCAGGTAGTAGAAAGCCCTTCATCCTGAACCGCCACCCTGAGAACAAAACGGTATGAAGGAAACCTGGAGGTTCATCCAGCTCCTGATTGGTCGCTTGTCTCAACTGACTCTCTGGGCTCTCCTGATTGGTTGATCAGACTGACAGCTAGGCCCCCGTCCAGTCATTATTACCCAGAATGCTCTACTGTAAATGTGTAGAATAAGAAGAAGAGTTTGTTTCGCAGGTTAACACCTGACAACAATTTATTTATTTTCAATTATTAGGAGGAAAATTCAGTATTTATTTATCAACGAATCACAAATAATTTAATTTGAATCTACATTTTCACAGACAATGTTTCATTTTTTACACTTTTATACACAGAATCTGCTGGGCGGATCGCTTGTTTACATCAAGTTTGTTTTCCAGCAGCCAATAGGAAGACAGAATCAAGGTCGACAAATGGTTTCCATGGTGATCAGAGGAGAGGATGTGGAAATGATGTAATCAGTCACCCGATCAACCTTCAGTCTGCAGATTATCAGCCAATTGCCAGCCAGCCAAAGTCCTGTGGTCATGACGTCTCCATGGCGACGCCTCAGCAGGCCCTGGCGTCCAGCAGCACGACCCTGAGCAGCGTCCTGGCGGCGGCCAGCAGCGCGCCGTGCAGCGAGTACTGCGCCAGCAGCGCGCCGAAGCCGCGGTAGAAGCCGGCGGCGCCTTCCTTCTTCCGGATGGCGTGCAGGCAGTCCGCCAGGCCGTCGTACTGCGTGTTGACCGGCAGCACCAGTGGGCTGCCGCCGCTCCCCGCCACCTCCGCCCCGTCTGTGGCATCGATGATGGTGCGCGTCCCCTGCAGGCTGAGGCGGTGCAGCGCCGTCTCCAGGGGGAACAGCAGCACGTCCGCCGCCAGAGACCCCGCCCACGCCGCCGCCAGCTCTGGGAAGTAGGCGTCCAGGGGGTCGGATGGGACCGGGCGGCGCTTCGCGCCGCGCTGGTGCAGCCACAGCACCGCCCGCTGGACGGAGGCCGCCACCGCGTAGCGGAGGATGGCGTGGGCGGCCACAGGAAGAAGCAGGTAGCTGAGAGGAAGCAGGCGGCGGCTGTGTGGGGCGCCGACGCCCAGCAGCCGCGTCAGACCCTCACGGACGCAGTCCAGCAGGCCAGACGACGACTCGTCCCGGACGATCTCACTCTGGGGACAGAGGTCAGTATAGAGTCAGAGGACCCGAACAACCCGCTACATCTTGGCCACCCGCTGGTACAGAAAGTGAAGCCTTGGTCTCCTGGGTGACGGTTGGGGTCAGGTAAGGACTCACCTGGACGGTCTCGATGAGGCTAGCGCAGTAGAACGGTAGCGCCACCACAGCGGTTAACCTGCGGGACACAGACGGGCTAGCTCAGTGACACTGACCGGCTAGCTCAGTGACACAGACGGGCTAGCTCAGTGACACTGACCGGCTAGCTCAGTGACACAGACGGGCTAGCTCGGTGACACAGACGGGCTAGCTCGGTGGAACAGACGGGCTAGCTCAGTGACACTGACCGGCTAGCTCGGTGACACAGACGGGCTAGCTCAGTGACACTGACCGGCTAGCTCAGTGACACAGACGGGCTAGCTCAGTGACACAGACGGGCTAGCTCAGTGACACTGCCGACAACTTTCTCAACCAAACACTTCTGAAGCAGGCTGGACCCGGGAAGCAGGCCAGGTCAGAACCGATACCAGATCTAAACGGAACGCTGGCCAATTCGTGCTACAGTGAAAGACGAGCTTCTGCGTCTTCAATCAGAGGCTCCGTCTAATTGGCTGTAATACAGACTGCTACAGGACTTCAGTTTCCCTCTGACCGAGATGACCAATCAGGTGCTGCGAGCGATTTAATTGGCTGCTGGAGCTCAGTGCGCGGAGTTAATGACTGGAACCAGTTTGGTACTCCAGTCTGGCCCAGCAGAACCTTCCGACCCGGCAGTACCGACCCTTTGAGCAGCAGGTGTCCGGCCAGCTGCTTCCAGCTCCAGCTGTGAGGAAGCTCCCTGCAGGAACAGAGGAGCAGAATCAGAACCAGAACCTTAGCAGAACCTCAGAAGCGCTTGGTGGCTGGGCGGTTACCGTGGTAACGGCGTGAACTCGCTGATGACGCCCTCGGCGCCCAGCGCGATGCCGTGGACGATGAAGGTGCTGCCCATGCCCTTCCACAGAGCCTTCAGCCCCTGCAGACAGAGCAGGCCTGTGATTGGTCACATGGTCCCTGAGCCACCAAACAGGAAGCAGATCAGCTCACCTGGGCCTTGGTGATGGCGTACATGACGCCGACGGCGCTGAACGGGGTCAGGTGGTAGCAGTGGCCGTGGTAGTTGACCTGGGACAGACAGCCAATCAGAGCTAAGCACAGACACCATGTGACCTGAGGTGCTGCTGGTCATACCTGGCACTGGCGCCGGAACACGATGCAGGGATGGGCCAAGACGTTCTCCGTGAACAGACTGCTGACAGAGACACAGAGACACCGGGTCAGTGGCTCAGCGGTTCCTCAGATCTGGTTCTGGTTCTGATCCACAGCAGGTCCGGTAAAATAAGGACTGAATGTTCTGATGGACCTACAGAACCATCAGAACCAGAACCTTTGAGCCACCACAGCTGGTCTATGGACAGGACTCTCACTCTGGACTAAAAACAGCGACCAATGGAAGCAGATGAACTCTGACCTGACCAGTCCGATCCCGAAGCCGGCGAACCGGTTCAGCTGCTCTGAAACACACAGAGGAGACCCAACATGATGTCATCGCGATGATGTCACAGCTCTCACTGGTTTTCTTACATACAGATGTTAACTCAAAGACAAATATTAAAATATCAGAATAAAAACAAATAAAGAATAATTACTGATATTAAGGGTCTAGAAAGACAAAAGTTAAATAAATATATTTACATTGGTAAAATATAATGTGTACTTTTTCAGTTGGGTGTCAAAAATACATATGAAGAAGGGTATATTACAGCAAATAGAATAATAAAGGTAGAAAACAGAAAAGAAAAAAATAACAGGGATCTGAAGTTAAATGTTTGGATAAGAGTTAAAGTTTTTACCAGTTTTTTATTATTAAAGTTACATTTTTCAACAGAGGCAATAAACATTTTTAAGAGGGAATTTTTTCATCCCATTTCATCTTGTGGACATAATATTTTGCTAGGATTATAATAAGATTCAGTGCACATATTTCATCTAAAAAAGTTGAATTGTTAAAGATGAGTAAAGTATGTGAATTTGATAAAACAATATTTTTTCCAATTTTTTCTGAAAGGAGTTTTTGCAAATCCGACCAAAATATTGCAGCGTGAGAACATTCCACAAATAAACGATCAATAAAAACAGATGTTGTTGCTGACATCTGGAGAGAATATTGTGAAATATTATTTTTAACTGGGTATGTTTATGTAAAATGTATGTAAAATCTTAAATAAAAATTCTTTGATCCTATTAGTCATTATATATATATGAGGCAATAAAAGACTTCAGTCCATGATTTTGGCTCAAATAATCCCATCTATGTGAACTCATGGAGTGCAGAAAGTTCTGATTGATTATTGCAGTTTGCATCTTTAATCGCTTTATCACGATAATATTATCGATTCACTTATGAAGAAACAAGCAGAGCCTATCGGACCGTCTGGAGCTCGGTTACCATGGCGACCTGACCTCTGATCTACCGGAGCTCACTACGTTCATGCGATGATGCCTTCACGGACCCCCAGCCAGAACACCGACCTACCTGGAGGAACGCCCGCGGCTCGCGGAGCCTCCCAGCCGGAGCCCGGCTCGGCCTCCTCGTACAGCGGCGTCCGCTCCCCGGGGTGGAGGTTCCTGCTGCCCGGGATGTCCGGCGGGCTGGTGACCCACTGGTGCTGCTGCGGCTCCCCGGAGACCCCGCTGATCGGGTATCCGGCTCCGTACTGGTCGCTCCGGAACCCGTAGCCGTCGAAGCTGTCCGGCCTTCTGGAGGCCATGAGGAACCAGGACCGAGAGAGAACCGCGGATCAGAGCACAGAGGCGGGCATGGACCGGGCCCGAGAGCCGAGGGGGAGATGGACTCAAACCGAAGGAGAACCTGAACGACCTGATGGACCGAACCGAGCTGACCCGCAGCAAAACACACTCCTACCACCGGAAACACTCGCTGCCGTTGCACTTCCGGCAGCTGGAGGACCGAGGGATCGGTGCTGCCCCCTGCTGTCCGGCAGAGGGACCGAGTGAGGTGCGGAAATTTGCACCTCAGCTTCCGCGTTCTGGGAAAAGCGGCGCAAATGTTTCCGATCTGTTGAAAATGGTACTTTGCGCCGGGTATCTGTAGCGCTTTTCCAAGGTAACAGTTAATAATGAACATCGATCTGAAGCCCCAACAATAAGCTGGAGAAAAGTTTTAAGATGTTCGTTATACATTCACAGATACGAAGGTGAGTTTTACTTTTTTTAAACTTTGTGGTTAACATTAGCTTTAGCTTATGCTAGTAGACAATATTCTCTGACATTTTTCTTGTGAAAATCTACTATTTAAGTATCTAAACATTTCTCATCCATTCTAACGGATAGTGTTTGTACCTTATTCTCAAGTATATTACGTGTTTATTGTTAACGTCAATAAACGCAACGCGGGCGGGGGGCAGATTATGTTCAGGGTTTTTGCTTCCAGCCTGATGAAGGACATCGAGCCCAGAGCTCAACTATAGAGCAGCTCTGAGTTCTGGTTCAGCTGAATGTTCAGGGTCAGAGTTGTTACTTTTAGAAACATATGGCCGTGTTGCTTAAGGTTATTTCATTTTATTACCTTTGCATGCTTGTTGTGAAGGGCTCAACAGGACCGTGTTTACAGCAGTACAGGCGGATCAGTTGCTCGGCTGTCCGGCTCTGCGCTCTCGTTCCCAAACACTCGCTGTTTCAGGCTGAATGCAGAAGCGATTCAATGGGAATAACACAGGAACATCTCCTGTACCTTCATCTTTAGGCTGAAGAAGCTGATCAGGAGTGAAGTGAAGGCTGCAAACTTTGTTTAGCTTAACTGGTAGCCTTCAACTGGTAGCCTTAACTGGTAGCTTCAACTGGTAGCTTCAACTGGTAGCTTTAACTGGTAGCTTCAACTGGTAGCCTTAACTGGTAGCCTCAACTGATAGCTTCAACTGGTAGCTTTAACTGGTAGCTTCCAACTGGTAGCTTCCACTGGTAGCTTTAACTGGTAGCCTTAACTGGTAGCTTCCACTGGTAGGGGCAACTGCTAACTTTAGCTAGTAGCTTCACTGGTAGCTTTAACTGGTAGCCGCAACTGCTAAGCTGTCTACTTAATTCAGGATCGCTTGGAAATCCATGAAAACTTAAACAAAGTGCATAGTATTGTTTTATTTGTGTCTTAAGTAGACTTTGTCTTTTATACCAGTCATAGTAACTGAAAGCGGAAAAAAGAGCCGCATTTGCACGTAAGGTTGTGATGTCATCGCAGCAGGTGCAAAGAGCCCGTTCTGACCATATGGTTCCGACTATCTGGAGAAGAACCTGCTGCAGCTACAGGGAGGGGAGGGACGGACCGCTGTCAGTCTCTTACCTTATTTGGAATTGGGACCATTGCACTCAGGAAGTGAAGGGGGCGCTATTTCCTGTATTATTCATTGTCTCCTGTTTTATTTTCTTTTGAAATCTGATATATTTTCACCTTTAGGGAGGATTTTCACTCAGCATGAATTTGATCTTCTCTCTTTTATTCAGTGCAGCTCACAGTTTTAACACATTCTGTTGTTTCCTGTGTTCTTCTAAATCTGCTCCTGAGTTGCATCTTTTGGGCCTGATACTGCCTCTAGTGGCGTGGGGGGGTAGCACAACTAATATCATTCATTATTAAATCAGAATAGCATCAAGTCTTTATTATTTATTGTTCATTTAGGCATTTTTGACACTGTAAAAGATAATTTAATCATAAAACATCACATATTTTCATTTCCTTAAAAATGTAGAGCTAATTAAATGACAAACAATACGTCCATACATTATAAATAATATCTATGTATCTGTATCAATTACACGAGGAACAAAAGAAATAAGGAGACATAAAAAACAACATGATCAACTATAATAAAATACTATTTGCAATGTATTGATAAGAAATTTAACTGATCAAAAGTCAATAATGTAATGTAATTAGTTGTGTTACCTCCCCGCGCCACTGGAGGCAGTATAAGGCCCCAAAAGATGCGACTCTGGAGCACATTTAGAAGAACATAGGAAGCTACAGAATCTGTTAAAAATTGTGAGCTGAAGTAAACAATAGACAGAAGATCAAATACAAGCTGAGAATGAAAATCCTTCCTAAAGGTGAAAATAAATCGCAGATTTCAAATAGCGCCCCCTTCACTTCCGGAGTGCAACAGTCCATTTCCATATGTCTGAGACTGACAGCGGTCCGTCCCTCCCCTCCCTGTTGCTGCAGAAGGTGGAGTTGCATCAACCTGTCCTACCGTGTGGTAATGTGCACATCGATCCTACATCACATTCTGCCTTCAGTAGATCTGGATGATTGTAATTAATATGATATTTATGATGTTTATTGCCAGAGTCTCCTCAGGCTGACGTGAAGGTCCACATATGGTTCCGACGGTCCAGTCAGAACCTCCAATCTGGTTAACTGGACCAGAACACAGCAGAGCTGAATATTAATGGAAGCATTAATATTCATCCCGTCTGAGTCACCAGAACCAGAACCTCATTTAGCTGACATAAAACCCAACAGACTGAATGTCGGACCAGATCATCGAGGTTCTGTTGGTTCTGTCTGAACGTTCTCTTTTAAACACCACCTCATTTTTGAGCATCAGAGAAAAGAACTAGAACAGTTCAGAGGAACTGTTCTAGTTCCTCTGAACTGCTGACCTGGTTCATTTCCCCCAGAGCCGATACCGATTCAGAACTGTGCAAACCGTCCAACCGGTTCTGGATCCGGTCTGGCTGAGGACTTTCGGGATGAACCATAATCTGTATGCGTGAAATGCGACTTACCAAAACCCGTTTTCTGATCTTTTTCTCACTTTTCCTCATTAAAATGAATTAAAAAATAAATATTTTCCAGAACTAAATCTTCTTTCAATCATCTCTCCTGGGAGTTGGCCTGAATTTACATGTAATTAAAAAAAAATACTTTGTTGTAACTCATAAATTTGGATTCTTCAGAGTTGCTGCTGTTGGCAGGAAGGATCTCCTGTAGCAGTCTGTGCTGCAGTGACCCTGAAGAAGCCTCTGACTGAAGACACTCTGATGAACAGGACGGTCAGGGTCGGCCATAATTTTCTTGATTGTATGAAGAATCACAACCAGAACAGAACCAGAACACAACCAGCCTTCCTTATCAGGCTGTTGAGCCTTCAAGAAGCTGGAAAACAAGATGGCGGCTCTGGTAGAAACTCCGACTCTCCAAAAGTTCCGACCCGTTCTGCCGGTTCCGACCCAGTGTGGTTCTGAACAGACGAACTCTGGGACTCTGCTTCAGTTTGAGTTTATTGGTTCCAGCTTCAAACAGTAAAAGTTTTCTTCACAACATTAAACATCACACAGACGACCTTTAACCTCTGCACTTCTTCAGCTGGCGTAGGGGGCGCTGTTGAGGCCAAACAGGTCAACTTCTGATCAGTAAACTTTGATCAATGAAAAGTAATGACATCAATCACAGAGGTGAACATGACCTTTGACCTCACATTTAGTGTTTTAATGTGCTTTCCCTCCATCTTTGACCCCCTCCTTCAGGTACAGCAGCCAATCAGAGGCTCCCTGAGCAGGACTGACGCCTCATTAACATCCCTGCAATCTCATTGGTCCACATTTAGCTTCGCCCACCTCAGTAATAAAAACAGCAGCTCAATAATTGATCCTGACTTGGCTAAAACTACAACACTGAGGCCTGTCCGTCTCCATGGCAGCAGGCAGCATGGAGGCCGTCAGGTAAGGCAGTGGCGGCGGCTGTAAGGCCGATGGCGTCGCCAGAAAAATTATCAGAAGATTATCTTTAAAATAAGATTCCCTGTAAAAATTTACTTGATTTTTATCTGAAAAATGTAAACAGGAATTAAAAAGAGAATAAATGTGACTGGGTGGAGCTAATCTATCCTGTCTGGTGATTGGTTGGTGGCTCTGCTAACCACCTGCTAGCTACGGTTGCCATGGCACTAAAACAAACATGTGATCCTCAGGTAATCTGCGCTCTGATTGGCTAAGAAAACTTAATCGCTAACCTACAGTATGATGGGACGTCACCATGGCGATCGCTACCGTGGTAACGGTGAAGCTAGCTAGTGGCAGTGCTCCGTGATGTCCACCACCACCGCCTTCTGCCAGCTGAACAGGAAGTAGCCCATGCCGGCGCCGGCCGCCACGGCGATGCACAGGTAGGCGTTGTAGGTCATGAAGACGAGCATCAGGACGTAGCTCACCACCACCTGGACGATGTGCAGCGCCGTCTGCAGGAAGTGGGCGGGGCTTAGCATCCGCTGCCTGGGGGAGAGGAGAGCAGTTTGCTAGGAGCAGGACAGAACAGGAAGCTGCTGCAGCAGGGGGTGGAGCTTCATGCTGACCTCATATTACTCTGAAAGAAGCCCCGCCTCCTAACGCATTGGTGAGGACTAATCCCTGCCCCATAACTAATGTTATAAAGATGAAAGAACTTTAACTAACGTTTAAAGATCTATTGAAACGACATTATCCTGTACATTTTATTTCAGCGTTATTCCATCTAAATCTCAGTGCTGCCCTCCGGTGGTCACACGGCCACGCGCCCTGCTGGCTGGAACAGCAGGCGTTGCCATGGCGATCATTGATATCAGCCATGTGAAGGGGGAGGGGCTAATGGCCACCAGGGCCGCTCAGGGCGCAGCTCTCCATTCAGAGCAGGGCGCCCCCTACTGGCCCATCAGCACCAGAATCTGCTGGGTAACCTGCATGTGGATCCTCAGAGAACAGGCTCCGCCCCCTCGGAGACTTCCTGTTTGTTACTGAGCTGACAGGAAACGTCACACAGCTCTCTCTCTCTCTCTGTGTGTGTCTCTCACCCCACCGTCTTGTGCGTCTCCATCAGCATGGTGCCGTCGGCTCCAGGTAGAGGCATGGAGTTGTAGCGGACGTTCACCTGGCTACGGCGCAGCAGGATCTCCCTGCCGATCTTCAGGCCCTCGTAGAGAACGGCCAATAGGAACACTCCGACGCAGGCACCAAACATCTCTGATTGGACAACAGGAGGGAGGCGGGGTTAGTGCCGGGACAGACAGGAAGTGGTGTTGGGTGGAAAGGATACCTGCCTCCAGGTGAGTTGATGACCAGCTGGGCGAACAGTAGCTCCACGTTCTGGTAGCCGAAGTAGAAGGTCATCACCTAGGCAACCAGAAGAATCATGTGACCCCAGCGTTATTCCATCTAAATTGCAGGCAGCAGTGACCCCAGCGGTGACCCCAGCGGTGACTTGACTGACCATGCTGTGGCCGGCGTGGCCGGCGTGGCCGCCGTCGCCGTGGCCGCCGTGGTCGTGTTCGGTGGTGGTGCTGATGCTGGGATGGACGTGGTCCGTTGCCATGGCACTGTGGTTCATGTGATCCATGTGATCCATGGTTGCTAGGAAACAGACATCATTAGTTCACTGCAGCGCCCCCCAGAGCGCGGTACTGCAGATGGTTCTCATGGACCGGACCGGTTTGGAGTCAAGGCGACAGGACCTGGAGCACCTGACTGCAGGTAAACTCACCTGTGCAGCTCTCTCTCTCTCTCTCTCCTGCTGCACAGACGGTTGCTCGTCCAGACCGACTCACAGCAACAGCTGATGACATCACAGTCTGCAGGCGTAACCATGGCAACATCAGTGCCAGATATCCTTCTGTAATCTGATTGGTCGCCGGGCCCCGAGGCCACAGCAGTCAGAACCGACCAATCAGAGCCCATCAATTAGTGCTAATGATGTTAGCGCTAGCAGGAAGGTCAGTGGTTGCCGGTGGCAACGCTCACTGCCTGCTTCCTGTCAGAGTTTTACCTCCACAGAGCCACAGGTTCTGCTGGCTGGACCAGAACCAGAACCATGCCTGCTTGATTCTCAATCTACTTCAGAGATCTTCTCTCCAGACAGACCTCTCGGCCTTCAGCGAAAAAAACCCAACAATTTGACTGAGCCCGGTTCTGGGGAATCCTTCTGGGTTTGACATCCACCAGTTGACCAGGCAGGTCAGAACCAATGAGCACCAATGAGCTTCTGAACAGAACCAGCAGGACACGGACCAGAACCCAGGAAAAAGTCTGGCTCTGTTGATTCGTCTGAATCTAAACCCAACGACATTCCAAGCAGGAATGTGGAGAGAAAAACAGAACCGTCCAGAACCAATTGGAAAATACAAACTGATTTCCAGTGGAGAACTGGATCCCAAATGAATCACAGAACTGAGCTTCCTGGGACAGAACCAGAACTAGAACTGACCCGGTTTTAGTCAGAATCCAATCCAGCAGAACCACAATGCATTATGGGTAATGAAGTTCCTGCTGGGCCTTACCTGGAGCAGAGAGCTGGGCGACCAAGGCACTGAAGACACTGGAGGAGAGAGAGAGGGGCGAGCTTTAAATCAGCACAGACAAACAGCTTCAGCCAATCAGAGGCCAGCATGATTCTATGGCAGCCAATGAGCTGCAGTGGGTGGAACACCGACCCGTTTATGGTTCTATGGTTCTATGCCGATCAATCAATGATTGATCGGCATCAATCAATGATTGATCGGCATCAACGGCATCAATCAATGATTGATCGGCATCAATCAATGATTGATCGGCATCAATCAATGATGAACACAGCAGAACCAGAACCAGAACCAGTTTTTGAATAAAAACAAGATCCTGTGTTTCTGTGATGCTCCACTCTGACCCAGTATTGAGCAGAGCAGCGTGACAGCTGCAGCCAGAAAAACATTTCAGATTTGGTTCATAAACATGAACAGAATGAAGAATTACAGTAAGGAATCAAACTGGGTCGGACCGGGTCACAGTGTTCCTGTGGATGGCCACAATCATCAATAAACCAATTAATCATATGACAAATTGAAACGCCTTCAGTCTGCTGTTTTGGTCTCAACTCGCTCTTATTCTGAAGAATCATTTTGTTTCATAATTCATTTTTTGATGTTTTGTTTATTAATTTGGACATTAAAATGTCTTCCAGACCCAGAGTTAAATGTTAGTCATAATTTAAAGTTTATTGATCTGTATAGTATGACATCAGTTTAAAATGTTTCCGAAACAACATATTCTTGTGATAACTTAAGGGTCAATTTATCATCCAGCACGGTTTGTCACCATGACAACCATGAGAGGTGGACGCTGGTTCTGGTTCTGGTGGGCCTATCACTCAGAACCATCATTCTCCATCACTGCTCTGGGGTCAAAGTCCATGTGCTGAAACGTCTAATAATAAACCAGGAGCCACCAAACACCGTCTGCTTCCAATATGGCCGCCCGCCCGGCTGGCCGTCCGTCCATCCGGCTGGCCGCCCGCCCGACTCTGTCCTCACATTTCACCATCATGTTTCATATTCAGAAATATGTGAGCGTGGAGAACGGGTGGTTGCTAGGCAACCAGACAGAGTTGGTGCAAGGCCCAAGGTTCAGTACTTAGACTCAGGTTATCACAATGATCAGTTACCATGACAACGCAGATGAACGATAGCTCTACATTATGATGCCACCAGGTGACCTCTGACCCCATCCAATCACCGAACAGATGCTGAGAACAGATAAATGAGTGGATGAGACAAAATTTTCTGAACAGAAGCAAAAGAGGAACAATCTAGAACTTTAGATCTAGAGCTGTGAAGCTAGAGCTATTGATCTAGTTAAAAGATCTAGTCAGCTTCAGTTCTTCCAACTGGACAGTAGTGATGGACTCCGACCTCTGACCTCCAGAGCCACATCAGGCCAGTTCCACAGTGGGCCTTCTAGCAGCTGCAGAACATTTCCAGAACCAGAGAAACTAAACAGAACCTAAACAGAACCTCGTCCAGCTTTGATTCCTGCAGCAGGTCTGATGACAAACCAGAACCCGAACCTGCAGCTGCAGTTCTGACCAGAACCAGGAGGATGAAGACACCACCCGGTTCTACACCACCCAGTTCTACGCCACCTAGTTCTACACTGCCTGGTTTAAACTGATGCTAGTTTATAAATAATTAATAAACATGATTAAAGATCTGCTACTGGAACCAGAACCAGAACCAGTAAACTGCTGCTGCTCTGGATCAGATCAGCAGAGTGTGCTTTGTTCATCAGACCCGGTTTCCAGCAGTAGGATCAGAACCAGCGGGGCTCCAGAACCTCCCATTGTTTCAGAGGAACCAGGTGGAGTCTGGACTTTCTGCGGCCCGGCGCCAATGGCCCAGAACAACAAACAGCCAGAGGCCCGGTCCAACATCAGAGCGGCTCGGCCCGGTTCAGATGTACCGCAGCAGAACCAGGAGGTCACAGACTGGGTCAAAGTTCTGGATTCCTGGAAACAGCTGAAGAGAAAATACAGCAAAGTACCAGAGTACTACAGTACTGTAGTACTGTATAGTACTGTATAGTACTGTATAGTACTACAGTACTACGATTGCACTGTACTATAGTACAGACTAGAACCCCAGGGTTCTACCAGTGAAACTGGGTCACTGTGTTTGTTCTTCATCCTCCTGATTACTGACCCTTCATCATCATCATCATCATCATCATCATCATCATCATCATCATCCTCTCTGAGTTCACATCCAGCCTCTGGTTCTGGTTCTGGTTCTGGTTCCTGTAGACGTTCGGGATAAAAAACAATCTGCTCTGGTTCTAGTCGGGGTTTGTGGACCATCACAGAGTAAATTGGACCTAACCGAACAGACTGATGCGGGTCCAGAACCCGCCTCAGAACCATCAAAGGCTGGAAACCAATTAAAGAGCGAGCAGGTGCATCTTCAGCAGCCGAACCGACCTTTGGACCTGGCCGGTTCTGATTATGTAAAAACTTCCTGTCTGTCTTATCGGTACCAGAACCAGATATGTGAGAAAGTTCGAGTTTCATCTGCGGAGTCCGGTTCCGCTGCCCCGGGTCAGACCAGCATGAAGCAGCAGAGGTCACTGGCACAGCAGCCGAACCAGAACCGACGCCGAACTCACCTGGAACTGATCCCCGAACTCCTGCTGGGTCTGCTCCCGGGTTCCGAACCGCAAACACGAACCAAAACACGAATCCACCAAAAACGGAGACCGAGGTTTTTCTTAAACTTCAGAGAAGAGCCGCTTCCGTCCACTGCGTCATGACGTCACTTTGTGGCGTTTAGTCTTCTTCAATGAACAGAGGAGGAGCTAAAGAGGCAGAGAACACATCTTACCCAATTAGAAAGTGATTTGCACGGTAAGGGGCGGGACTACTTTTAGCCACGTCAACGTCCTCCTCTTTAAGGAGAAGACACGTGACTTTCTACGACTTGAGTAAAAATATTTTATGGTAAAATAAATAAATAAATGTATTCATATGCTGTTGAGTTCAAGATATCATTTCAGTTAAATTCAGAAATAAAAATGATCAGGAAAAAATATTATAGTTAAATTAAACAAAAATAAATGAGAAGACATCCATCTCTGTTGTTTCCTTTGTTTGCTGTGACCTTGATTCCAAATAAAATTATTTCATACTAGACATTAGCTAGCTAGACATTGTTTTCTGTAAGCGTTATTAAATCAAACGTAGTTCAATTAAAATCTGTGGAGTTGAATTTCAGGTTATTGTCAGACCTGCAGGAATTATGAGCAATAAAAGGGTTTATCAGCTGTCTACCTGCTCAGGTGTTCAGGCTGCGGCCACGTGCCGCCGCCTCAGCAGGTTCAGGTCTTATCGCTGTTCCAGCTCAGCTGTTTTTGCTTCCTGCTTCGTCCTGTGAGCACGTAGCGTAGCTGTAAACATCTGCAGCTCCGCCTGGCGGATCACAGACGAACTGGTTGGGGTTGACCCAAATCTTTCTTGAAATCTTATTTTATAGCATTGAAAACATTAAGAATGATTATCATGTTTGTCCTCCTACAGAAACCAAAGTACAACAGAAATATATTTCCCACACCATCTTTATCCATTTTCACACATTTTGAAATGTGTGAAAGTGGGTCCGGGTCGCGACCCCCATCTCATCAGGACTGCAAACTAGAAACTGAAAAAACTAAAGAGAAAACCGAAAACCAGAAAACTGGAGAAGCTCATGATGCACGTTGAGCCAATCAGATTTAATGTTCCATCATCACAATCAGCACAAAGTCACATAGTCACAAACAGGAAAACATTGTTGGAATACCAGAGTTTCACAATAAGAGTGTCTTCTCCAGCCAATCAGGTGTTCATATCAGGTGATGCTGTCACGTGATTGGCTGGATTACCAGACTTTTATTTTGTCAAATTCCAGAAGAAACAAACTTTATTTTGAAGTATAAATACTTTGTAAACATCACAGGAACAGCAACACTAAGCCCCGCCCCTCAGGGCAGCCGGAAGCTCCGCCCCCTCAGCCGGCCACGCGGTAGTTGGCGTGAAACTCCGGCTGGATGTCGCAGATCCGCCGCAGCAGCTCGTTCAGCACCGTCTCACGGTTACCGCGGTAACTGTCCTGGATGCGAGCCATCCTCTCTGCCGTGTCGCGGTCCACCTCCACGGCGCTGTTACCATGGGAACCGAGGGCCTGAGAGGGTCAGAGGTCAAACAAGTTAAAAACCAATGAGTCAGAACCCGGACAGAACCAGATCAGACTCAGATCAGAACTGGGAAGAGCTGGGTCGGGACCGGGTCAGAACCGATCAGGACCGGGTCAGAACCGGGTCAGAACCGGGTCGGGACTGGGTCAGGACCCGATCAGGACCAGATCAGGACCGGGTCAGAACCGGGTCAGAACCGGGTCGGGACTGGGTCAGAACTGGGTCAGAACCGGGTCAGGCGGCCTCCTTGGTCTTGAACTCCTTCTCGCGCTGCAGCCGGTACTGCTCGATCTCGGCCTGCGCCTCCTCCTTGGCCTGCTTCAGGCGCCGGTTCTTCCCTGCACACAGAACAAAACCTTCAGAACCAGAACCACAGCAGCTTCAAGCCAACCAACAGTTTCATTTTTCCTCAAAACCCACGGAGGTCCAGAAAGACCCGGTCCGGTCTGTGGTTCCGGCCCAGTAGAACTGGGTCAATGAGCCAGAGGAAATGTTCAAACAAACTTCCTGAGCACCAAAATAAAAGTCCTTTAAATAGTTGGTGAGTAAAGTAACCATCATAGATTCCTCAGCAGGTTCCGGTTCTCCATTCCGAACCTCTGCATCAACTCTACTGGGTCGGAACCGAGCCCTGCTTACCGAACCAGCCAATCCCAGGACATCACATGATGTCATCATCAGAGGGAATCAGACAGGAACCTCTACCGTCCTGACTGGGCCTTTCTGATCGACCGAGCCGAACCGATCCGGTTCCGGTAGTTCGGCTCATGTCTCAGTCCAAGAGCACGGATGGTTCGGTGCAGAATGCCCTCCAGAACCGGACAGAACTGCATGAACTGTGAGCCGACGAAGCGAGGGTACTTTTTCGTTTCAGAAACCGGTTCCGGTTCGGTAAAATGTTCCGGTTCCGACCGCGCAGCTGATGATAAAAGTTAAATCTGCTGGTTTTATCACCGAGTTCTGCAGCGGCCGCCTGAAGGAGTCCACTGATCGGTCCTAGCGGGTCCAACCGGGTCCAACCAGACCCACCGGGCCCCCGGTACCGAGCCCCTGCTGCCCGGTACCGGATTCGGCTCTGACCCAAACACAGCAGCCCCTCAGCGGGCCGAAAGTTTTACTCACGTTTCCGGGCCTCCGTCACCTTCTCAGCCGCTCGTTTCTCGGCCTGCAGCAGCTGCTGGATCCCCTGAGACTGACTCGCCATGCCGGGACGGAACCGGGCAGAACCGGGAACAGAACCGGGACGGAACTTGTAACAGAACCGGGCAGGACCGCAGAAAATCAGCGGAACGATGAAGGTCGTGAGAAGGATGCAGCTTCCTCTGCAGTCAGCTGATCTGCGTCACAATGCGGAGCGTCACGTGACCCGCTCAGCTTCCTGTTGTCATCGGAACCGGAACCGAGCTCGATGGGTTCGGTGAAGTGGCTTTCAATAATCATTTTGCATCGCAATCATTGAAATAAATGACCTTCTAACCAAAAATGTTGTTAATTTTATCAGTTTATTTAATACAGCAAATGGACCCATTAGTGTCCAAACTGGGCCCAGTAGTGTCCATACTGGGCCCAGTAGTGTCCATACTGGGCCCAGTAGTGTCCATACTGGGCCCAGTAGTGTCCATACTGGGCCCAGTAGTGTCCATACTGGGCCCATTAGTGTCCATACTGGGCCCAGTTCTCCTGACAAACCCAGACTCACTGGATGAGAACAAGAACCAGAACCAGGCCTGAAAATAAGTTTACATTTTTATTTATTCATAAATACCTTCATACATTACTTTGGACAAATTTATGGAAATAAGTCATAATTTATAAATAACTTCCATTTTATTTATTGATAAGTTGGAAATTATTTATGTAACCACGCAGCCAATCAGAGCCCTGCTGGTTCTGACCCGTCTCTGGTTCTGGTGATGTCTCCCAGCAGGTCTGGACTTTGACTGGACCGTGAATCTGGGGTGACGTCACTTCCTGTCTCTTTGTGACACCATATCACAATAAAAGCCTTTCTCCTTTAATAGCAGCAGCAGGTCAGAATCACTAGTGAAGAATGAATGAAACCATCAGAGCGACCGCATCATATCAATGCTTTTATTGTGAAAGGTCAGGGTGTTGATCCGCTCATTTTCCGAAGTACTTCACAATAAAAGTCTGAGCAAATCCATCAAATCTGCAGAGATTATAATTTCCTGTACAAGACACTTCTAGAACTATTTTCTATAATTAATATAAAATGAATGAATATCTAATCAGAGTGATTGATCCGCCGCCGTGCTGTGATTGGACGACACAAAGTTTCCCATGAAGCTCGGCACCTGCAGGCCCGTTGCCACGGAGATTCCCCCGCACCACACCTGGAACACACATTACTACAGTCAGTACTACTACAGTAGTACGACTACAGTACTACTATAGTAGCACTACTATAGTAGTACTACTATAGTACGACTACAGTACTACTATAGTAGCACTACTATAGTACTACTATAGTATACTAGTACTATAGTAGTACTATAGTAGCACCATAAAGCAAAGGTGATATCTAACTGGCTCAGGGAACAAAACATAGAGATTTTGGGTCCATGGCCTGGAAACTCCCCTGATCTTAATCCCATTGAAAATTTGTGGTCAATCATCAAGAGACGGGTGGACAAACGAAAACCTAGGAATTCTGACAAAATGCAAGCATTGATTGTGCAAGAATGGACTGCTATCAGTCAGGATTTGGTCCAGAAGTTGATTGAGAGCATGTCAGAGAGAATTGCAGAGGTCCTGAAGAAGAGGGGTCAACACTGCAAATATTAACTTGCTGCATTAACTCATTCTAACTGTCAATAAAAGCTTTTGTTACTCATAATATGATTGCAATTGTATTTCTGTATGTGATGACAACATCTGACATACACACATGAAAACCAGAGGGCAGCAGATGATGTGAAAATATAATATTTGTGTCATTCTCAATATTTTTGGCCATGACTGTAGTACTATAGTACTATTATAGTACTATAGTACTACTATAGTACTATAGTACTCACGGTGAAGGCCGGGACGAGCGGCTGCAGGAAGCGGTTCCTGAAGACGTGCAGCAGGCGAAGCCGATCAACGTCGATGAAGATCAGCTCTCCTGAGGAAGAGGAGGAGGAGGAAGAACGATGACATCGTCAGCTGTAAAACAGCTTCTGGATTTTATTGTGAAGGTCATGTGATATGTTGTCATGGAGACTCAGCAGACCGTTGTCATGGTCGCAGTAAACACCAATTCGCTGCGGCAGCGGCCAATCCAAGGCCTTCGCTCGGTTGCCATGTTTGGCTGCCAGCGCGCTCTGCAGCCATTGGCTGGCGTAGAGACACCAGGAGGCGGAGCTCTTCCCTAATTGGTCGAAGCGTCCTAAGCTGCCCCGGTAGGCCACACCCACACTCAGCGACTTCCAGTCCGCAAGGGGGCGGAGCTCCCAGTAATGACAGCCTCCATTGATCTCCTGGTCGCCTAGGAGACAGATACACGAACTTAACTTAACCTACAATTACCAAAATAAAAGCCTTACGTTCAACCAAGGCCTAGTTAAAGTAAAAGGTGTAGTTGCAGTACCCAGCACGGTGTAGGACTCCCCAGCGAATCGCTCGCGTCTGCCTCGACTTCCTGCTGTCTTACTGGGCGACGGAGTGGCGCTCCGGCCGCTGACCAATCAGAAGGAAGCAGATGTTAGCAGAGAGGAAACGCTGCGGCGAAACAGCCAATGAGGTCGAGCCAAAGCGATGATGCGGCAGGAAGATGACGAGAACAGAAACGCTGAGATGAATACCGACCACAGCTGGGGTCATGACCTTTAACTTTTAACCTCACAGAACCATTATTGCAACGAATCTATCACAGCGGTGATGTCAGCGGTGATGTCAGCGGTGATGTCAGTAATGTGATTGGCTGCATGAAGGACATGGTGGATGGGGAGAGTGATTGGCGGTTGCTAGGCAACATGTGGGTGATAACAGTGACTACCTGGAAGGCAGAGGAGGCGGGACGGAGACTGAAGAGGGACAGAAAGGTCAGAGGTCACAGAGCAGCAGAGGAACAACTTCCAACCAGACACAACATTATCGCCTGAGGCTGTGATGTCATCACACCTGAACAGGTGCAGCGACGCTGTAAACTGTAAACCACAGCATCTGCTCGAGGGGCGGGGCTACTGACAGTGGGCGGGGCTACTGACAGTGGGCGGGGCAAGTGAAGCGTTTCTCTTCCTCACCTGTTTTTATTCTCTTTGCCCTTGAGACGTGCGTCATGACCTTTGACACCATGGGTCTCCCATGTGACCGTGTCGCCCTGGATCTTGAGCTCAGCGTGAGCCGTCGCCGCGTCAAAGCCAAAGGTAAACGCTGCCAAAACCACAGAAGAAGAAAGTCTCAGAGAGGGGCTTCAGAGCGAGAGCTCCTGTCCTGTCTGCTATATTTACCTTTGGTTTCCATGGCAACCGGCTCAGAGAAGTCTCCGGCGGCAGCCTTGTTTCGCGCCCGGACTCGGAATACGACAAATGGCGTATCAAACTTCAGACCTGGAAACGGAGGTGTTATTGCTAGGCAACAAGACTGAGTGACATCACATCTGGAGGAGAGTCTCACCTGAGAGTGTCACCTGAGTGTCTGTGATGTCACTGATCTTCTCCCAGCTGGCCTCCCCCGCGGCTTTCAGGACGCCGCCGCGGTTTGCCTTACGATGCTCCAGATCGTAGCGCTCGATTGGTCCGTCACCGTCGCTGGGTCGCCAGGCGACAGTGATGCTGTTGTCACGGACGACGCAGCTGGAGACGTCGATCTCTGGAGCTCTGGGAACTGAACACAAACTTCCTATAAGGAAACGATTATGGCTGTTTCCATGGCGACCTGAGGGGCGTGGCTTCTGACCTGGCAGGAAGTTAAGGCGCAGAAGCCCCGCCTTCTCGCCAATGAAGTCGACAGTAAACTGCGACATGTTTTCTGACACCGCGGGCCGAGTGGCCATCCGGAACGCCGGAGCCATTGTTACCCTGGCAACAGCAGGGGGTGGAGCCGACAGGTGTGGCTAAGTGTTAGTACGGGGCGGGGTTAGCATGTTAGCATGCAGATCGGAGCTTTAATCACAGGAAGCAGTTAGTTTTACAAAAAGGAAGTGAAAACAAAGAAGAAACAAAGAAACGACTGAGCGACTAAACAAAACATGGCAACCAAACAGGAAGTGTGATGAGCTGCAACCTACCGCTCTTTGATCTGCTTGGCTGCCTGAGAGCAAAACAAAAACAGAAATATTAAAATAGTAATGGTGATTAGTAGGAAGTTTTCTTGTCTTCCTGCGGCGCCGTGGAGCCGACCCGAAAGTCTGCGGTTCTGTCTGCGCCACTGTCCCCCCTCCTCTACCTGTTTCTGTTCTGACTGTGTTTGTATGGCTGTTCCAATGCAAGAAGTTTATTGACATGTTTTCTTTGATCAGAATTTGTTTTGGTAGAAATAAACTTGATGATGATGGGAACCTTCAGCACTGAGCAGCCAGCAGGTAGCCCCGCCCCCTCTGTTTCCTCCTGATGTGTGTTTGAGTGAGTGTGCTCCAGTGTAGGTTGTCCAACATGCAGTGCGCGGGCCTGACCCGGCCCCCACTTGTCAAGTTCTGGCCGCAAGTGTTTATAAAAATAGCGAAGAATGAAATCTGGCCTCTGTGATAAATTGTCCGCCCTCCCTAATCTGTCCACTGGGGGAGCAGCTGAGTCCATTTTACGGTTTGCTAACAGGAAGTGAAAATGTTGCTTACCGTCAGAAACTCTTCTTCGTTGGTAATGGTCAACGACTGGTTGGCGAACTCTAGCAGCTCCTGGCAGGACAGCAGGGCGGCCTTCCCCTCGGAGAGCTGCCGCTGGGAACCATGGCAACCAAACGGTTTCATTATATCGACAACAGGAAACGACCACAACGATGACATCATACCTGAAGCTCCGCCTCCTTCCTTAGCTTCTCCTCTTTGATGATGTCACAGAGCTGAGTTCCTCTTTCCTCCAAGGTGGAGGAAAGCTTCTCCAGCTCCGCCTCCAGCTCTGACATCACCTTGCAGGACTCCTCCTGATTGGACAGTTCATTCATAGAACAAATTAAAACAGGTATAATTCCATTTAAGCCCCTCCCCCTGCTCTCACTCAGCCAATGAGCTGCTGACCTGTAGGCCCATCCGAGTGCTGTTAACTGACTCCAGGAAATGCTGGAGCTCTTCATTCTTATTGGCCAACGTGGTGATGATGCGGCGCAGAGCTTCCTGTTGGAACAGACAAGTTCAGATCACCAACTCACTTGGCTTCCAGGTGGAACAGCTGCCCAGTCCTGCGGTCGTCATGGCAACCGGCGGTCATACGTACTCATGAGATTCACTTCAGATGTTTGTGACACTCGGCTAGTTTTAAATTCAGAAATACTTTATTGATCCAAAGAGAAATTAAATATTTCCTTTTCTCTTGATTTACAGCAGCAGATCAACGATCCATGATCTACAACGGCCTAGTTAAAGCCCAGACCTAACCTGACGGACTCTTCTGATCACTTTCCTCTCCTGATCCTCTCCGATCAGGTTGCCATGGTTACCAGATCAGCTGATCGTTGCGGATTGATTGTTTTACCGGAGGAAACAGCTGATCCGTTTCCGGTCTGTCTAGAGCTCGCGCTGGAAAGGGAAGCTAACGGCTAGCAGCTAGTTTCACAGTCTGGGTCGGAACCGCCGGTCCATTTGGGTCTCAGCCGTCCGAGTCTTACCTTCTGAGTGTCCATCGCAATTGGACAGGCGGAAGTGACGTCTCCCTGGAGCGCGACGCCACTTCGGCTGCGGCTTTTCAGAGTAAAAGACCAAGAAACTGGCGCCCCCTGCAGGTTCCCGATGCTGGTCTGGGTTCGGTCCGGATCGGATGCAACCACCTTCAGAACTTTCTCCTTTGACTGGTTTCCAGCCTGGCTGTGGTTGTCTGGAGCCCTGCAGTCATCATGCGACGGACAAACTGACACTTTGACCTGTTGGTTCGTTTCTTCCTGTCCAAGAAGCTCCACCTGGTCTGTCGTCTGATTGGCTGACTGCTTCCTGGAGGCGGAGCTTTGGCTGACCTCATGCTGTGGTCCGCTATAGATCACCTCTATAGATCACCTCTATAGATCACTGCTCTAGATCACCTCTATAGATCACTGCTCTAGATCACCTCTATAGATCACTGCTATAGATCACCTCTATAGATCACTGCTCTAGATCACCTCTATAGATCACTGCTCTAGATCACCTCTATAGATCACCGCTATAGATCACCGTTCCCAACATCTCCAGCCTGTGACTAATAAAATACAGACCTGTATTCCACTTTGTTTATTTAAATACTTTAAATGAAATTCTTTAATGAAAACGATCAAAAGGTTTAGTGCGTTATTTAATGAGCTATTTATGGAGCTAAATTGGGGCCATAAAGTTTATTTTTGAAACTGAATAAAACTAAAACTCAAAGCAATTTTTTCATTTGTAAAGCAGTATTTGTCCTTTGTGTTTCCAGGCTCACCTGGGCGGCGCCACCGCTGAGACTCACCTGGGCGGCGGCCGGGTCACCAGGTGAGAAAAGAGACGCAGGAAGCAGCTTGTGTTGAACTTTATTGATCATCTGCAGTGAGTCTCTGCTGCAGCTCAATCGGTTAAATTAGCTGCAGTTTACAGCAATAACTTACGCTTTACAGTGTTACTCGTTTCCATGGCGACAGGAGAGGAAGCATCAGGTTCTGAACAAAGCCGGTTCTGTTGGACACAGGTCCAAAAGGTCAGGTTCCAATCAGAAGTTTAAATGGACTTGATTGGATGGAAGGTTAGTGGGTTAATGCGACCCGGCACAAAGGTTCTGGTTCTGGTATCGGACCGCAGACCGGGCTATGTTCAGAACCAAACCTTCCAGACGCTACAGCTACCAGAAACATCAACATCATCGCCTTCAGGTCACCATGGGAACGCTGTTCTGAAGGGGCGGGGCCATGCAGGGCAGGGGGCGGAGCTAAGCACTACAGATCAGTGGTATAAAAACATAGAAAGGTTCCTCTCAGGCAGGTGGGCGGAGCTAATCAAGCAGCAGTGGGGTGGGGGCGGAGCCAAAACATTGAATCACTTCCAGTACAGTTCCGTTGCCAGACATCGTTTCCTGTTACAGACTCACACAGACGTGACGATGTAGGAGCCGCGCTCGCCGCCGCCACCGTCTCCGCCCTTCGGTTCTCGCTTCTTGGTCACCGGGGTGGGGATGAGCGATGGCCGTGCGGGCGTGGCCGATGTGCTGCCGGCAGGCTGCGAGGGAGCAGAGCTTAGCTCTGGACCGCTCTTCCTGGGGCTGGGGGTGTAGTTGAAGGGGCTGACGCGCGCCGCCACGGCGCCGCTGCGCGGCTGGCTGCGTTGCTGCTGGCGGTCAGGAGGGGGCGGAGCCTGCTCTTCCAGGCTCTCACAGCTCCGTCGAAGGTTGAGGTTGGAAGAGGAAGAAGAGGAAGAAGAGGGGATCTTGGAGGGGGCGGGGCTATCGATGACGGGCGGCGCGTTGGCCGTGGTCGGCGAGCGCGCTGAGCAGGCGGACGGCGAGCGCGGGTTGTTAACGGGACAGTCCTCCAGGCGGACCCAGACATCCTCCGACTTGGCAGCCGTCGACTCGCCGCTGCTCTTCATCTTCCGCCATGTGCCCTTAGCGTCACCGCGGCCACCGTCCTCGCCCCGCCCCTTCTCGCTGGACTCTGAGGACGCCGACAGCACGGAGGAGGAGCTCCCGGTGCGCTTCCAGGTGCCGACCCGCGGCAGGGAGGTCGAGTGTTTCCCGCCGCTCACTCCAGAGGTGCCACCACCGCTGGCCTCACGCTTCCAGGTGCCGGTGCGGCTTATACGTGATGAGGTTACTTCCTGCGGGCGTGACGGGCTCTCTGAGTGCGAGCGATGGGCGGCGGGCGGAAGCGGCGTCTCGGGGCTGGACTGCGGCTCCATGGCAGCGGAGGAGGAAGACTCCTCCAACTTCCTCTTCAGCGTGGGGCTCGGAGCTTCCTTGATGAAGGTAGACTGGCGAACCAGCGCCGGCTTCTCTGGCTCCGCCTTCTGCTTCCTGGACGAGGCGGAGCCGGCGAGCCGGGAGGCTGATTCGCTCCTGGGGAGGCCGCTGCCTTTCGGCGCGCCCTTGGCGGCTCTGGAGGAAGATGAGGACGAGGCACTTCCTGGAGAGGCGGTACGCGGAAGCTGAGAGAGCTTTCCTGCCTTCTGATTGGCCGGTGCAGAGGGCCGGGAAGGGGTGGAGTCTCGAGACGACCCGCCCCCTCTGTCGGCAGAGTCGCTGCCTCCCGGAGCCTTAGCGGCAGCGGCAGCTCGGGGCTTGCTCCGCCCCCTTGCAGCGGGCTCCGCCCGGGCTTTTCCTGTGATCAGACTGCGGTAGACCTTCTTCCCTCCGCGCAGGGCCTTCCCCTCCTCCTCTTCCTCCTCCTCCTTCCTCTTGGCCTCTAGGCTGCTGCGCTCGCCAGGCTTCAGGATGCGGGCGCAGCGTTTGACCTGCGACGCTGCCTCGTCGTCCTCGGTGGTCAGGCCGGCCGCCGGCAGGTGGAAAGGCGAGCCGACGGACTTCAGGGACAGGACGGAGTCGGAGTCTGAGGACGCCTGGCGGGACAGGGCCGAGGCGGCGGCGTTCAGGCTGCTAACGATGGAATTGGCTCCTTCCTGGATGGCCTTCCAGTCGAAGGACTCAGAGTCCGGAGAGGGCGGACTGCGGGGCGCCTCCGAGGGCTCCTCCTCTGCCAGGATGTCCTCATCCGCCTTGACGAAGGGAACGGGGGCGGAGGGCGACGCGGTGGGAGACGTGGCGGTGGCTGGTGCTGTGGACTTCTTTTTCTTCTTGGGCATGGCGGAGCTGATGCACTCCTGCAGCAGGTCGTCTTCCGAGTCGATGCTGAGGGAGCTGAGGGACGAGTTCCTGGAAAAACAGACGGGCGTATCCTCCACATGAAATGCTTTGGGGGCGTAGCCGCTGGCCGCAGGAGGGCGGGGCTTCGACTCCACCTGTGGAGGACAGAGGGAACCATCAGACATCCTTCAGACTAACTAAGCCCTAGATCCACTGGTTTTCCTGATAACTCTACCTTTCTGTAAGGCTCTTTGATCGCTTTGCCTGTCTAATTAGTAAAGCAGCTGACGTTTATGTCACGCACAGGCAGGCTTAGTGCTCGTCATTCAGGAGGCTCTGTCCTCTATGCCCTCACGGTCTCCACCCGATCTGCTGTGCGTCTTCCCCCTTTCCTGTCAGACCCTTTAAAAGTAAAACAATGGCGGCTGTAGCTAGCTGCCAGGACCATGCCTCTCGCCAGGTGACCCTAACCCTGACCCGGCATGATGGAGGAAGAGTCCATGCCTCTGCTAGTTGAGGTTCATATGGAGACAGGGGAACTAACAGATGCTAACTCCGACCTCCTGCCAGTGTTGGACGATGGGAAGAGTCTGCTCCCCCAGCCTCAGCAGCAGCTGAACAGCCTTTGGTCTGAAGCTCAGGTTGGTCACCTGGATCTCTGGAAGGTGAGTCTAGTGCCGCCGGCCTCGTCCCTCGCTGTACGGGATCAATGGCGGCTTGGAGGAAATGTTGGTAAAGTTTCTCAACCTTTCTGACACCGCCCCCTGGAGGCCATTTACAGGATGGCAGCAATATTTGGAAAGGGGGCACTGCAGTTCCTTTGGGGCGTTAAAGTCTGGCTGCTGTGAGGCCAACTTACTTTAAGTTGAATGTCTGTTACGATTTTCTCGAACACGTGTAAAAATCTTCACATGGTGTTTTGGAAACTAAAGTGATGCACTTTATTTTTAATAGATACACAGGCAACAAAAATGACAGTAATATTTCTAATAAAATAATATTGAGGGCAGGCAGCCTGGGGGGGGCGGCCGCTGCGCGGCGGCAGCTCCGGCGTGCCGATGCCATTACACTAACGTTCCTGTCACTGAAAACTCGGAGCAGCCCGATCATCAGCGGCGCACGCCAAGCTTGGCGTTGGCATGTCTGGTCTGCCGACGCCCGGGTGGGACTTACAGCCAGGCATGGCTTCAGTCAGCCATGTGGTGAAGCCCAGTGGAATGCTGGGTACTTTGGGTTGCTCAATGTAACCCCTGCTGACCCCTCCCAACTTGTCCCACCTGTTCCTCCTGTCCTACCTGTCCAGCAGCAGGAAGTGCCTCCTCCTCATCCTCCTCTTCATCGTGCTGCGGGGGCTGGGCGAACTCCTTGTTGTTGTTCTCCTGGTCGATGTCGCTCAGCGAGCTCAGTGACGGGTTCCTGGAGAAGCACACAGGCGTGTCTTCCATGGTGAACTTCTGCTTCTCGTCCGCCACCGTCTGATTGGCCGGCGGTTTGGTGCGGGGGTAGATGGCGACTGTCTGCTGCTTCCGCTTCCTGTTTTCCTCCTCCTTGCTCTTTCTGTCCTCACCATCCTTCTCGCCGGCCTCGTCTTCTTCGAAGTCCAGAGAGCTCAGCGAGTCGTTGCGTGAGAAGCAACATGGCGTCCCCTCGATTGGTGTGTAGTGTCGAGGCGAGTCGAAGGCGAATCCCTGCTTAGGTTTGGTGGCTGTCGCTGCGACGACACCATATGGCGCCCGCTGAGGCATGGGCTTCACGGGGGAGGTGGGCTTCTTCTTCACCTGCGGCGGTGTTGGCGGAGACATGGTGGGGGGCGGGGCTTGGCAGCGCTCGCCGCTGTCTGGTGTTCTTATTGGCTTGCGGGGCTTGGCTTTGGGCATGGCGGCGCTGATGCACTCAGCCAAGATGTCGTCGCCGTTCTCACCCTCTGGGACCGCCGGCCGGGTCCTGGGGGCTGACGGGGGTGGAGCCGCCTCCTCATTGGGTGGCGAGTCGATGGTGAGGTCGCTGAGCGACGTGGCGGTGGAGAAGTTGAGCGGCGTTCCCTCCACACAGTAAACACGGGGCACTTCCTCCGCCAATGGTGGCACCTCCTTCCTTTGCGGTGGTGGCGGCCGGCTCTGCGGTGGGAGGAGCTTGTAGACAGGAAGCTGGCTGGGTTTCCGTGGCGCTGCTGGTGGAGGCTTCTTGGGCTTCTGGGAGGACTTGGGCATGGCCATGTTGATGCACGCCACCAGGATCTCGTTGTCATCATCAGATTCGTCCAGAATGGGCTTGAGAGGCATCGGCTTCGTCTCCTCGCCGCCCGCCGCCGCCTCCTTCATCTCGGCCGCAATGTACGGCTCGTCCAGACTGAGCGCGCTCAGACTGGAGGCACGGGAAAAGCCGTGTGGTGTGCTCTCCGTAGCAAAGTGCAGCAGCACGTCCCCCTCCTCCTCCTTCTTGGCGCCCTGTGTCGACGAATCGCCCTGGGTGGGCGGCGGCGGCGGCGTCTTGGCGCGACTAGGCGGCATGGTCTGGCCCGGGCTGTCGGGCAAGTCGCTGGGGCTCACCACGCCGCTCGGCTCACTGCTGCACGGCTCGCTGGAGCGAACCGAGCTGGCGATGGACGACGTGGAGAAGCTGTCCAGCGAGCTGACCGATGTGCAGCGGCTGAACATCAGCGGCGTCTCCTGGGCGTACGGCGGTTCTGGGGGGCTTTTGGGGGTCCTGGCGCCTGACGATGAGGTCACGTGGTGGTGATGGTGATGATGGTGGCCGTGGTGGTGGTGGTGGTGGCCCCTTCGTCCTCTTGTGGACGGCACGGCCGACGTTTGACTCTCCGCCTCCTTCTGCTGCCGTTGCTGCTGCTCCTGAGCATCTTTCTCGCTGACAGGAAGTGTCGGGTAGTCGCTGCCTTTACTCTTCCTCACGACATCAGCATCCTCATCTTCCTCAGAGGACAGAGACGATAGGGAGCTGCCCCTGGAGAAGCAGATGGGCGTATCCTCCACACAGTACGTCTGCGTAGACTCCTGGTTGCTCTTGGCTGCAGAGCGCGCGGTGGACGGCAGGGGGCGGAGCTTGTTGGTGGAGGAGGATGTGGGAGGAGCTAGCGAGGGGATGGCAGTCTCTTTGCGCGCCGACTCATCTCCATACTTCAGGCTATAGTCGATCGGCTGCTCTGGTACGGCGTCACCGCCATAGGAAGACGTTGCCGAGACGACGACGTATCGTGGCGGTTGCCCTGCCACCATGCGGCCGCCGCTCTGCCCTGCTTCGCCACCGTTGCCACGGCGCAGCCGGGTGTCCGGCTCGCCGTCCTGGCTCGGACTCTGCCGCCCCGAGTTCAGCTGCTCGTCCGAGTACTTCAGGCTGTAGTTGATGGGCGTGTCCAGCTCGGCGCCGTCATCGTCTGCCATGTGGTTGGCGCTGCGTATCTTGTGTGCCAGGTCGGCCGGGTACTTCCTGTAGACGCAGCACTTGTTGGCGGCGCTCTCGTCAGAGGAGTAGAAGACGTCGGAGGACGGCTTGGTCTTGCCGCGGTTGCCGTAGCCATCAGTGCTGCACACGCCAGCTGAGGCTAGCCGCTGGAGGCGCGCACTGCCGCGGGAATGCAGGCCGTGCAGTGATGCCACCTTCCTCGGCCGCTCTCAGTTTGCTCCTCGCCTGCCTTTCGGGCTGGACAGCACCGGCGTGTTGGTGTAGGAGCGTGTGGTGCTGCCTCCAGCGCCGTTGCAGCTCCGCCCCTTCCTGTTGGCGGCTTTGGGGCTCAGGTTGTCGATGTTATCGAAGGTCTCTGACAGCTGCTGGGCGTCCAGCTCCTCAAATAGCGCTTTCTGCTTGCGGGCGTGGAGCGACGGTGCGCCGGCGCCGGGTGACACCACACTGGCGTCCTTGTAGCGTGCGGGGCGGTTGGCCATTAAGTTGCGCAAGGCGGCGGCGCTGCCCATGGCGATCATCTTGTGGCGGGAGTGGATGAGATTGCGCAGCATGCCCACGGCCCCTAGCTCCCACAGCGTCTCCTGGTCACGGGCATCTCGCGCCGACAGGTTCCACAGCGTGCCGCAGGCGTTGGACACGATAGTCAGGCTGTGCGACTTCAGGTGCTGAAGCAGAGTCGGCAGGCAGCCGTGCTCCCGCAGAATCTGCCTGCAAGACGAGACACAGGGATTCAGCACGCCTCCTGCCACTGTGCCCCGCCTCCTCGGGAGTAGTGCGCCCCTGGAGCGGGGTTACCTGTGCGCCTCATTGGTGGCGATGAGGCTGGAGACATTGCGCAGGATCCCTCCGCCGCTCTCGATGATGGCAAGCGTGTTGGTGTGGCTGCGGTGCGTCAGAGTTCCCACCAGGAAGGCCAGAGCGCCGTCCACCGCGCAGATGTCTGCCTTGTTCTCCGTGCAGTGGGCCGACAGGTTCCAGAGCGCACTCAGTACGGACTTCAGCGTCGACTCCTGCAACACCAGGAAGAGTGATGAGAAGACTGAGCATGCTGAGCAGAGCTCTGGGATCAGGTGAAGCATGTAGTTTTAGTGCTCTTCTAGGCACTCTCAAGAGCACAGCTTTCCATCAGTGCTGCGAGCTGTCCAGCCACTCTACGCATGTCTTCTTGCTGTCTGGCATCGAGCACTGCACATGCACTGGAGGTCCTGAGAACTACTGTGCTATCACCTGAAGGAAAGCAAGACACTTTAGCCTGCCTCTCAGAGCAGCGGGCCAGATCTGCCTCCTGGCAGGCAGCCCTTCATGGAGCACAGCGTGGCCTGATGGGAAACGGCAGCACATCATTGGCTGCTCAGGGACAAGAAAGGCGGTTCTATTGTGTTCTATGGAGAAGCCTGCTGTCACCTTATTGGCCACGTCTCCGAAGGTGAGGTTGGTGAGCGCCATGCCAGCGTATCGCCTCAGGGTGACGCTGTAGTGGTCGCTGCTCAGACCAAACATCTCACAGTCCACCTGCAGCAGCTCCGCCACCGCCTGAAGGCCTCCTGCAGAGACACAGAACCGGGTCAGAACCAGATCAGAACCTGGTTTGAATCTGGTCAGAACCAGGTTAGAACCCACCCAGTTCATTCATGGCGTGGCGGTGCTCCTCGTCGAAGGACAGCTTCATGAGAACGCAGACGGCGGGGCAGATCTGATGCTCCACAGGAGACGGCACTGCAAAGACATCACACATCAGGACACAACTAGGCTATGCTACGCATCCTTTGCTACCTATCTCCAGGCTATGCATCAGCATGCTACGCATCCTTTGCTACCTATCTCCAGGCTACGCATCAGCATGCTACGTATCCTATGCTACCTATCTCCAGGCTACGCATCAGCATGCTACGTATCCTATGCTACCTATCTCCAGGCTACGCATAGCATGCTACGCTATGCTCCATTGCTGTATGCCAGGGGTATCCTGGTCCTGGAGGGCCGGTGTCCTGCAGCTCTGAGACGTCTGTCAGTCTAAGAGAGATGAACCAGGTTCAACAAACTTGAATCCAACAGCTGAATCACCTCCTAAGAACAGTCCGGTTCTCCAGAGTCCTGCTAATGACCTTATTATTTGACTCGGGTGTGCTGAAGTACAAATACATCCAAAAGTTGCTGTAGACCAGCCCTCCAGGCCTGGTGTAGCCCACCGCTGCTCTATGCACATGACCAGGTGCCGCACTATGCTACACGGCGCAGCACCTGGTCATGCCACCGGACTCACTGGGGTTGTCCTCCTGGTCGACGCCCCTCTCATGGCTCTCCTGCCAGCTCCAGCACGCCTCGCAGTAATGGCGGACCTGCTCCAGCAGGTGCAGCACTCGGATCTCGCGCCGCCCTCGCTTGTCGTCTGGCTGGCTGTGGACGATGTTATGCAGAGCGGCCGACGCCCGCGCTCGTGCCTCTTTGCTTCCTCGAGAGTTACCTAGGAGACCGCATAGGCGTGAACACCGACGGCGAAGTCCACACAAGATCGGGGGCTGTGGGTCGCAGTGGTTACCTAGCAACAGGGAGTCCTTGTCGTTGCCATGCAGCAGCTGGATGAGCAGCGGCAGGCAGCCAGACTGGCGCATGGCGATGCAGGAGTCCTGCGAGCTGGACATGGCCAGCAGCGTGCGCGACATGTCGTCCTTGTCGTGAGTCCCTAGCATGGACAGCAGGCTGTACACCATCTCCACCTGCAGGGGGCGACCCAGAGCCTAGTGTCATTCTGCTCTTCACACACCTGTGCGTGCACACACACACACACACACACTCACCTTCGTTCCAAGGTGGCTGGTTATTCGTCGAGGCACTGAGTAGCTCGTCTCATTAGCAGACTCCTGGTCCAATCGGCTGCTGGCGTTCTAGAGGAGGAAACCAGGAAGTAAACATGGAGCAAATAATTAATCAATCAGAGGTTACCAATGTGGTGGTAACCTCTGAATTGCATTCTCACCTGAGCTCCAGCCAATCCACTACCATCCCCTGCACTCTGAGCACCCTCCACCTGCAGAGACGCCATGTTGGTCAGCTAACAGGTGACTGCTACACAGTTGAGCAAGCAACAGGTGAGCTTACCTGCAGTCGGGCGCCCAGTTTCACGATGTCTTTCTCTATCTGCTGAATACGAGACACACGAGCCTGAAAACACACACACAGAGCTTATGAGATGAGTCTGAACCAACACTGTCCTCCAGGTGACCTCCAGGTGACCTCCAGGTGACCTGTCGTACCTGAGCTCTCCTCTCCATCTCCTGACAGGACCCCAGCTGCTCCTCCATGGCTGAGCGGATCTGGCGAGCCTCGAACTCCAGCTGACGGCGACTCATGTCTGTCTGCAGCGTGAACTGGTACAGACAGACACTCATCACTACTACATCTCCCAGCATGCTCTGCACTCATGCACTGGGTCTGCTTACGTTCTCGGTGAGCGGCAGGCTGTCGATCCTCTTGGTGAGATTCTGGAGCTGAGCGTAGTACCAGTCCTTCTCCTTCTCCTCCTTCTCCAGCTCAGCCAATAGGAGGGACCTGAGGAGAGCCAGCAGCCAATCACAGGAGAGTCAGAGTATAGAACCCTCGGTGCTGACCCAGAACCGTCGGTGCTGACCCAGAACCCTCTATGCTGACCCTGAACCCTCGGTGCTGACCCAGAACCCTCTATGCTGACCCAGAACCCTCTATGCTGACCCAGAACCCTCTATGCTGACCCAGAACCCTCTATGCTGACCCAGAACCCTCCATGCTGACCCAGAACCCTCGGTACTGACCCAGAACCCTCGGTACTGACTGGTACTGGTCTGGCCTTAGCGCTGGTTTCTGTGGGTCTGTTTGCTTCTGCTTTGCCTCAGGTTCTGATCAGATGGGCTCAGTGACCGACTGTGTTCATCCAGATTAAATACTCTGTTCTCCATGGTTCTTTTTTCAGGCGCCGCCATATTTGTTCTGTTTCTACTTGTGTAGGTTTAACCTCTCCATCTCAGTTTTCTGTCCTGCCTCGGTCTCACCCGGCTGGACTTCACCGCCCGTTTCTCCGCCTCAGCTTTCGGTTCTTCGTCTCCTCATCTTGCCGGCTGTTTGTCTTCAAGTTAACGGCTTGTCACAAAGTTTAGCGGCTGGTTGGAGCCGGTTTGAGCGCATTATCTGGTACAGCCAAGCATGCACTGCAGTTGGTTCACTGGCTTCTTTTGCCACTACCGTAATGACTATAAAAGCTGCCCCGCTAAAACAGAAAGCTCTTAACAAGGTTCTAACTAATTTTTTCATTGTCTAATATCTAAAAAAATTGGTTTGATTCAGGGTTACAATTCAGTTCATCTGTTAACAGGAGCCTTCTGTAAACACAGTAGTGTAGTAGCGTGTAGTAGTCAGTACTTCTCCTTCTCCAGCTCCTCCAGGCAGCGGTCGTGGCCGTCTCTCCCCGCAGTCGGAGCTCCTCTCCTGGGGAAGGCGGCCGGGTTCGGCCCCTGGGCCCCGGGTCCCCCGGCGGCTCCCGCCATTGTTCCAGAGGAGGAGGAGGCAGAGCTGGAGGACGACGAAGGAGGTGGAGGAGCCCTGGTTCTGGTCCTGAAGCCGGATGGGTCTAAACTCATCTCTGCAAGAAGAACCTGGTGAGGGAGCTGTCCGAACCAGAACCAGGCCCGCGGCAGGCCAACCTGGTTCTCCTCACCTTTCAGTCGCTCTATGAGCTCCAGCTGGGAGCCGGACGCCTCCCCAGACTCTTCTTCTATGGTGCCCTGCAGCTGCTTCAGCACTTCCTGTTGGACACAAACAGCAGCGCTCCGTGACTGGCTGGGAATCCCAGACCGGAAGTGACAGGAAGTGGGGCCGAGGCAGGAGGCGGGGCTAACCACGATCAGCCAGCAGCGCTCAGACAGAACCATCACACACACACTGGGACAATGACACACACCTTAACACAGAGCAGCAAACAGGAAACAGGAAGTCAGAGTTCCCATAGACAGGAAGGACAAAAACAACAATGAGCCAGAGACCAGAACTGGGTCAGAACCAGGAACCAGACCCAGAGGGACACAGCAAGGAAAAGAAGAGATGCAGACAGAGTGCTCACTCTGACTGATTTTCTGGTTCCTGCCAAAGATCCACACAGAAAGAGACATCCCACTCTGAACAAAAAGCTCTTTCTAATAGTGCAGCGCGTGATTGGCCGAAAACAGCTCAGGACTATCCTGGGGCGAGTGAGAGAGAGCGAGGGCGAGTGAGAGAGAGCGAGGGCGAGAGACAGAGAGAGAGAGAGAGAGAGAGAGAGCGAGAGAGACCCCGCCTCCTCCTCCTACCTTCATGTTGGACGCCTCCGTCTCCAACTTGGTCAGGTGGTTGGAGTTGTCCTGCAGCTCCTGTCTCAGGTTGGAGTTCTCCATCTTCAGCACCTCCACCTGCCTCAGCAGCTGGTCGTAGGACGCCGCCGCCATGATGGACGCTCTGCCTCAGACCTAAGCCGCACAGGTCAAAGGTGAACCCACAGCTGTTAGACATCAGTTCTACAAAACAGTCTTTCATTTTGAAGGATTTGCTAACCAGAACCGGTTACCACGGTAACTTTGTGTTACCGTGGTAACAGAAGTAGTTCATGTGTCCTCTGCATGGATCTGGGTCAGGACCAGATCCTGCGGCAAAGTTCTTGTTCTTACACACTGACATCAGAACCAGAACCTATCACCGGATCAATACTGATGATGTCACGGCTCCGATCAATAGCAGCTGATTCTCTACCCCCCAGCAGGCGGCCATTTTCCTCTCTCCACCATCTAACCCCCCCTCCGTCTCCATCAGGGAGCATCAATGAATGAATGAATGAATGAATGAATGAATGAATTAGACCCCCCCTCACACCGGAGAACAATGAACACCCCCGGCAGATGGAGGGATGGAGGACGGAGGATAAAGAAAGAGAAAATGGCAGCTCACCCCATCGCTGTCGCCTCCATCAGCCTCCGTCTCCGACTGGAGCGGGTCAGCTGATCGGCCGGCAGCCAATCAGGAGCCGGCCTCTCAGAGGCAGAGAGGGAGGGGGAGCACAGCACCCCCCTCCTCCCAGCATGCTCTGCTGCAGCACTGCAGGCTGACTGACTGGGTTACACACACTGGACCAGAACCAGAACCAGTTCAGAACCAGAACCAGCAGGACCAGAACCAGTCCAGAACTACTAGAACCAGAACCATTCCAGAACCAGCTGACATCATGTCCGGTGATCTCTGACCTCCAGCCAGTAGTGTCATCCGTGGGCTGTCCAGCTGAGCATGCTCAGTAGGCCCAGCAGACCGGTTCTGATGAGCGACTATACAGATTATTAATTAATTATTAAATCCTCTCAGCGTTTCCATCAGGAACCCGATTCTGACTTTAATCTCTTCTTTTCTACACAACACAAATGAACAACACACTGCTGACTGGTCAACCCAACGGAACCGGAACAGAACCGACCCATGTTCTGATTCAAAACAATCAAGCCCTAACCAGGCCTGAGCGATTAATTGTCTCAAAAATTATTGCGATAAATGATAATATTGTTTGAAGTCCATTTTAAACTGATGTAATGGTAATGACATAATAATGTAAACACATCCTAAAAAACTAGATACTTTATTTTGAAAGGAACACTAAACACTGGAACTGGTAAATAAAATAAATCAACCAAAAACCAAAATAATATGGACTCTCAGTCTCCATTAACAAAAATCCTCATGAATAAAAACTAAACAACATAAATATCAAATGGAAATAAAAACTTCATTCAATCAAGAGAAGACAGATTATGAAGTCTGAATGATATATTGCCTTTCAATAATCATTAGATTCAGACAGACGGGCAAATCCGATGACCCGACGCTTCACTTCAACCTCCGGGTCACCCAGTGTCATCAACAGAAAGAGAAAGAGACAGGAAGAAACCAGAAAGCCCATCAATTCAAATGATCATTTTCATTTTTCATGCTATTAATTGATTTATTGTTTATTGTGACAGGCCTAACCCTGGAACAGACGGGCGCTATGGACCCAACCAGAACAAAGTTCTGCCCTGAGCTGGGCGGGGCTACTGAGGAGGGCGGAGTTTGCATAGCCCAATGAAAACCTCCCAATGGTCGGCCATGTTGCAAATGACAAATATGTCGGATTCATGACTGCGCCGAATTATTTTCCTGCTGATCTGGGATGTGAATGCGTTTCCATGGTAACAGCGTTTCTCGGCATATTGAATATTTCTTTTTAAATCAGACTAAACTGTCCTCAGACGGCCCATTCAATGGTCCTGGTTCGATTCCCAACCACTTCCTGTCCAACTACTACAAAATAAAAGCCTCCACATCCACCAGAAGCTCCTTAGTACAGCAGCTACACTTTTATTTTTATTTTTTTATTACCATCATGTACAACAAACATGGTATTGGCATCAGAAGAAGCCGACCCAGGCTGCTTCCATACGGACAGAAAGAACAGAACAAAACAGGCCATCAGGGTTTGCAGCAGTTTCAAATTGTTGATTATATTATTCAGTTCTGCATCTGGTTGTCTGGCCATGAATTTTAGAAATAAGAAAAGGCTACAGAGTTCCATGTGAAAGATGGTCTGGCTTAAAGAAAACGACATTTATGAATGAAAAACTTGCCCAAGATAATTATTACATTTAGCTGCTTTTCACATTGATTTTCTTTTCTCAGGGTCCCAATAATAATGTCTCTTAGAAAATTCAAGTAAGTTTGGAATTTTAGGGAAAAGCCAGTAGTGAATGTCATAACAGAAAACTTTACACACATTCATAGAGAAGATGTTCAATATCACTGCCACAAAATAAACAAATATTATCATCAACAGCAAATCCAATCTGAGGATTGATGAGAGGTTAAACACCTGAAAAGGTTTGGAAGCTTTTCAAATAATTTCTTCTCATTTTTCCCTTTGAACCTGTGAGAAGAAATGAGATATCAAATTTGGATTTGATACAAAAGGACCAAAGTACTCCAGTAGTACTACAGCAGTACTACTGTGTAGCAGTACTCCAGTAGTACTACAGCAGTACTACTGTGTAGCTTGAGCTCCTTTAGCTCCTGCTAACTCCGCATCGACTCATTCCAGGTTTTTCCCGCAACCAAAATCCGCCTCCTCTATTTGCAGGAAACTCCGGATCCTGTCAGCGGGTCCTGGTGGACCGGGACCTGTCCCGAACCGTTCTCGCTTCGGTCCAAACGCCGGTCCGGGACCAAAACAAGAGGCCAGCTAGCAGCTAGGCTAACAGCTCCTACCTTCTCGGTGACCGGGGCTTCAGGCGGCGGGCAGACGCAACCAGCCGGGGAACGGGCCGTCAGAGCCGGTTCGGGGAGCTCATGAATCCGGTTCGGACGGGATAAACGGGGTTCAACAAAGTCCCGAAAAGTTCTACCGAACCTGCCTGGTTGAAGAGCCGCAGCGGCTGCTGTGCTCCGCCATCTTGTTTCTGTGTGTGAGGGGGAGGAGGGTTACTAACGTTGTGAGGACCGGCTGCGTCCCGCCGGTCCGCACAGCTACTGTGTGTGTGTGTGTGTGGGGGGGGGGGGTTTCAGTGTGTGTGTGTGTGTGTGTGTGTGTGGGGGGGGGGTTGCAATGTGTGTGTGCGTGCGTGTGTGAGACAGTGTGTTGCTGACCCTTCTGTGATGATCTGGACCTGGTTCTGACCGGGAGCAGAGCCGAACCAGCGTGGTTTTGTGGTGGGATTAATATTCTGAGCATCTTCATGAGCAGATTATAATCTGGTCTCCTTCCCCACACAGACTCAGGTTCTCTTCCAGAAATAAATAAAGAAATAAAGAAATGCTCATTAATAAATGTGACCCCTGACCTCTTGCTGATGATGGCGACAGCTCTTGGGTTCTTCCCAGGATGAGATGACCTCTGACCCTACATCACCTTCTGCTCTCAGGTTCCATCTGCTGCTGTCATTTAGAAATCAGTTGTGGTTCTAACTTATGACGGTAAGTAGATACTTCCTGGTTCCTTCCAGAACCTTTTATTATGATCCTGCTGCGATTTGGACCAGAACCGGGCCAGCTGCTTGTTGCCTGGATGACTCTAGTCTCTGTCAACTTGTTTTGTGTGAAAATACATTTTACTGAAAATGAAATTATAGGTGAAATAAATCAAATCTAGACCTTTATTGATAAAATAACATAATAATATAGAGTGAAAATAGTCAAACTACGTGTGCATGTGTAATACTGGATTTGTAATTCATAAGTAACTGGATGGTTGTAACTCAGTTTACTTGTAAATATGTGGTCAAAAGCACAAATATGAAGAAAAATAAAAGTACACACACATTTACAATTTCTACAAATGTTGTAGATATTTACGAATTCAAATCTTCTTCTATGCCTTTTATTTGTGCATAAATGCGTTGAAGTGCTGGTGGAAAGCTGCACATCTGAGTTTTGCTTGGAGTCTGTTGGAAACTGAAATAAGTCTCAAAAATCCTTCAGTATCATAACCGGATCTGTTTGGTCTGTGTGTCCATCTACTTATCTAATATTTGTAGGTTCGGATTCCTAATTATCAGATTTATGAGGCTGAAGTTAAAAATCTGTGTGTAGAAATGTAACATTTGTAGAAATTGTAATTGTGTGTAATTTTAATTTGTATTTGTCATTTCTTCATATTTGTGCAGATGACCACATATTTACAAGCAAACTGAGATCCACACACATTTTCTTTCTACGTTTCATTAACCAAACATATAAACCATCCAAAGATGCTCCTGGATTATAGATCCAGGTATTTTGAGACAATTTCGCACTTCCTGAAATGAATGAATAGATGCATTTATAACCACCAGCCGTCCCTTTGCGTGTTGGATCAGAACCAGGGTCGGTTCTGATCGGCTGGGTCCACCTCAGCAGAATTCAGTCATTTGATGCATGAAGTCACTCATTCAAACAGGAAGGCGGGACTTTTACTGTGAAGGGGCTGGCAGGAAATGAGCAGCTTCTTCTCGGCTGAACATTAAAGATGGCGGCGGACGGTTTCCTGCCGTCGCCGCGTTAGGTCAGCTCGGTAGTGACGTCATGAACGGTTCGGTCCCGGATGCCTCGTGTGAACCGAACCTTCGTGTTTGTGCTGCTGCTCGCCTGCAGCTGCACCTTCCTGCTGCTGCAGCTCTACTACTACCGGAACTACGTCAGCAAGGTGAGGGGCGGGACTCCCCGCTCAGGTAAGACGTGTTGTGTTAAAGAGAGTCCATGTTCGGCCTGAAGTGGGTCACCTGATCCAGAACAGCTGGTTCCGGTCCAGTCCTGGAAGATTCCGGAGTTGCAGCTGATGGGCCAGTGGTTCCGGTTGGTTCTGGTTCCGGTCCAGATCCTCTGCCTTACCCCGTCTTCTGTTTCAGGAATTTGGACCGATCAGAACAGTTCTGTTGGTTCCTGCACGGTAGAGGTGGAGGCATGAACTCCTCCTCTACTTGCTGGCCCACAGGGGGCGCTGTTGGCTGTGGCGAACACAGCTGATATTTTACAGCTGATGCGTTCAGACCAACCCAGGATCAGAATCAGACTCCAGTCCGTTTGTCTCGGAAGTCCTGGATGCAAGTTTGGATTGACTTAAAACCGATCTGTCTCGGTCCGGTTCCAGTGGACTCTAAAGCGGCAGAAAACCAGTCTGAATGCAACCTGACCAGAGACCGTTTCAACAGCAGGAAGTTAGCGACGGTGCAGGGCATTCTGGGTAATATGTTGCCCTCTGCTCTCATACCAACGGGTTTGCGTGCCGACACCAAGCTAGGAAAAGCAAAAATATAAATGGTCTGAAGTTGTTTTACATTTTATCAGCTTATTGTCCCGTTGCCATGGCGCTCTGCAGCTGCTGCCATTTTTAACCCTTTAATAAACGACAAAAACTGAACTAATTACCTCGTTTGTTTGAACATAATCATCAAACAGGATGGAGCAACTGGCTTAGTTCTTGCATCTTGACAGAAACCAAACAGTTTATATATTTATATCTATAAACTGTTTATAGATATATAAATAACATTATTATTGATCTACTGATAATGTCGATCAATGAAGAAATCCTGAAACCTGACACCGCTCCGTTTCCTTTTTGTGAAGAGGAAAGTGGCGCTTTCCTCCACTCCAACCCTCTTCAGAAGTTCTTGGTGCAGCGCCCCCACAGGCGACGGGGGGAACAGGTTTTTCAGTTAGTTTTAGTGCAGTGTGAAAGCGAACTACAGTTCTGAAAATGTAACAATTGTTGCAACTTTAGT
The DNA here is from genome assembly GCA_922788865.1 of Poeciliopsis turneri. Taxonomy (NCBI): domain Eukaryota; kingdom Metazoa; phylum Chordata; class Actinopteri; order Cyprinodontiformes; family Poeciliidae; genus Poeciliopsis; species Poeciliopsis turneri. The sequence continues at coordinate 69,375 of CAKLNU010000054.1, forward strand.
CCCCAACAGAACCGAGTCCACCGGACCATCTGCTGTGAATAAACCCTCATTAATTGTGTGGAAGGAAAAACTCAAGCTGCCGCCAGTGAAATACAGGAGAACTTTTCAGAGACAAAATAATCTGTAGATCTTCAGATTATAACGGGTATGAAAATATTTAGTGTTTATATATATAAAACCTGATTGATCAAATCAGTCTTTAGTTGAAGAAAAACCGACTTCTCTGAAATCCCGTCCTGCAACAAACCGACCTACATGCAAACATGAGACTCGCTGTCTTTGTTCCTCCTCATGTGAAGGTGGCGCTGTCAGTAAATGAGACTGCCACAATAAAAGCATGAACGGTCTGAACCACTGATGGAAATCAAAACGGTCTCTGCCTTCACTGCTGAGGCTCTAAGTACATTTTAGGTCTATTTGTAACTTAAAGGAAAATAAACTTTGGAAATGTAAAGTTTTTCTCTCACCAGTCGACAGACATAAATCATTTAATTTAAGATGCAGTCGGTCAGCGAGGGGCGCTGCGCCACTAGCTGTAGTTGTTTACATGCAGTACCTCTCTGACCACTAGGGGGTGCCCGCGGTCCAGAGGCAGATTGAGAACCGACCCGGAAATCCGACCCAAAAGGTACCAACAGAACCAAAAGGACAGGCTTGGGAATCCTGGGATGGCATAGTCAAAGCCCAGATCATTTTAATTGAACCCTTTTATTTACCAAGTGAACAACCCAAAGTTCTGACCCGGTTACAGGACTGAACGCGGACCCAAACGGGTTGGCAGCAGGAAGTCCTAGCTCTGCCACTGAGTCAGTCCTGGTTCTGGTGCAGAACCATAGTCGGACGTTTGCCAGTAGACTGTGAGTGAAGTTCTGGACCCTCAGACAGGTTCGGTTCAGAGAGACCTGGTCTGATCATCAACTGGACCCGGACTAAAGGTTCTGTGTGTTCTGCAGGAACGGGGCCTCCACCTGCTGCACCCCGCAGGTCATGTGACGTCCAGCCAGGTCCAATGGGTGAGTCAGAAACGGCGCCGACCCGGTCCAGCTCCACCAGACCCTGACCTGGTTGCTCTATCTGCAGCAGAACCTGAAGAAGTTCTTGGCGCTGGCCCAGTTCTTCCGGCTGCCTCTGTTCCTGGCCGACAGCGCCGTGCTCGCTCTGCTCTCCCAGGATGCTTTGCGGCAGCAGGACCTGGGGATGCGTGAGCCGCACTGCAGCTTCCTGTGCACCGGCCGGCCAATCACGTCCTTCGCTCTGTCGGCTAGCCAATGGCAGCTCAGCGTGAGTGCGTCGCCTTCAGGCTCCGGCTTCCTGACGGAGAACACGGCTTCCTGTTAACGCCTCCATCTCTGTGCAGCCTGGCTTCCTATTGGCTGCTGAGCAGAAGGGCTTCCAGCTGCTGGAGGTGAGAGGTCGCGACCCCCGACTGGCCAGCCTGGACACCCTGTCAGGAGAAGAGATCCCGCTGCACTTCTTGTTCCGTCTCCACGGTTACATTATACATGTGGGTCCAGGTGCTGCCGGTTCTGGTTCTGGACGGTGTCGGGCTGCTGCAGTAGTTGTCCTTGTCTGCAGGTGGTGCTGCTGTACGAGCGCAGCGGGGGCTACTTGTGGCACGGCGCCCTACGCCTCAAGGCTACCGCGGACCCGACCTTTGCCCCCTTCAGGCTGCTGGACTATGGGCGCCATGCCGGGGCCTACGATAGGTCAGCGCCTTCAGGTGGGGGTCATGTTACTGTGACGTCACCTGGACGTGACATCACTTATGTGTCGCCCCCTGCAGGCCGGAACTGCTGCTGACGGTTGTGGACGGCCTGGACGTTCGCGTCCCGCACAACATTTCCAGTTTCCTGGCGCAGCGGCAGGAGGCCCGGTTCCTGGAGTGCCGTTACCATGACGCCCACAGCTTCCTGCAGGTGGGTTCTGAGGTGAGCCAGGTGCGGAGTCATTTGATCTCTCTCTCTATCTCTCTGTGCGCAGCTCTACCCAGACGACTCGTCCGCGGCGGCGGTGGAGTTCCGGAGGAAAGCGAAGGCGCTGCTGAGGCTTGCGACGCAGACCCTGGACCGGCTGGACGTCCCGTTCTGGATCAGCAGCGGCACCTGTCTAGGTAACTTCGGTTCCCGCCCTCACCAGAACCACTGGGCCGTCCGCATCACCTTTCCTCTGGCTCTGCTGCCCCCTGCAGGGTGGTTCCGGCAGTGCGGCGTCATCTCCTACAGCCGGGACGTCGATATCGGGATCTTCATCTCTGACTTCCGGCCCCAAATCACGGCGGCGTTCCGCGATGCAGGGATGTCACTCAAACACCAGTTTGGAAAGGTCCTGGTCCTGTTCTCAGTCGGACCCAGTCGGTTGGGTTTATTAGACTGAAGGGTGGTCTGCTTTTATTTTGAAGGGCAGGTGGAGGACAGTCTGGAGCTGTCCTTCCTAGGCGAAGACGTCAAACTGGACATTTTCTTCTTCTACAGAGACGGAGACGTCATGTGGAACGGAGGAACGCAGGCGAAGAGCGGCAGGAAGTTCAAGTAAGAGTTCTACTTCCTGTTTGTCTCCATGTCCAACTAACACAGGGGTTAAAGTTCAGTCCTGGAGACGCTGGCTGCCCTGCAGCGTTTAGATGAGCCTCTGCTGCTGAACCGATCCACACGCCGAGGTCACGAAGCCGTTTCCTTCCCGTGTTTCGTACCTGTGGCTCGTTAAAACCTGCAGGAAGGCCAGCGGCCCGACAGGACTGCTCTAACAGAACCGGCCCCATCCAGGACCGGCCCGATCCAGAACCAGCCTTATCCAGAACCGGCCCGATCCAGAACCGGCCCGATCCAGAACCAGCCCGATCCAGAACCGGCCCGATCCAGAACCAGCCTTATCCAGAACCAGACCCGATCCAGAACCAGCCTTATGCAGAACCAGGACCACCTGGTCCAGGATCAGAACAGTTTTGTCTGTAGTGTCTGTGACAGTTTAACTACATCTACCTTGAAAGCCTCTGGTTCTGATCCATTTACCAAGCATAGATTAATATTTCATAGTTCATGTTTCTTCTTCTCCAGGTATCTCTTCCCTTCATTCTCCCTGTGCTGGGCGGAGCTCCTAGAGGTCAAAGTTCGTGTTCCATGTGAAACACTAGACTACGTGATGGCGAACTATGGCGCCACCTGGAGCGTCCCCGTGAAGAGCTGGGACTGGAAGTCGTCGCCTAGCAATGTGATAGAAAATGGGGTGTGGCCTGTAGCGGAGTGGGCGGGGCTTATCCAGGTGTATTGAGCAGCTGCTACTTTTGACTTTTTTTTCTGTCAAACAGGTTAAATAAAACTGTTGGGGAACCAGCGCCTCCTGCTGCTCATTATTATTACCACAGTCAGGTTCCACCAATCAGGAACCTCCGTTCATGCTTCGGCGGGTTGGGCCCAGTTCGCAGAACCTTATGGGTTCCTTTTCCAGATCCCATTGATTTCAGAACCGGTCAGAAAGTTCTGGACCTTCAACAGAACCTTCTGATTCGGCAACTCTACAAGCGAGGTACTTCCTGAGCAAAGAGGTTCTGGTACCAGCTTGGTTCTCCGCCACACTGCTGCTTCTGTGCGAAAAAACCAGAACCGTCTGATTTCAAGATCCAGGTTCAGTTTAGCTCTGAACCAGGACTCAGAACCTGACTGAGGAAAAAACCTGCAGATCCAGAACCAGGCCCAGTTCCTAGAGTGGTGCTGGTTCTGTTAACCAGAAACTGAACAGATTAAAGAACTCCAGAACCATCTGAGGATCCTGCATGACCCGGTGTGTAGTAACAGAACCAGACAGACACTCGAAACCGGAACTTTATTTTCTGAACAATCACAATCTCACAGCAGAACCGGAAGTGTTTTTTCAGTGGTTCCAGCTGACAGTTCCAGAACCGGAACCCTGTTCATGTGCCACCCCTCTGACGTCACTCCGCCACGTCACGCGGCCTCTCCTTGTGGACCACGTGACCTTTGCTGATTAGGTCCGGGATTTCCACGGCCAGCCAAGGCGCGAGCCCGAGCGCCATGAGGTGCGCGAGCCCGAAGCGCGGCACGTTGCGCGCCCACAGCGGGGCGAAGTGTTCGGTCAGGCAGATCTTCCCGCCTCGGAACATCTTGGCGGTCTTCCCGTCCAGCTCCGGAACCGCTACTTCCGGCGCTGTTTCCGGGTACGTCACCGGGATGTCAAACTCCACGCGAAACTCGTAGCGCAGTAGCTCGTGAACGAACCAGCAGGTCCCGGTCCAGCGCGTGCCGTCCGGGTTGGACTCCAGCCGGAACCAGTCGTTGTCGGCGGCCTTGTTCTGTTCCACGAACCGGATCAGAGCCTGGTACTCCTCCTTCAGCCGCTGCGGCCACAGCGCGCGCTCCCGCGGGCCCGCGTGCGTCTTCAGGAGCGGGATCTGTGACACGGCTCTGCGCGTGGCCTCGTCCGCCATGGTGCCGCGGTTCGGTTCGGTTCGGTTCGGTTGGTTTGTGTCGGCTCTACTTCTCCCTGACGTGGACCTGCGGCTCCAGAGAAACCGGAAGCTGCTGTAACCTTCGGAGCCCTTTCCGGTCCCTTCAAAGCAAAAGCCCCGGCGGGTTCTGAACGATGCTGACCGGATCAGAACCTCAGAGCTGCGAACCGAGCCTCGTTCAAATGGTCAACATGAAGAACCTGCAGTAGGAGCTGGGTTTCAAACAGAACCAGGTTCTGATTCTGTTTGAAAGGAGCGGAACCGACCAATCCCTGTCATCCAGTTCCAGTAGGGCTGAACACGACCTATGACCCTGGCTGGGTCCTACCTTTCAGAACCACTGAGGTCCTGGACCTCTGACCCTGTCCAGCTTTTCTAACGGCTTACAAAGCCCAAAATTATTCATACTCCCAGAAGCTTCAGATGGTTTTCAGATTTCTTCAATAATAAAGAACCGGGTCCAGACTGTCGGTTCTGATTTATCTTGATTAGGTCACATGCCCCCAGCAGGTCTGGTTACTGAAACGGGTCCAAAAGAACTGGGTCGAAGTGCTTTCTCGTTTGAAACTTGCATTTGGACTCTTTTCAAGGTTCTGAGTTCCCACTGAATGTGGGTCGGATGTTCTGATTCTGTCGGGTCTGCAGTTCTGGACTGAGATCCACTGAGGTGGTTCTGATCCGGATCATTCACATCATTTAGCAGGAAGGAGACTCAAGCTCCGCCCCCTCTGAGCCGCTAATCAGCAGGACAACAACCAATCAGACAGCAGGAACTCACACAGGAAATGACAAAATAGGCAGGTTTCAAGTGGAACATTAAAAAACTTTTAATATGAAGGATCCAACAGGAAACATCCAACCTTTCACAATAAAATCACTATCGTTTGTGTCATGTGACCCTTGGAAAGCCCCGGCCTACTGTCAGCCTGCAGACTGACAGAGCATTCTGGGAAATTAAGTCATCATAAAAAAAGGGTTTATCAAATTAAAAGTTTGACCAAAGAAACTTTATTGAAGAAACTGACACGAACACTGATGATGTCATCCTGCTGTTATTTATACATAATTTGAAAATGAATGGGAAGTCAGACTGTCAAAGTAAGAGCGGTCAGTTCCATGAGATCACCTTCGGTACCGCCCCCTCTCCTTGTCCCTCTCTCTCTCCCTGTCTCTGTCCCTCGCCCGCTCTCGCTCGCGGTCTCGCCGCGGCCCGCCGCGCTCTCGCTCTCGCTGTCGCTCACGCTCACGCCGGCTGCTCACCACTGCTTGCGTACGCCGCAGGAAGTCGTCCACTCGCATGTCGTAGTCGTGCTGCAGAACAGGAACCAGGAAGTCAGACCCAGAAGGTTTCCAGTCACTTTAGAACCAGATCAGAACTCACCGGGCTGGACGCGAAGGCGCGGTGCTGCGGCACGCGCTGCTTGTCTCTGAAGCGAGGGGGCGGAGCCTCGTGCGGCGGCAGGGAGGGGTGGTGGTGGTGGAAGGCCTGGTGGGGGGGCGGCGGGGGGTGGCTGTGGTGGTAGTAGGGCGGGTGGTGGGGGGGCTGCTGCTCCACGCCGGGGTACGCCGCCTGTCCACACAAACAGGAAAGATCAGCTGGTCGGGGGCGGGGCTTAGAACCGGTTCCCTCAGTGGGCACCTCATGGCAACCAGCAACCAATCAGAACGCTCTAGCTTAACTCCTCTCTGATTGGTCAAATCAAAACCAGTAAAACTTTGGATCTTAACAGAGAACGGCCCTAGCCCCGCCTCCAGGTGCACCTGCCAGGTGAGGTAGCTCAGCAAGTTAGCATGCCTGACCCAATCAGAAACAAGAACCATACCAGAGTCTGCCAAGGAGCCGGGGGCCCCACGTTGTGGTGGTAGTCCCTCATGTAGTCGTAGGACTGAAACAGGTGAACACAGGTAGATGTCACACAGGTGAGTGCGCCGACATCACGCTGCAGAGGCCACGCCCCCAAACTCACCCCGTTCAGGAAGACGTCTCGTCTAACGCTGGAGAATCTCCTGCATGAAGAAACATCACGTTTTACTTTCTACCTGAAACTGAGGCCCCGCCCACCGCCAGGAGAGTCTCACCTATCCACCGGCTGGCTCCGTAGGTCCGGGATGAACCCTGGTGATGAGTAACAGTTAATGACAGGTGAAGGCTACCTTGTGAAGCTGACAGGTGAGGAGGCTGAGCTAATTAGAGCTAAACGAGCATGCTAGTAGGCAGGTGAACAGATGATCTGCACCTGGCCGCTGGTTGAAGTCGGGTGGGCCGTCGGCTCGCGGTCGCTTCCTGCCGTGAAGGTCATACTCTTCAGGTCGACGCCTACATGAACAAGTCCACAATTAAGACACACACACGCAGACAAAACCACACACACACACACACACACACACACACACACACACACTCAGCCTCACACACATCGAGGCAGGTACAGTATTCCCTGAGAGTTGTCTGCAGGCACCTGACCAGGGAGGCGGGGTCAGAGCAGCCAGGTGCTGCTGCTGTCGTCGTCATGGTGGTGAACCCCGGTACGTTACCTGCTGCCGCTCTGATCCTGTCACCATGGCGACAGTTACCCGGTCCACAGACCTGCGCAGGTTAACGTCCTCCCAGCGGCGGTCCTGCGGGTCGGTTCTGGTTCTGGTTCTGACCCTGGCTCTAGTCACACTCTCACTCACACAGGAAGGAAACAGAAGAAGCCTCTGGAGGGCGACATACCGCTGCTGGAGCCGTTAGGGACAACTAACAAACAGTTCCTCATCACGTCCATTACAGACCCTCTTATTTTGAAAGGGTGATGGTGATGATGATGGTGCAGTCCTGTTAATCAACACCGAAAGCCCCGCCCCATTGAGCCCGAGCCCCGCCCCCTCCATACCAACAGTCCTGAACACAAGCAACCAATCAGGGTGTTCCGGCGTCCGTCGGCTCCTCCCCCCGGCGCCAGATCAGTCCATCAGCCCCCCCGCCCCCCACAGTCTGCCCCAGCAGAGGGGAGGGGGGACAACACTGTCCTTCAGGTGGGGGGGCCCTGCTGTCAGTCCAAAAGTCCTTCGTTTCTGTGATTTACCTCACAGAAAGCCAGGAAGCCCCGCCCCCAGCCCCGCCCACCTGCTCAAAGCCAGAAACAGTTCCACCCCCCTCCCCCCCATCAGTCCATCGTCCTTTTATTCTGAAAGGTCAGCCACAGTCCGACTACCCGCCAAACAACTTCCTGCAAAGACAAAATTTCATCATGAGAGAAATTCCATCTTGCGCCGCTCTGCCGCCGCCGCCATCATCAGCAGGCAGCGCTCCAATCACACATCAACTCCTCAATCTGGTGACCTCATCACGCCGCCGGGGAACTACTTCCTGCCTGACTCAAAGCTTCAACCAGAATGGCGCAACAACAGAGCGGCGCCGTGTCCGTGGTCCGCAGCAGGTGGCGCCATGACGCGGCGGCAGAACAGGAAGCGGGGGGAGGAGCTCGGTGATTGGCTAACCTTCCCGGCTCGCGCTGCGGTGGGCGGCCGCGTGGCCGCAGCTCTGACGGCGTCTGGCCCTTCTGACGCACGCGCCGCGCCACGTGGTGCACGTCCACGCTCTCGTCCAGTGGGAACAGGGCGCACAGCTGGGCGCCCACCTTCGGCTGGATCTCCTGCAACAGAGCGCACGGTTGGAGAACCGGGACCAGAACCGGAACCAGAACCGGGACCTTGAGCCGGAGGCGCTCACCTGGCCGTCCCGTCCGATCTTCACGGGTTTGTTGTCGTTCCAGGGATTGAACAGGTGAGCCGTCTTGATGAAGGGCAGCTCTCTCCTGCAACACAGGGCTGTCACAACCGGGTCCGACCAGAACGCGGTCGGTCCAGGTTCTGGAAGCAGCTGACCTGCAGAGCCAGTCGATCTTGAAGACTCCACCCAGCATCTTGGCGTTCATCCCAGCAGGAAGAACCCAGTGGATCGGAGAACCGTCATGATGCGACTCTGATGACAGGCGAGCGAAACCTGCAAAAAACAGGAAGTCAGAGCCATGTAAACAGGAAGTCATAGTGATGGGAGGAATCGGGAAGCAGATGAAGGTACCTTGGAACTTGCCGCTCTCCCTGACGGAGAAGACGAGGATGACGCTGCGCGCCGACTGGAAGGCGGCGTTCAGTTTCTTCTCGTTGACTGGAAGCGTGGACCAAACGCCCTGCAGGCAGGACACCGTCGCCATGGAGACAGAGCACAGTAAGCAACATTAGTGCACGGCAGCTTCAGCGCCGCCAAGAGAGAGAGCCGTGGACCGACCTTCGCCTTGGCCAGGGAAACGTTCTCGTGGTTGTTGCTCTTGATGAGGAAGAAACGGGCTTCCCGCAGGATGTAGCGCAGCTTGCTGGTGGGATCTGCAACGACAGAGGCGCGTTCAGTCAGCGGGCCGGGTCGGTACCGATACCGCCGGGTCGGGAAGTTTCTTACTCTCCATTCCTTTCCGTACGGCTCGAACCGAGGACGACAGCTTCTCTCGCTTCTTCTCCGACCCTTTCAGAATAAAAGCACACCACTGATTTCAGAATGAAAGCACAGCATCGATTCAGCTGCTGAAGTGAACGGCGGTCGCTGCCATTGTTACCTGAAGCTTCGGAGGCGGAGCCTGAGCGTCCCGACTCTCCGTCGGAGAAACTGACGGAGGAGGCGGAGCGAGAGTCGCCGGCCTCACTGCGTGTGTCATAGTCGTTCCCGTCGCCATGACGCTCATCGTATTCATCCTCCTCCTCATCTTCATCCTCCTTCTCTCCCTCCTCCTCCTCCTCTTCCTCCTCCATGCCCTCCTCCCCCTCTTCCTCCTGATTGTCTTCCTCCTCTTCCTCCTCCTCGTCATCGCCGTGCGAGGCGGCGGGGGAGGAGCTTCCTGACGCCGGCTCTGAGCTGTACTCCGCCTCCTCCTCTGATTGGTTGTCTTCGCCATGAGGGGAGGGACTCACTCGCCTCTCATCGCGCCGCAGCTTCTAAACACAAACAGGAAGTGAGCTGTGGCATGAGCGGCAGGCGGCGCGCTCTGGGAGAGGGGCGTTACCCGGCTCAGAGCCTCCACGCCACGCTGCGATTCCCGGCGTCGGCCGTCCTCCACGCCCCGAGTCCGAGGGCCCTCTCGCGGCCCGCGCCGCCCTTTACGGTCCTCGTAGTACTCGTGATGGTAGGCAGCGGCGTGGCGGCGCGGGCTGGACGCCTTCTTGGAGCTCAGCACTCGCTTCCCAGAGGACCTGGAGGAGGCGTGGCCTGACGAGGGGCGGAGCCTCTTCACATCCTGGCTGTCCGATCGCTCGCTCTTCCTCTTCACTCCTGAGAGGGAGAGGACCAGCTAATGACATCATAGCCATCATGTGAGGTCAGACTGAACCCATCCCAGAACCAGAACACAGTCCAGGCAGTTCAGGTTCTGTACCTTTCTTGTCGCTGACATCGCGCTCCGTCTCCGGATTGTAGAGCTCGTCATCCTGATCCGGTGCTTCGGTCAGAAGATCCTCCAGAACGTTCAGTTCCCCGTCTGAAACAGAACCGAGACACTGAGGACGTCCAAGAGACGCAGAGGGACAGAGACGGGACTGGACTTCACTCCAAGCCTTTCTCAGGGACGGTGAGGACATGTCCAGACAGGGACATGTCTCCAGCAATAATTCCTGAACCTTTTTTCCGTCATATTTCTGCATCTATCTGGACGGAAATATCGAGTGCTGTCAGTGACTGGCGGGTTGGACGCCGCGCTGAGTCAGGATATCAGAGGTCAAGCAAAGAATCTGGAGAACAGACGCATCGCTGTGATGAGGGCCACGCTTCACAGCCAGCACAATGTTTTCATTAAAAATATATGAGACCGTCAGTTAACATGAGCCACCTCTGCACTTTGGTGTGTGACAGATCACCAGTGGAGCAGGTGCTTAACTTAGCGAACCAATCACAGCGGGGATTCATGTGATCACTTATTAATGATCAAAACATGAAAATTCACAAACAGAAAACTAACGGACTGAATGTTCTGGGGTTTTATGCACTTTTTGTCTGAAATGTTTTATGTTCCTGATGTAATCTGTGCTCTCTGAGTTCATGCAGCTGTTGCCATGGCAACAGGTCTGCATGTAATGTTAGCATGTAATGCTGGTTAAAACAGAAAAACCAAACTGTTTATAGATCTGCATTCAGAGAGAATACAGATTTTACACATCCAAACATCTCAGCTTTAATTTAAGTCTTTAAATAGAAATTGGATCATAAATAGGGGCCAATTTTGGCTTCCTGCTCATCCTGCACTGAATGGTCTGGTTCTGTGGACGTGACTCAATGCACAGGAAAGGCTCCTGTCACTAGCTGCTGCAGCTAACCGGCCAATACAGTAACATATGATCCCTCTGCTCCACAACAGCCCCCAGAAATCCCACTGAGCATCTTTTCATGTGACCTGCAGAATCACAGCTGAGACAGAAAAACACATGAAGATGAATTAAAACCTGTCTTACTGTTTAAGTTTACAGTAAAGAGATATGTTTGCTATTTTAAAAACGCATCATATCTAGTCTGCTGTGTAACAACTTTATGCAGTTCAGCTGTGGAGTCACCAATAAAAATACAAAGTTTCACTGACAAGGATTCATTTGGCTCAGTTATTATGCTTTCAATAACATTTTGCTTATTATGGAATCTAAAGTTTCTGAGCATTTCATAAGATCCTGTAATAAAAGGAAACTGTTATTGTGATAATTCTTCCAGAAAATATTACTGAATTTTGTAACTATTTTTGAACTGTAGGCAACCACTGAGCAAATCTGAAACCATAAAACAAAATGACTGAAAAGTTCATTTTTTGAACTCTAAAAAATTAATATGATGAGCGTCATGGCGAGTAGAGCAGCGAAGCCGGCAACTCCCGCTCTGACGGAGAGTCGGAAAGCCCAGGCTCAAGTTTCAGGTAACCGACTGAGACATCATAAGGATTCCTTAGGCAACTGATGTTTTCGCACATTTATATCTTTCTGTATGTTTTATACCTGATAAAACCTGATTATTTTCAAAAAGTACTTTTAATGTGAAATCATCATCAGGATGTACATCCCAACTTATTGAATAAGACTGCATGGCATTTACATTTAAGTAAAGGCCTTCCAGCAGCTGCGGGTGCATCGAGTCTCCCGTCTTCCCCACCACCTTCCTGCACAGACTCACAGGCTTGTTGAAAGTCCTGCTGGTCAGCAGCTCAGCTGCGTTTATCAAAGTTTATCTCTGTTGTTCTTTAGTTTGTCCAATATCCGAATAGTTCATTAAAAACTGACCCACAGCGTTCAGCAAAGAGTGAATGAACAATCAACAGATTATAATCTTATCACAGCGGAGCCTTCTGGCTGATATTGGGGAAAGTATTGATTATCACCGATTTGATCACCTATTCTTTTAGAGTCCATCCTGGAGGGCCTGTTGCATCCTGTATGTTTTATTCTCTCCCTGGTTTTAGTAACCTTCTCAGCAAATCAATGTTCTTCGTCTGATGAGCCACCATTGGATCCAGGTGCATTAAACCAGGGAGAGACTAAAACATGCAGGATGCCACCGGCCCTCAGGGGCCCACTGTGGGCTCCACTGGCTTAGACACGTTCAGAATCTGGAAATGACTCAAAATACCCAACTAGACGTCTTCATGGCTTTGTGGTGGCCAGTCACATTTACCAAACAGCACCACTCTTCTCATTAGGATGAACAAAAAAAAAACAACACGTGAATTGTTGTTTTCTAATGTAAAAACATTAGAAGCTAATATTTTTATTTCAAGTTGCATTATATATTAAGTTGTGTTACTGCGGGGCAATCTCGGGTTAGGTGGTCCATGCCAAGTGATCCCCAGCCTGAAGAAGTTAGATAAACACGGCCTCAGAAAGAGAATCGCCTCTAGAAACGGATCATTTTCTACAGATGAACTGAAGCAGTCAGGAACAAAGACGCCGCCGTGTTGCTAATGCTAATAGCGTCCATTAGCTGCTAGGACCTTGAGCTCCGCTGCTGGTCAGTGATTCTCTTGTGTACACCGATAGCTATACATATCAGTTAGAGATATTGTGAATTTCGCGGGTGTTTGGTCAATTTTGATAGATAAATGAATACGTCACAGTGATGCTAATGCTAACAGCTAATGGCCTACCTTTGTCCTCGCGCCGGTCGGCCGCCATGACGCGCTCAGTGACGTTCTCCTGTCTCAAGGGCAGAAAACTGAGATGGACTGACAGGTTTTACTGGAAATAACACAAAACCACCAAGAAGACCAGTTAGACCATCTGGAGGAGTCAAATGGCCAACTGAGTGGCCAAATGGCTGGTGCTGCTGCTTCTTGTTGTGGAGATAATGGCGTAAACAACGACGTGGCGAATTACCGCCACCTACAGGTGAGGAGGATCAGGACAAGCAAGGTTTACGAACAAAACTTTATTCTCTTTATCAGCCCAGTTACGAATTAAACATGTCTTTACATATCAAATAAGTATTCTTTAATATTCATAATCTATGTATAACAGGCTAATTTTTAGCATCCATCTTTTAGCTTTCGTTCTCACTATCTGCTCCCTTTAATTAATATGTCAGATCTCCACCAGTTGTGCTAATCCAGTGGTTCCCAAAGATTTTCTTCTGGATTACAATGAAATCCCCCTCAAAAAAGAAAAAATATCAACTGGGCACACAAATGATATAATCCTACACATATATTTAGTTTTCGAACTCCATTGAAGCTTATTTCACACTTCAGGTTGCAACAAAACAAACTACAAACCATCTTTACAGTGAAACACTTTTGTGTAACAGTTTCTTTTAGCTCTATACTGTAGAAGAGTATTCTTTGCTGTCAGTGTTATTTCAAACATGTTTCTTTTTTATTTGTAACAATATTCAACTTTGCTATCATTAATACAATTTAAAAAACCCTCTGTGCAAAATGGGGTTAACACATGAACATCTCCCTCAGAGGAAAAGAAATTAAAATAAAGGTTTGTTGTGCAAAATGACTTTAATCCTGCCAGCTTTTCAGTGGCTGGGTGAGCCTGCTCGTTGCTACAGATCTTCTCAAATCTGGGTTGCAGTTGTAACACAGCAACCCAGTGTCTCAACGTTTAGGGAGCCCCATCAAAAACCTGTCCATTCTGCTTAGTCATTCACTGGTTTGTTTTTTCACTCATCCATACCACTTCCTGATGGAACTTGACTTAATGTCATGTTTTGATTGTTCATTCTATGTTGCAATTGCACAAAAATCTGTGAGGGATGACAGAGTCCCTGAGTGAAATTCTGTGAAAGAGGTGTACAGAGCCTGGTGCTGGAAGCCCATTGGAAGGCTGTTAACACATCTGTAAACTGTGTGATTGTGAGTGTAAGTGGGAATAAAAATACCAGCAGGTGTTTTGTTCCATATAACACAGTAGCAGTGAAACTCGTGAACCTTTTGTGGATGCAAAGGCAAGAACCCCACTTGATAAATTTGTGTTTTTGTGTTTGTTATGATGTAAAGCACTTTGAAATGCCTTGCTGCTGAAATGTGCTATACAAATGATTGATTGATTGATTGATTGATTGATAACTTTCCCCCCTCTACGGTGCCCCTGCGTTGGGCTACCAGCTTATTGTGGTGGAGGGGTTTGAGTGTCCCAGTGATCCCAGGAGCTCTGCTGGCTGGGTTTTCATGCATCTGGTACGACCACCCAAGGCAGGCAGGTATTAGGTGAGGAACCGGACAAAGTGCAGCCTAAAACCCCTTATGACAACCAATACCAATGGATCTAATGTTCCCTCGTCCAGGGTCACCAGGGCACCACCCTGGAGCCAGGCCTGGTGGCCGGGCTTTTACCCATGGGGCCCGGCTGGGCTCAGCCCAAAGAGATGACGTTGGTCCCCCTGCCCAGGGGCTCACCAGTAAGAGGGGCCAAACCGGTTGGGTCCAATGTGTAATGGGTGGCGACCGAGGGGGGGGGCCCTGGCGGTCCAATCCTGGGTTGCACAAGCTGGCTCTTGGGACGTGGAATGTCACCTCTCTGGTGGGGAAGGAGCTGGAGCTGGTGTGTGAGGCTGAGAAGTTCCAGCTAGAAATAGTCGGTCTCACCTCGACGCATGGCTGCGGTTCTGGAACCAGCCTCCTTAGAGGGGTTGGACGTACTTCTGTTACGGCCCAAGGCCTTTCCTCTGGGTCTCTAACATCCCAATTTTAGAGTTCCTGATTGGTGCTGATTGGAAATGGAGGCAGATAGCCAATGTCTCCAGAATGACATCAGATCCAATTTAAGATGCACCATTCTTTCTCATTAAACCATTTTTCTGTCTCTTTGCCACGCTCTCCTCATTCTCCCTCCCCTTTCCAAACAATTCTGATTTTTGTTAAAGTTATCCCATGCAAACAGAGTCCACTTCTCAAAATCCCGTCTATCTACAATTTTTCCTTCGATTTTGGACCAGTGTGACAGATGCCAGACCTCTCCCTGCAACTTAAGTCATATGTTTTTCTTTTGCCCGAGCTTACAAAAATTTTGGAACTATGTCTTTTCCATACTCTCAGGGGTTTTTGGAATCCAGATCCGAAGCGATCCACTAATTGCCATTTTTGGAGTTCCAGGGACCTCACTTAATCTGTCGCCCCTGCAGGGGGAGGTCTTGGCTTTCTGTTCTCTCCTTGCCAGACGCTGCATTTTACTCTGCTGGAAATGTCCTATACCTCCATCTACTTCACAATGGCTTAATACTGTAAGATCATGCTTAAGGATAGAAACGATTTTATTAACAGTGAAAGGTAGTTCAGCAAAATTTACTCGCAAGTGGGCACCTTTTGTGACATACTTAAAATCTCTGCCTTTATAATGCATATCTTGATGTGACTGACCCGTCACATCAAGATATTTACAGAACAATTGAGTTAAGTGTTGTTGCCTTTTAGGCTCCCAATGCCGTCCAACCCCCTCAGCCCCCCCCTTTTTTTTTTTTTTTTTTACTTTTTATGTAATTTGACTTATTTGGTCTCGTTTTTGTTATGTCAGTACGGGGATTTATGTTCGTTATGTGTTTAAAAAAAAAAAATCGGAGAAGTCATGTAAGCTTTGCAAAATGTATGTAATATCAATGTATGTATGTTCTCCTGATAAACAAATAAACAAAAAAAAAAAGTTATCTCATGCATTGCTTTCCTTTATTTTTTTAATTTTAATTAAAATGTTTTTTTTTTCAAGAGGGTAGCCTCCTTCCGTCTACGAGTGGGGGGATGGGTTCTGACTGCGCTTCCGTTTCCAACAACAGTTCAGATTACCCAACCATTTTGGGAACAGCCCCCCTGATTTGAACGCGAGTGGTGTTCTGTTGTTGGATTTCTGTGCTTGTAATGGATTGTCCATATTGAACACCATGTTCAGGCATAAGGGTGTCCATATGTGCACTTGGCATCAGGACACGCTCGGCTGCAGTTCGATGATCGACTTTGTCATCGTTTCATTGGATCTGCAGCTGTATGTCTTGGACACTCGGGTGAAGAGAGGGGCGGAGCTGTTCACCGACCACTACCTGGTGGTGAGTAGGTGGGGGAGGATGCCAGTCAGACCTGGCAGGCCCAAACGTGTTGTGAGGGTCTGCTGGGAACGTCTGGCGGAGTCCCCTGTGAGACGGAGCTTTAAGTCTCATCGCCGGCAGAACTTCAAACACATTCTGGGGGAGGTGGGGGACATTGAGTCTGAGTGCACCATGTTCCGTGCCTCCATTGTGGAGGCGGCTTATCGAAGCTGTGGTCGCAAGGTTGTCGGTGTCTGCCCTCAAACCCGTTGGTGGACACCTTTGGTGAGGAATGCTGTCAGACTGAAGAAGGAGTCCTATTGGGCCTTTTTTTCCTGTGGGTCTCCAGAAGCAGCTAATGGGTGAAGCGGCATGCGGCTCTGGTGGTTGCTGAGGCATGGAGAAAAACTTCTGTGCGGCTTTGAGATGATTCTGGTCCACCATCCGGCGTCTCAGGAGGGGGAAGCAGTGCAGTAGCAACACTTTTGATAGTGGTGGTGATCTGCTGCTGACCTCGACTCGAGTCGTTGTGGGCATAATACTTCGAAGACCTCCTCAATCCCACCAACATGCCTTCCATTGAGGAAGCTGAGCCTGGGGACTCTGTCAGGCTCCAATCTCTAGGGACGAGGTCGCCGAGGTGGTTAAAAAGCTCCTTGGTGGCATGTGGATGAGATTCATCCTGGGTTCCTTAAGGTTCTGGATGTTGTAGGGTTGTGTTGGCTGACATGACTCTGCAAAATTGATTGTACATCGGGGGCAGTTCCCCTGAATTGGCAGACTGCTGTGGTAACAGCTTTTAACACATATTTCCTTCAGATACAGTTGGTATTTTGCAACGCTTAATGCAACTCTACAAAGGTGCGTTGGTTAAGGGTAATAATTTAAAAAATATTTTTTAAATAAACTTTTTGAATGCAATTAAATTTTTTTTTCACTTGAGACAAATTTTTCTTCATTTAACAATTGTGAAACAAATTTACCTCCATCAGTTTTAGGCACTTTATAAGGTAGGAAATTGAAATGAAAACTCAATAACACCAATAAACAACTCCTTTATAGAATAAAAATGTATTTATATATAAAGTTAAATATAACTAAGACATTAAAAAAAAATTTTTCTTCTCAATTTTTTAGGGCTAGCAGAGAAGGCCCTGCTGACAGCCCACCGCTGTGCAAAGCTCACAAAAGTTTCTAGTGCAATACCAATCCCCGTCAGAAGATGGCAGTAGTAGCACATAAGCATTTCACAGAAGAAGCTAAGTGTGCGCGTTAACAGTGAAGTTAACATCGCAGTGAAGCCATTCCTGAAGAAACCGATTTCTGCTTCCACAGGTGCGTTAAGTGCTCAGTAATGTACAGGTAACATTGTTAGAAGTGTTTGTAGGTTGAGGACAAGATTTTATTGGAATATATTCTATTTCGAGATTTTTTTGGTAGTAGAAGTGACGGTTAACGGCCGCTAGCTTAAATGCTAATTACCGTTCGTGTGGCCATTGACTGCCATTAGTCAAAATGCTGCCGACTATTAGCTTCCTTGTAGAAAAGGTTAGGCAGTTTTACGGTTGTTTTCTTTTTGATTTTCGGTGGTATCTTGTATCTTAGATTTATTTAAGCACTGGAGCATTTTTTTTTCTAATCTTAATGTGATGTAATGTGAGGCTTATGATTATTTTCAGTGGTAATTAACCCGTTAATCCCAAATCTTTCCTTGCAAAATATGTGCACGCATTTCAAACCTTAAACCAGGGCCGTGCAGAGACCTTTGGAGGGCCGGAGGCTCAAAGTTAAAAAGGGGAACCTTGAACAAGATCTTAAAAGGATCCAGAATTAGTTGAACATGTTGCCTAAATATGTTCAACTCTGTTGCAATATTCCTGTTACTAAAAAATTGCCATTTTTGATACATCGAAACTCATAATTACTTAAAATATGTACAGCTTTTGTTATATTTTTCACCCATGGTGGTCGCCATTTTTTCACCGATGGGTTGATGACATCATCAGGTCCATTCTATACTGGAGTCAACAGAGTAAACACAGGAAGGATAACTTTAGCCTAGTAGTTGTTTATCTTTGACTAGTGTCATTTTAGATAATGCCACACTGTGGCACTGTTGGCTATGATAAAAAAAAAGAAATGATAAATAAAAAGGAGCAAATCAGGATAATTTTGGACATGAGAGAAAGGAGAGCGCAGTGCGAGAGCCGGAGTAGAACACAATGAAGGACCAAATCTGGACCTGGACATTTCTCCACAACCCGTCGAGTCATTTATACCAGCCAAACCAATGAAGGCTCTAAGGTGATCAATACCTTAACGAGCTAAAACTAAATGACGTGCTGCCTCTGAGACAGGCGGAGCTGGATGCTCTTGGAGATGCTAACAGGAGCTATACTGCCCGGGTACTGATGTCACCGATCTGTCCGGATCCATGGAGGTCCAGTGTCGGTGTCTATTACCACCATTCCGGTCTCTACACAACTGTTGCCAAACTGGTCACAGCGCTACAGATGCTGGAAGAAACGTCAAAAACAAGCAGCGCTAACAGAGCTATTACTATTGCAAATGCTAATGGAGCTGTTACTACTGGAAATGCTAACGAAGTTATCACTACTGCAAATGCTACTGGAGCTATAGAGCTTTAGAGCTGATGTCACTGCGTGTGACGTTTACGTCACTCGGCGCCATCTTGTTTGGCCACATACCAAAACAAACTTTTTCCGGTGTTTTTATTGCGTTATCCTCCTTTTGCATAATGTTGAAAAGCTGTTTCAGCATTATGCAGAGGGTCATATCGCGAAAAGCTTCTCCCAGAAGCCAAAAACATGGAAAAAATAGCAAAAATTTTACATATTGACCTGTTTGAAATAAAAAGTTGGAGCAGAGACCCTGAATATTTGCCTCATCTGACATTCCCAGATAACTTTTCATACCTGGTCTGTGGTGTCAGTGCTTACACGGTGAATCAATCCAAGAATTATAAGTCAATGGAGGCACAAGTCCAGTTTATGAATGGCTGGGTTCATGATTTGGACATTTTTACCCCCCGGCTTGCGACACGTCGTGGTTGAACAAAGGTAAGAAAGAGCTCAGCTCCTGGAAGCTACAATCAGAACTTCAGCTTTGTAACTGATAACCTCTTTGAAATTACAATGTTATCGTTATTCTTCTATAATAATTGATAACTGGAATAATTGACAGTTCAACTACCTGCAGATTCACATGTATACATTTTTAAAATGTTTCTGTCTTTTCATTCACCATTTTAATTGTGTTTGCAGGTTTTGCTCTCAGAGACTCTGAGCCTCCGTTCACACCGTGGGTTGAGTGGCACATTGTACCGGTTAGACTGATATTTGCACTTATTTTTGTATAGCAATTTTTCTATAAAATGTATTACCTCAGATGGTTGCCACATTTGTTACCTGTAATGTTCACTGACAGGATCTATTTCATTACATGTTCACTTACCTGAAATATGTTAAATCCAACAAGTATTTATTTGAAGTGTGATTTATTTTATAACATTTTCTTGTCACCTTTATTGTTTGCTCTGAAATGTTTTAATTACTCATTAAATGGTTAAAGATGGGCTCTTTCATCTGGTTTGCTTGTTACATATAATTTACTGCAAACTGTCAGATTTTATAAGTGTTTATTTTAATCACATAAAATGTTTATTTAAAAATGTAATCTATTTAATTACATGTATATTTATTATATAAATATTGTAATTAAATTGTTACTTAAAATGTAATCCATTTCACCTGTTTACATGCAACTTCAAGTGCTTGAATCAAATGTTTCATGTTTACCACATTAATTTGTTAAATGAGAGAAAACAGCCACTTCCATGTTATTATTAAATTCTACACATATTTCAATACAAAATCATGAACCAAACAAATGCAATTTTCTTTTTTACTATCTTACGTTTTACATAAAACAAATATTTCAAAAGAATGAGTGCAGAAAATCTATTTTTTCAATCTGCATTTTAATCATTAGCGCAGCATTGCAGTTTCATATTAACATGTACAGGTTTCATTTGCATTAGGTTTCACAACCACACTAGAACACATGTTCACTAAGCTGCAGCACACACACAATCTTGTCAAGACGTGTCACCTCTTCACTCTCACATGTAAGCAACAACTTAACTGGTATACTTCTGTGTAACATTTTGTATTTGTTCCTCATACAACCAATCACTCTTTCCACATGAATTCTGAGGTGAGCTAAAGCTTGTGTGTCTTCAACATCTTTAGCATACAGTTGACATCTCCCTTTAGTGAATGACGGCATTTTAACCTCAGCACACATCATCCCTACACCGTCTTTAATATCAAAGCCTCTGTCCGCAAACACAACGTCCCCATGAAATAGATTGGAGAAAAGGCCACAGTTTTCTGTAGTGTGCTTGTCCAATGCACGTCCGCCCCATCCCTTAGAAATAAAAGGAATCGACCCATGAGGTGTTACACCAATATGGTATTTCATAGTGTGTCTGCCTTTGTACCGGGAGAAGGATCGTGCTCATGCTTTTAAATTTGAGGGTCTTTCTGTGCCTAATTCAAAACAGTCAACAATAATTGCTATATGTTTTCCAGATGTTTCCAAAAACTGAGGCGGCCTCTCAGGCCAGCATACGACACATCAAGGGTGTCAGCAAAGGCAATAGACAGAGTTTTATGGACACATTAAAAATATGGCAAAAATGCTGAACAGGTAGATCAAGTCTTACACACATTAATGTGAGTAAAACCATTTGAAACTGAAAGTTTTTGTGAGACTGGTAGAAAAGGCCTAACAGTGTTAAAACAATGATAACAAAATGACAAAGAGCAAGGAAGTCCTGTATAATATTTTACTTTTTTAGAGTCATCCTTGAGAAAATCTGTATCCAGCTGTTTTTTATTCAGCTTCCTGTTCTCCTGTAAAAGGCGGTTTATGTCTTCTCTTCTCTCTTCCCACAAGTGACTTTCTATTTGTTACCTTGTTGCC
Organism: Poeciliopsis turneri; assembly: GCA_922788865.1. Taxonomy (NCBI): domain Eukaryota; kingdom Metazoa; phylum Chordata; class Actinopteri; order Cyprinodontiformes; family Poeciliidae; genus Poeciliopsis; species Poeciliopsis turneri. Next base: position 90,362 of record CAKLNU010000054.1, read on the forward strand.
GCTGGTTCATGTTCATCTTCGGAGTTTGCTGCCTTGCTGAGCTCCTCTCCTGGAGTTTCCTCCTCCCTCTCTTGAACTCGCTCCTCTTCTACAGCCCCCTCTACTGTGTTTTCATTATTTACCTCTTCTGGTGTTTCTGTAACTTGCTCCCTCACTTGTTGATCCATCATGGTCTTGCTGTATCGCCTCTTTCATTGACGCACATGTGGATCTTGCTAAATGTTGTGGCATTTACCTCGCAGTGACCCAGATTCAGCACTGGAACCCAGTCTGGACTGAGCTCATCCATTTCATTGGACGGTTTGCCTTGAAGAGGAGATACCAGAACACACATCAGTATTAATACTGTACATTATAACACTAGAAAACTTCGTAATAATGGAAAAACCTCGATGTCCACTGACAAAACTCAGACTATGCTACATAAAAAAAATATAAACCCGACCTAAACAAGGTTGACCCACTTAAATTAACTCAACATGTGTAACCCGGACAAAACCATAGCAAAACATGATGACACAACACCAACAAAGCGAATTTAGACACCTGAATGGAAATGTCTGGAGCAAACTTTTAGGTATGAAGGTTATATTAGGACGTCTCACTGCTGATACCAGGACATTCGTCTCCTTTTTGTTAGCTCCGACAGCTTAGCTCCCTGGTATTGTTTCCAGGCAGGAAAACTGTGAAACGAAAGTCTGTTTCCCATTTTTTTGCTGTTTCGATCGTGTGATGGAACATTAACCCAATAATGCAGCAAGTTTGTGCCATTGCTAAATTATTTTAAGTAACTTAAAATATTCAAAAATTCAAAATATCTGTGTGACAGTCAGTTATGTTCTTTTCTTGGTTATGTTTGTGGCCAAACAAGATGGCACTCAGATCCCTCCGCCTAGAGCAGTGACATCACGCTCCGAAGCTCTATTACTACTGGAAATTAACTTAAGTAATTTAGATTTTTTCTTTTTTTAACCATGATATTCTTATTTTTTCATTACCACTTTTTGTCGATGAAATGTCAAGTTTATGCTCTTCGATTCCATTTGCTTCTTTTGAGGGAAATGTGTGAATTGCAAGCAGACTAAATGAAACATGGAATCAGAGCATTTGCAAAAGTAAATAAACCACAGCTGCTGGAAAGACAATCAGGTAAAAGACTCAGGTGAAACACATGCGAGTGCTCAAGTAATCAATTAAGTAGACCAATCAAATGAGATATCCGTGGGCAATGTTTTGAGATGCACTGGTTAGAAGGGAGAGGAAACCAACCAAACCACTGTTGTGTCAAGGCAGAAAGACCAAACCAACAATGGAAAGGAGACATCTGAAGATATCAGGAAGAGGGTGGTGACAGCCCATCAGTCTGGGGAAAGCTATAAGACCATCTCCAAGAAATTCCAGTTTATCCATCTACTGTGAGACAAATCGTTTACAAATGGAGGGCCCTAGGCATCACTGCAACTCTACCCAGAAGAGGACGGCTGTAAAAACTTACACAAAGAAGCACCAGAAAAATAATGCAGGTAAAGGCCAACCCACACATCACATCCAGAGAGTTGCAGACCTCTCTGTCAGCGTCTGGGATAAATGTACATGCGTCTACAATCAGGCAAAATATCAATAGACATGGCATTCATGGGAGAGTTGGAGCTGGATGACTCCTTATAATACAGGGAATCATCAATTCCCAGCACTATCAACAAATTCTTGACTAGAATCTCCTGCCATCAGTCAGGGAGTTGAAGCTGGGACGGAAATGGATTATGCAGTTCCTCTTTAAGGGGCGTTTACTTTTGTCATGTGTCGGTGGTGATGAGGTGGTGCGGTGAGGCAGACGCTGGAGACCCAGGTAGGTGAATCGGTGATTAATTTATTAACAAAAGCAGTCCAAAAAAACAACAACAACAGTCCGCGGCCAGGCAGCACGGCTGAGCGGAAGCCAGGGCTCAACACCGGTACCAACTGGTCATACAGGCGGCTCAAAAGACAAACTACAACTTACGACAAGGACCCGACGAGGAACAAAGGACACAGGAGGGACTAAATACACTGAAGGTAATCAAGGGAACAAGACACACCTGGGAACAATCAAGGGGAAGACAGGACAACGAGGAGACTCAGGACACAGAAAGCTCAAACAAACAACAGAAAAACACGGAACATGACAGTACCCCCCCTTTAAAGGGCGGCTACCAGACGCTCCAAAACACAAAAACCAGGGTGGGCGGAGGGGCGACGGAAGGAGGGCCAGAGTCCAGCAAACAGAAAACTACCCACAAAAGGTGGGCGGAAACATGGATGGGCTAAGAGTCCAAAACTAAACAAAAAACTACCCCCAAGGTGGGCGGAGGCGTCGAGGGAGGTCCGGTGGGCATCCGTCGCGCCAGCAGAAGACCCCACGGAGAAGGTCAGGAGGGCGCCCATGGTGCCAAGGAACGCTAGGGGACTCAGGAGGACGACTAGGGGGCTTTGGAGGAGCACTAGGAGTCTCGGGAGGAGCACTAGAAACTGAGGAGGCCGGAACCTTGGAGTCCGGCGGAGCAGGAGTTGAGTCCGGCGGAGCAGGAGCTGAGGCCGGCTCGGAGTCCGGCGGAGCAGGAGCTGAGGCCGGCTCGGAGTCCGGCGGAGCAGGAGCTGAGGCCGGCTCGGAACACGAGGAACAGGATCCACGAAGGCCGGAGCGAAGTCCGGCAGAACACGAGGAGCTGGATCCACGGAGACCGGAATGGAGTCCGGCAGAGAACGAGGAGCATAGTCCACGGAGGCCGGAGCGGAATCCGGCGGAGCTGACGCAGAGGCCAGCTGAGAGCCGGAGGAACAGACGCCGGAGCCGGCTGAGTGGCACGAGGAGCTGGAGCTAGAGCTAGAGCTGCGACTGGAGCGGCGACTGGAGAGCCGACTGGAGCGGATCTTTTCTTCTCCAAGAACTTGTCATACAGTTCCAAAACAATCTCTAGCATGAACGAGTCCTTACGAAACACTTTAAAAAGAGCGCTAAACTCCTCAGAATTGACCTCTCCGGTTAAAAAAAAGAAGAAAACTCTGAGATTTCGGTGACGGCGGATGGTGTGGTGATTGTTGTGGGTTTGTGGTTCTGGCTCTTTCCTAGGTCAAAGTCCGATTTTAGCCCCATTTCCTCCAGCAGCGGAGAAGGCAGGATCTCTACATCCTTGTAGAGATCCCGTTGTGCCAGCTCCAACTGCTGCTGGATCCAGTCCTCTTTTTCCATCCGGGCCAGGATGGTAGCGACCTCACCTTGTTCCTGGTCGGGTCCTTCTGTCATGTGTCGGTGGTGATGAGGTGGTGCGGTGAGGCAGACGCTGGAGACCCAGGTAGGTGAATCGGTGATTAATTTATTAACAAAAGCAGTCCAAAAAAACAATAACAACAGTCCGCGGCCAGGCAGCACGGCTGAGCGGAAGCCAGAGCTCAACACCGGTAGCAACTGGTCAGACAGGCGGCTCAAAAGACAAACTACAACTTACGACAAGGACCCGACGAGGAACAAAGGACACAGGAGGGACTAAATACACTGAAGGTAATCAAGGGAACAAGACACACCTGGGAACAATCAAGGGGAAGACAGGACAACGAGGAGACTCAGGACACAGAACGCTCAAACAAACAACAGAAAAACACGGAACATGACAACTTTGGACAAATTGTGACTGCTGATTGGTCAGATGTTGACAAACAAATTCAAATGATTGGGGGAGGATTGCTTTCCCATTGTCAGCATTGTGTCAATTATCTGGTAAATTCAGACACGGCCACAATATGTAGATTTTAGTCAGGTAGATAAAACCTAGACACTTAATATTTCATCCACCATTGTTCGAAGTAACCAGGAGAAGAAAAAAGGTCCAGAGGCTCCAACATGGATTGCGTCACCTTTGTTTGTTCAATAAAAACTGAACACAAAATGTTCAGCAAAGACATCTGAGTCTCCATTATTTTTACATGCTATTTTGGTGCCACTCTCTCAATTTTATCTGCCATTGTACAAAGAGACTGGCAATGGAAATCAACTGTTCGTTCTAACGTGTGTTTAGAGCAAATGTCAAGCGTCTGACTTAAAAGTGCACAGGCATCAGACCCGAGATGCGTTGGGTGTGAACCAGGGCTGAAACGATTCCTCGAAGCTTTGTTCATTTGTTTTATTACTCAGTGCATCGTTTTCCGGCCGGAACATTATTTGCATTACACGGAGCTCTGACTTCCGCCTCTGAGTTGTTGACGAAAGGAAAGTGTCAGCAACATAAAGTCCAATCTTCAAGTTCGGCCAGAGGGGATTTTATTGATTGATGATAATATACGGGTTTTCATCGTTTTGGGGACCAATAAGCATCCTTAAAATGAAGGGCGCGATGCCTCCAGTCCAGCAGCTTTTCTTCTCCAGAGCTGCAGGTTCAGAGCTGCAGGTGTGTTGATACAGGTAGAGGACAGACTGAACACGGCAAGCGGCTTATGGTTACAGTGTAGCTTTACAGACAAACCGCACAATTAATTTTATATCATCCTGGTCTGAACAAATGGGAGGCGGAGCATCGTGGTGGTTCATGGCTGGTAGAGGAGTTTCTGAGTGTGAGGAACGAAGGTGCTGTAAATATCCTGTATTGCTCCCCAGTTCGTACATTCGTCCCCTGGTCTATTTCCTCTCCTCCACTCTCATCTTACGTTCGTTCTCCTCTCCTGCAGCATTGGAGCTGCTGCGCATCATGAAGCGGATCGCGCTGCTGCTGGTTCTGATCTGGGCCGCTCCTGCCGCTCGCTGCTACCCCTCAGGCTTGGTGTCGGAGAGCTGCACGGACATGACCCCCAACCACCACGCCGCTCCCCAGACCGCCGCCGCGCCGTTCACCGTCGGAGCGGAGCGGAGCGGCCCTGCGCCTGGAGGACAGGTCAAAGGTCAGTCGCCGAGCCTTCAAAGGTAGAAAACACTTGACTGGTCCTCTAGACAAAATGTCAGAATTAGGTTTCTGTTCATTTTCTACAAACAGAAACCTGTCTGTCCACTGGTCACCAGTTTCTGACTCAGCAGTATTTTGCCTTTCATAATAAAACTCAGACACGGTTCGCTTGTTTCTCAATTATGTTATGTTTCTCGGTGTGCAGCAGGAAGTGGTCCGTCACTGATCTTCCTCCTCCCTCTGGTGGCTGCGGGTTCTGTTCCACAGAACCAGAACCTCCCATCATGGAACAGCAGGATCTTTACTGGACTGGACGTTCTGGTTCCAGTCTGACAGCCTTCCTGTTCTCCAGTCTCTCTCCAGGGTCCGAGTTCTGGTCCATTTATCGGGTTCCTGCTGGAGGCCAGAGAGCCCGGGGGCCGGTCTGCTGTGGGCTCGTTTCTACTGGGTTCTGGTCCGGCCCGGCTCCTCACTTGCTTCCAGAAACCCGTGAGTGCTCCACCCACCTGCACTGGAATGCATGACTGAACCTGGAACCTGATGGTACCAAAAACGGAGTGACCTGGGTCCAGAACCTGGGTCCAGAACCTGGGTCCAGAACCAGGTCACTCTGCAGAAACTCCAGGAATCACCAGAATCAGAGACCTCTAATGTTTGTGTTCCTCAGAACTCTGCCGTCTCCCACTCCTCTGGTTCTCCAAAGAGCAACATCCAGGTGACTTGGCAGCCGGACCTAGACAGAACCGTTGGAGCGGTCCAGTTCCAGTGAGGCTCAGACGGGTCCTTCAAGGTTCTGCTGCGGTTCTCCAGCTCAGTCTGGACCTCAGGTGCTTCTCTCTTCTCGTTCCTGCAGAGCCTCCTTTGTTCAAAGCTACAGAACTTTCTGGGTCGGAGTGAAAAGTCCGGTTCTGAGTCTGAATGGGAGCCGGGCCGCGGATACCGGCACCGCGCCTCCCGGCACCGCGCCTCCCGGGCTTGCTGTGAGTGACCGTCGTTCAACTGGAGTCTGGATTTAGTTTCTGATTCCAATCACAGAACCTTCCCAGTCACACAGGAGGAACCGGGCCGTTTGGGTCTGAAAGGCACTAGAACACTTAGTCCGTTTGACCCGCAAAACTAAAACCAGAACTTTCAGATCAGCTGCAGCTCAAGAAACATCTGAACCTCAGCAGGATCAGAACCAGGATCAGGAACCAGAAACCTCATGGACAACTCTCGCCTGTTGTCCCTGACGAGACGTTGAGCCGCCATCTTGGAGAGGTCGACCTCTGCTCAGCGTTATGTTTGTCAGGCACGATGAAGTTTCAGCATTTAATCGATCACAACTCGCTCAATAAACAGATTTTAACACTTTTTTTCATTTAATCCTGATCCAAACAGTTATTATAGCTACATGTACAAGGACACTTATTTAAGTAGATTTGAATTGGTTCAGCATATTTAAATGTTCTTAGTGGGGACAACAGAATAGAAATAGAATATTCTGATATGATGTTTGGTGAGTATTTTATGAAGCACACAACCAGTGATAATTTTTTTATATCTTAATTTGTAATATCAATACATATTTATATGAATATACAAACACAAAATACAAATATATCAGAGAGCCAAAGATGATTAAATAATGATCAATACTGAATAGTATACTTTCTACTATGAATATTTATATGTACACATATAAAGGTTTTATTCATGTTTTCCGGCCGAGGAGTTTTGGCTTCACTGATCCAGCAGATCCGTCCTGTGCTGTGAATCCATTTCCTCTTCTTCCTCACATTGTGTCTTTAGGAAACCGTCAAAACAACAAGGGTCATTTTTGATTGAAATTATGCTAAATATAGGAAGAAAGTCTCTGGCTGTGTTCACACTGCAGCCTGAAGTGAGGCAATTCAAAAATTTTTGACGTACTGTGACCTGAATCTGATCTTTTCATGACAGTCTGAACAGCGCAGGTCGGATTTTTTTTGAACACGACCCATATCCGATACGTATCCGATTCCAATGCCACCTAACGTTCAGGCTGCATTCACCCGAATTGAACATCGCTGATACTCAACAAATCTCACTATTCTGCATCCAGATATGCGCAAGCGGGAAGAAAAACGACCATGATGGACTATAATGAAGATTAAGTTGTTAATATGTTGCTCTGGTCTGACAACTTCAAATGGGTAAAGCCCAGTTCACACTACACGATTTAAAAATTTTCGATACCTGAGAGACCATTCACTAGCCGACAAAAATCGTAGGTATAACGGGTTCGATCGTGCAATGTGTGCTGTCCAATCACACGGCAAGAGCACATGAGCTGATTTCTCTCACGATTCACATTCAGATTCCAGACGAAAACCCACCAACATCATACTTGATTTTAGAGTAGACAAACACGGCTGACAACGTAGAAGCAATAGTTATAGTTTGTGAGCTGATTTTAAGCATGAAAGATGTAACAAACAGAAAAGAGTGGATCAAAGAGCCGCAGCAAATAGAGCGACGGCTCTATTTGCTGCACAATGCCATGGAAGCAAGTTATGTTTTTTTTTTGTTTTTACCATTTGTGTGTTTAGATTATTTTCTATTAGATCATTTAAGCTTCATTGGTTAATTAGTATTTGCCGTTTTAATTACATTGAGAACAATGGCCACAAAATAATGGTTACTAGTCCAGTTAACTAATTTTAAAGTCAGGTATTAATCAATGTTTTACTAGTGACAATTACAGTCTACCTGTAATGCACGTGGTTAGCATCAGGTAAAGTCCTGACTGAATGAATAACCTTACCATTATAACCTGTCTATGTCATCATTACCAGCTTTTTAGCTGTTAATGATGAACAGCTGAAAAGTTGCTGGGTTTATCAACTGCGACAGCAACTTCGTTCCAACTCCTCTCCATGTCATTTCTGTGGATATTCTTTGCACGAAATCTTGAATGAACAGTCCTGTCGTTTCTACATATCATCTCCGATGTCCACTGCGCCGAGTCAGCTGTTTGGGATTCCTCTCCGTGTTTTCTCAGGGGAAAGCACGGAGGGTAATTCGTGCTTTCTCATTGGCTACCTGTCACACTCAACAGGCTGCATTCTCGCTCTGACATGAGAAAACTGCACACTACTTTCATAAACACTGAGCACTTCTTTTTATGGTGGTTGGCAGAACACCAACCACCATCCCGCATGCACCCTCTCTGCGCATGGGGAATGCTTCCAGGTGGTTGCCTGTTCACACTGCAGAACACATACAGGTCACATATGTTTGGCAGTGTGAACAGCCCCGGCAAAAAAAATCTCATTTGACAAAAAAATCAGAATTGGACCACTTCAGGCTGTGGTGTGAACGCAGCCCCTGAGTTGGTAACACTTGGGGTCACTATTGATAACTACAAGCTTGCAGACATAACCTGGTAGGTAGAGTCAAACCTCTCACTGCAGAGCAGAACAGGAAAGTGGCTGATTTTTAGACTTTTGCAGAAGTAGAAAAGATCAGAAGATGAGATTGGCTTCACGTAAGCATAGGCTGATCACTGATTTCCCAAACGATAATTTCCTCAACACGAAATTGAGCCTCTATTTTTGGTAGTAAAAATATTGCAGAGGTAATAAAAAAGGTAGTAAAAAGTAGTAAATTCAACTGTGGGAATCCTGTATGAACCCTGTCAAGCTCCGCCCCTTAAAGAGTAAGGCAGCCTTTTTCACATACACCAAGCACTATGTAGCAAGTATTAGCTGTCATTTCACTAGTGGACATAAATACTGTATAGAATTATAGAATTATCAACAATGATATGTCATAATGTTACCCCCTGAACCCTCACATCAATAGTCTGTCGATTTCATCAAAAATATCTCATAGTGCTGAGGCTTCTTTTGCTGTTTTGGTGTAGCCAAGAAGAAAAACCACCCAAAACGGCCCCCGTGTTTCCTGCAACCGAGCAGCCAATGCAGGGTCTACTCATTTATTATGTCTATGGTCAGAACCAGTTCTTTCCTTTGGGTGAGAACCAGTTCTTTCCTTTGGGTCAGAACCAGTTCTTTCCTTTGGGTCAGAACCAGTTTCTTCCTTTGGGTCAGAACCGGTTCTTTCCTTTGGGTCAGAACCAGTTCCCTCCCTAACCCTACTGCCCAGGAACCTCTGATGATTGGTCCGCTGTCTTCCTGCAGCCCATCTCTAATGTCGGCTGCGGTTCCACCAAGCTGTGCTTCAGCCAGCCCCCAAAATGTAATCCCGCCATCAGCTCCAAATGCTTCTTCATGTCAGCCAGGCTTCTGACTCCGCCCAAATCCGGGGTCCGGTACGAGCTGTGCGGACCTGCTGAAGGATACATAGCTTTTGGGTGGTCAGATGATCGGAAGATGGTGAGGAGAACCAAACCAGATGTTGGTTATGAAGTTCAAATGTTTCCTGGACCTTTTCAGTGCTGCAGTGTCTGAGAAGGTCCAAGCAGAAGGTTCAGTTTCTGCTCTTGTCTCCCATCTTCAGGGTGAAGATGACATCTACCTCTGTGCCCTGAGCAGTGCTGGAATTGCTAATGTGCAGCGGGCCTTCTCTGTTGGACGGAAAGCTCCGATGATTCAATCTAAGGTACTTCATCCCCACCAGGACGTCCTGGTTGAGGAGCGTTCAGAGGTTGGTTCCTGACCTCTTCACTTCAGATGATGACCAGTGAATGTCTCTGGCAGGGAGATGTCTCAGATATACAGATCTCCAACCAGAACAAGGACCTGGCCTGCACATTCACCTCCAAGAACGCCATCTTCACTTCCCGCAGCTCTAACTTCAGCTCCGACAAATTCTTCCACCTCCTGCTGGCCTATGGACCCAGCACCAATGGTAGGAAGACTCTGACTCTGCAGATCCTTGTCAGAATCACCTATTAGCAACTCCTCAGGGAACTGTCCTCATTGGAGACTCTGCTGTGCCCAACAGGGAACATCATGAAGCACCGGAAAACTTACAGCAGCCCCACAAAGATGTCTCTGTCATCTCCTGGTACGATCCATAATGGAAAGGAGCAGATGATCAGAGCCTATGGTGAGTCCTCCTCAGGTCCTCCGGACTCATTTCAGTTGCTTGTATCAGGGATCTCCTTCATTAAGTCATGACCCAAAAGTCGTGATCATAGATGAGAGTAGGAACGTGGATCTGCCGGTAAGTAAATCAAGAGCTTCGCTTTTGGACACAGTGCCCTCTTCACTTCAGACACCGCGTCAATCTGCCTGTTGATCTCCCGCTCCACTTTTCCCTCATTCATGAACCCAGAGATGGTTAAATTCCTCCAATAGGGCAAGACCCTCTCAGTCCCCTAAAGAAGACACTCTACCCTTTTCTGGCTCAATGCCCTTGTATTTGGAAGCACTGGTCCTCATTTTGGCTGCGAAGTGCTCCAATGAAATCACAGCCTGAAGATGCTAAAAGGACCACATCTTCCGTGAAAAGCAGAGATGTAATCCTAAGGTCACCAAAACGGATCCCCTCAACACCTCTGCTTTGTCAAGAAATTCTGTCCATGAAAGTAATGAACAGAATCGGTGACAAAGCGCAGCCCTGGGGCAGTCCTCCTCACCGGAAACCAGCCCGACTTATTGCCGGCAATACAGAGCAGACTCTGACACCGGTCCTCCAGGGGCCTAACAGCCAAGGGACACAGTTAAACTCCATCTCCTATTCCACAAAACACATGTAGACTGGTTGGGCGAACTCTCAAAACCTTACTAAGTCATTCAGGTGCCATGACGGATGTTGGAAGTGAAGGATGGGAATATTGAACTGAGCAACTGAAGTCCCCTCCCTCCCAAGTTGTTTTTTCCAGTTCATTCAGTCGTTGCGACACCTCCCCCCATTCCTCCACTCTTTACTCTCTTAGTCACTACTTCCTCTTCTGAGAGGGGAGATGTGCTACCAGCTCTCTGTCTAGCGGGTGAATTAAGTTTCCTAAATCTGCTGGGATTTACCCTATCCAGAACTGAAGTCAACTCTGTTTAAGCTGCACCGAGAAAGGATTCACCTGATTTCTACGGCCTACATCCAGATGTCCCACCCTTCTTCCCCCTGTGAATTAGCCAGACTGAGCAGCCTACAGCCAACTAGTTCCACAGAGCACATCTGTTAACGGTCGCTCCTTCTCTTTATTGCAACTTGCACTTGTTACTGAATCAGGTTGGTTTTAGTGACTCTGGCGAGTCCCAAGGATGTTGTTTTACTTTGGGCTAAAGCAACCTATAAAACATTTCCTACTTTTCTTCCCCAGAATCAAACATCATAGTTATTTTACTACCATCAAAGAACTTTGAGGTGACTCATTAATTGAATGTCCACAATATCTTTTAGATTTTCTTTATGCTAAATATTTTATTAGTAAAGCAATTTTGCAAGGGTCAGTACAGCTTAATTCAGTAGCAGAAACAATCAAATGAGTAAAGTCAATAATCTAGCCTATCTTTCCCCAATGCTGATACTAAGAACTAAAAAGGGAACCTTTGAGAGAGACGGACGGAGTTTGGTGTTTCCAACCCCAGAACTGGTCTGATGATGAAGAAGGTGTTGCAGCAGCAGGAGGAGGATGATTGATGAAGGCAGGGATCTCTGTTGGTCTGATGAGCTGTCATCTCTGCATTGATGGTGAAGTCACACAGGACTTGGGTCTTTATCTTTGCCTTGGTCTTCATCTTTTCCTTTGTCTTCATCTTTTCTTTGGTCTTCATCTTTGTCTTTGGGGTCTGAACCCAGCTGATGAGAGAAGTGCGATTTGAAGCCACATGTTGAGGGCTGACAGGTTGGTCTCCATGTGCAGGACAGACTTCGGCTCTGTGGCCCCGGCTCTTCTTCAGCTGCAGAGTTCTTTGTCCTTCTCGGTGTTGGTTTGAAGCTGCCTGGAGGATCCAACCAAAGATTCCTCTTTTCCTCTCACCTTTTCTAGGGTTTATCCACCTTTTTGGTGCATTTGCATTGGCTAACACTGTTGCTGTGCTTGTTTCATTGGCTGACTGCTTGGACAGACGATCTCATATCCATCACTGTCTTAGAGACATTATGTCCTCATGTCTGCTAATGTCTCAGGATTGCTCAATGTTCCTCTCTTGGCTTTTCCTTGAAACGTTTAAGTTGTTCAACCATCTATCTCCAAATAAGTCGTTGGTCATCTCTGCTCTCCCGTTAGTCCCCATTTTACCCCTAACCTTTCACCTTTCACCTACTATCTACCTCATCCTCATCTAACCCTAACCCTAACTGCTATTAAAGATCATCATTGATCTTTAATAGCAGTTACACGTTTTACACCATTTCAAGTTCAATGTCAAAAACACATTCATAACCCTTTTAGTTTCTCTGATTTAGCATTCATTTATAATTTTATGATAACCATAACTTATTACTTTTATTTTAATCATAATGTGAGTTATTACACATGTTTTGAAAAGAAACCAGGACTAATCTATTATTGTAATTATTTGATACCAAAGTTACAGTCACTTGTTTTACTTGTAAATGTTCCCACAAGTATTATTATAAGTAAACCAATATTGATATAAGTGTGTCACTTTAAATCTTACCTAATTACTCAAAATGTTTAGATTTCATCCTTTAAAACTTTCATGCTGTGAAACAAGGAATAATCTCAGCTATTTTTAATAAATCAGCAGGTTAGGAACTTACTTCCTCTTTTTCCAGGAAACCTGCTCTTCCTGTCATATCTCTCTCTCTGACTATGATTTCTTATGATTAGATAGAGAAAAGAAGTAGAATTAAAGCAACGTTTGCAGGAGACAAAAACGACACACACAACCAGATTGATTTTATTGCAGTCTGGGTCTACTGTTGGGTCTAGATGTCACTTGTGACTCATTTTAAAGGTAACTTTATTCATTGTTACTGTTAACTAAAATCTCCAGCCTGGGGAAGTGGGATGATTTGGGCTTTTCTTGACAATTCATAGCTTCTACTCAGTATCTCAACTTGGTTGGGGCTCATAGACGGCAGGATTTACAGAAATTGGTTAAAGATCTTCAAAGACAAAGGAGGAGTCACTCTGAATATCAAGAAGTGCAGATGTAAGAATTTCCTTTCCAGAATCCTCTAGAGGGCAAAAAGACTGAAATGTTTTGGGTGAGTGCATGAGTCAAAACACTATGAGAATCTGGAGGTGATTCTTCCCCTGCAGAGATGAAGCATTGAGCAACATCCTTGGATTTCTTCTTCTCCTTGTGCAAACAAGTTGGATGATGCAATCTTCACGTGTTTTACAGTCTTCCAGTCCATGTCCCTTTCTCAAGCATCCAAAACAAAGATGGTTCTGATGTATAAATGATCTTTTGTGTTCTATTGTTTTAACTGCTATGGAGGAATTTAAAGATGGCTAACTTAAGGAATATATGAATAAGAAATAACACACAGGACTCTGATTCTTCATTTGGTCATGGACCAAACAAGAGAGATTTTAATGCACATCTGTGGAACCAGAACATCACATTTACATTGTTACAGAAATCCAAAATCTCTCGACTTCTGAGAGATTTTTGTTTTTTGTACAGTTTCAGCTCTACTGGTGTGTATAGTACGGTGGCCCTGAGGTCCAAACCACTTCAGCAAATTGGAAGCACAATTACAAATGACAGAAACGCAGGTACATGACCTGAGTGAAGTTGGTCCCCCACCTTCTTCAAATGAGACAAAATTAGTGTCAAACATTTGTGCTGGTTTGTGCATTTGCTGAACAGATGTAGTCAAGTCGATCAACACCCATTTTACCTGATTTGAAGAAGGTGAGGGAGCTGGTTGACCTTTGATGACCTCTATAAACTATTAATAATGTTATTATTAATGTTATTAATAATAGTTTACAGTTCTGTCATTTGCAATCTTTCATTTTGTACACTGAGTTGGGGAGGGAGAAAAAATCCAACACTAAAAGAATTTGACCCATTCTTTTTGTCACAGTTCTTCAGGCATTTGCTACAAAAAGAAGTAAAATTGAAGGCAAAGTTTAAAAGAATATTCAGGACTTTCTGCAGACTTGATCATATTTCAGTTTCAGTGAAATGGAGACTTTCATCATCCACCAAAGCCATGTATCTTTAACTTTCTAATGAACGTTAAAGCCAGAGTAACTTCTGGTTCAAGAGTAAAAACAAGCTGTACTCCAATCAGTAATTTCTTACGTCTCCCACCGGGACATACCTCTTCCGTTTCGTTCAAGTCGTAGCTCTTTCGTAAATTGAAATTGTAAATTGAAATTGTGCTTTCAATTTGCTGAAGTGGTTTCACCTCAGGGCCACCGTAGTATAGAGCTTTGGAACCAACGTCACTTCGTGGGACGTTTATGTCTCGCACAGTCGCTTGGCGCCATCTTTAAAGGCCACAGACCAAAACAAACTTCATTCCGGCGTTTTCATTGTGTTACCGACTGCAGTAAAGTTGTTTTCAAGTTGTATATTGGATATCCACGCTCCACGGAGTAAGGGTCGTTAAGCTCAAGGTTGATACCCAAGCTGGAACCAACTCACCACCAGGTAGTGGTCAGTGAACAGCTTCACACCTCTCTTTACCCAAGTGTCCAAGATACGCAGCCACAGATCCAACGAGACGATGACAAAGTCGATCATTGAACTGCAGCCTCGGGTGTCCTGAAGCCAAGTGCACGTACGTACACCCTTATGTCTGAACATGGTGTTTGTTATGGACAATCCGTGATGAGCACAGAAGTCCAACAGCAGAACACTCACTGTGGTTCAGATCAGGGGGGAAGTTCCTCCCATCCACACATCCACACCCCTCCAGGTCTCACCCTAACCCTAACCCAGCAGAACAAGGAAGTTCCCAGGAGGGGCACTTTCCGATACCCCCTCCAATGACTGGCTGGGTAATTTGAACTTCAGTTTGGCACATGAGCACAAACAGTCAGAACTCCCCCCCCTCCACACTCCTATTCTCTGAGATGAACCGGCAACAGGCATCAAGATGAGGGACAACAAGTATGCCCACTCCTGACTGGTACCTCTCATCTGGGGCAACTCCAGAGTGAAAGAGTATTTGACCCCAGGTTCCAGAGCTGTGTGTCGAGGTGAATCTGGTGATTTCTAGCCAGAACTTCTCAACCTTACACACCAGCTCAGGCTCCTTCCACACCAAAGGCCCGACAGCCATCTTCTGTAGCCGAGGGTCAGACCGCCAAGCTACCCGCCTTCAGCCACCACCCACAGATGGAGGCTCCATGGCTGAAAGCCTGAGCAGCTGGCGGTCGCCAGCGTGTCCTAACTTCAGCCTAGGCCAGCAAGCCAGCACCCAAAGTTGAACCAGTCATCGTTGAACACTTTCCATTGTTTTAATGGAATTAAAATTTACACCAGTGAAGTTCATATGTTTCTTCAAAAATATTTATCTGGAAAAAATGAAATTCTAATTCACCTTTTCCTCAGGTTTTTAAATGTGAAGTACTTTCTGTACATGTTTTGATTGTGATTATTAACGGTAAAGGAATTGCAGCTCGTTTTCCCATTGTGTTCTTATCGGTGCTGTTGAAGGTTGACAACAGCAACCTTTAGCCTGAGCAGGTTGAACACCAGAGGGCAGCACAAAACCTGAATCTGAACTGAGATGTCTCCCCCAGGAGCCCTGAGGCTGGCCGCCTTCATGACCGCCAGGCTGCTGGCAAAGACGGCCACAGAACCATAGAAGAGCAGGTAACAGCACGGTAGAGGCAGCATGATGCAGGAGCAGGAAAACCGGGTCAGATATCATCATCCATGACCGAGTCAAATGAGAGTTAAATTTGGGACTGTAGATTTAAACTGAATGGTTCTGACCCGTTCAGAGCAGCCATTGTTATCAAAACGTAGTCTTTCGTTAGATCCTGCGAAGAGAACAAGCGTAAATCTTTCCCAGCATCCTCCTCTGACCTCTGACCTCTGTGCTGTGGTTGCAGATAGCAGCGATCCTGTGGAGCCTGACACGGTAAAGGAAAGGAGCCAAAGCAGCAAGTGAAGGCGGCGTTCCTGAATGACGGCAGCTCTCCTGTTTGCAGGTGGGACGGGACGTCCTGCTGGTGGCGCTCTTCCTCACTGGGAACCTGTCCTTCCTCATCGCCCTGCTGGCTGGAATAGGACAGGCGGCGCCTCCCTAGCCTCTGGCTCTGCTCAGCTCTCACTCTCAGTTCCTTGTGTTCATCACATGTTCAGCGGTGATGCAGAGATTCGTCCGTTATGATCCAGCCGAGGATGATAAGTTACATGTTTGTTCTAAAGTGGAGAAGCTTCAGTGCATTAGAGATTGAGTTAGTAACCAGCTGTTTGTTTATGCAGCCAAATATCAGAAAATAAAGAAAAACAACCCAAAATTACGTTTGCTTCACTTTCCACATGTCAAACAAATCCTTGATTCTGATGTTTTTATGACCATCGACTGGTCGTGGTTCTGATGCAGGTTCTGGTTCTGATCCGATGGCTCGTCTAGAATCTCTTGAGGCAATGGAGCAACAATTCATCATTAATGAAGAACATTACACCGTGTTCCAAATTATTATGCAAGCTGGATCAAAGGGTCTTAGACACATTTTTTGTTGTGCTGTTAAATGTATCGATGGTTTTGTGTCTTTGAATCACTATAATTACTTTCAGAGAGCTGCTTGATCACTTTAGCTCAGTTAAAGTAAATCTACTTCAGAAGGATGTTCCACATTATTCATCAGGCCGCAGGATTCCAGCAACATGGGAAGAGAAAGAATCTGCTGATGAAACCATCAGAGTGTAGAACCGTATGACAAGATATGAAAACATGAGATATTAACTAACACTGAAGTGTTTTCATCGTACTGTGAAGAGATTTGTGGCTCATTGAGAACAAAGATGGTTTACAGATAAAGACTAAAGAGGAAAGTTTCTGTTCGATTCCTGGGATCAAGAGAGCAGCTGCTAAAATGGCCTTATGCCTACTACTGGGCCCCTAACCTGCTACTGGGCCCCTAACCTGCTACTGGGCCCCTAACCTACTACTGGGCCCCCTAACCTACTACTGGGCCCCCAACCTACTACTGGGCCCCCTAACCTACTATTGGGCCCCTAACCTACTATTGGGCCCCTAACCTACTACTGGGCCCCCAACCTACTACTGGGCCCCTAACCTACTACTGGGCCCCAACCTGCTACTGGGCCCCAACCTGCTACTGGGCCCCTAACCTGCTACTGGGCCCCCAACCTGCTACTGGGCCCCCTACCAGCTCACAAGCAGAACCGGTGGCAGTGGGCCCAGCGGGACATGAAGACTGGTTCACTGATGACTGCTGTCCAGCCCTGAATGGTCCAGATGGACGCAGTCGTGGACGGTGCTGGACGACCACCACGTCCCAACACGGCTGTGACGTCAACAAGGAGGAGGTGGAGTCATGATGTGGGCCCAAATCCTGGGGAGAGAGAGAGAGAGCTGATCGGCCCCTCACTTTCTGATTGATCACTTTCTAACTGATCACTTTCTGATTGATCACTTTCTAATGATCACTTTCTGATTGATCACTTTATCACTTTCTGATTGATCACTTTCTAACTGATCACTTTCTGATTGATCACTTTCTAAATGATCACTCTGATCTTCACCAAATTCTTCTGTAAATGGGGAAATAGCAAAGCTTTAAAAAGCTTTGCTATTTAAAGTTTAAAATTTTAAGTTTAAAATTTAAAGTTTTAAGTTCAGGACCTTAAAAGTGATGAACATCAAGCAGGGAAAGCAGCTCTGAGCCCATAAAGATCTGAAGTGATGTGAGAACTGAAGCCCCTTTATCTGCTTGATGTCTCACAAATTTGATTTACATTTTCATTTTACTTTTTTATAACTTGATAATTTTCTGTGTTCCTTAACCCGACAAGACTTGACATGTTCATGGAGGTCCATCCATCCATCCATCCATTTTCTGATCACCCTTCTCCCTAACGGGGTCGGGCGTTGCCGGTGCCTCTTGAGCTGCGTTCCGGGCGAGAGGCGGGGTCACCTGGACAGGTCTCCAGTCTGTCGCAGTCAAAGCCACATGATCCTGTACAATTGTTATGTTGGAACCAGTTTTGCTCAGCGTTCAACGCGACACAGTTTGGTTTCATGTTTCCTTTGTTTGAAAGACAAACCCTGTTTTTTACACAGTGTGTTAAAGCAGACAGGTCGGGTCATGTGACGCAATCATCTAACAACCAATCAGAGCACAAAACATTCATCATGTCAACAAGCTCACATTTGAGTAACTTTCTCTGACTTAATATTTCAACCAAATCCATTCAGGAGACCAAACAAATATTTCTACTTCCTCAACTTCATCTTTGTTGCTGGTTTGGTTAGTATGTCTGCAACCATTTCACTAGTTGGACTCTAGAAAACCTTTTCCGTCATTTATAACTGATTTGACAAAATTATATTTAATATCACCATGGTTACATCTTTGTCTGTTCACAGGATTTTGGGCTATGGAAATGGTATCCTGATTAGATCTTAGCCAAATGATCCAGGCCATCCATGTTGGACAACACTTGTCTCAAGTGTAAGCACTGCTGTACAGCAGGAGCTATGTTGCCATGACGATATGTTTTACTGAGAAATCAATCAGAAGCACCGTGGATCTGGTTGGACCGTCTCTCTGGCTGCAGTGTGCGCTCCAGACAGGGAACAAATGTTCACACAAGAACAGCTTCAAGTTCAGAAGGTTCCAGGAAGCCGAGAGCTTCATGCTGGTGAAGTCAGGAGGAGCTGGAGGTCAGACTGGAAGGTCAGACTGGAAGGTCAGACTGGAAGGTCAGACTAGAAGGTCAGACTGGATGATGGATCTGGCAGACGTCCAGCTCGTCTAGCTGAATACTCCAGCTGTCAGAGTCATCGCTGCTTTTCCTGCTTCTGTTCAGGGAAAAAGTTTAACTTTAGTTGTTTCCTCTTTCTGCCTGTGAACAGCACAGAACCGCCTCCAGCTTCCTGCAGGAAACAGGAAGTTCCCTCTGCTCCCTCAGGCGAGCTGCTGCTCAGGAAACCAGAGACCTGCTTCCCTCCCATCGTATCACCTGTCGGCATAAAGCTCCGCCCTCAGCAGGTGTACCTCTGTCTCCTCCTCTCCTGCAGCATTGGAGCTGCTGCGCATCATGAAGCGGATCGCGCTGCTGCTGGTTCTGATCTGGGCCGCTCCTGCCGCTCGCTGCTACCCCTCAGGCTTGGTGTCGGAGAGCTGCACGGACATGACCCCCAACCACCACGCCGCTCCCCAGACCGCCGCCGCGCCGTTCACCGTCGGAGCGGAGCGGAGCGGCCCTGCGCCTGGAGGACAGGTCAAAGGTCAGTCGCCGAGCCTTCAAAGGTAGAAAACACTTGACTGGTCCTCTAGACAAAATGTCAGAATTAGGTTTCTGTTCATTTTCTACAAACAGAAACCTGTCTGTCCACTGGTCACCAGTTTCTGACTCAGCAGTATTTTGCCTTTCATAATAAAACTCAGACACGGTTCGCTTGTTTCTCAATTATGTTATGTTTCTCGGTGTGCAGCAGGAAGTGGTCCGTCACTGATCTTCCTCCTCCCTCTGGTGGCTGCGGGTTCTGTTCCACAGAACCAGAACCTCCCATCATGGAACAGCAGGATCTTTACTGGACTGGACGTTCTGGTTCCAGTCTGACAGCCTTCCTGTTCTCCAGTCTCTCTCCAGGGTCCGAGTTCTGGTCCATTTATCGGGTTCCTGCTGGAGGCCAGAGAGCCCGGGGGCCGGTCTGCTGTGGGCTCGTTTCTACTGGGTTCTGGTCCGGCCCGGCTCCTCACTTCTGCTTCCAGAAACCCGTGAGTGCTCCACCCACCTGCACTGGAATGCATGACTGAACCTGGAACCTGATGGTACCAAAAACGGAGTGACCTGGGTCCAGAACCTGGGTCCAGAACCTGGGTCCAGAACCAGGTCACTCTGCAGAAACTCCAGGAATCACCAGAATCAGAGACCTCTAATGTTTGTGTTCCTCAGAACTCTGCCGTCTCCCACTCCTCTGGTTCTCCAAAGAGCAACATCCAGGTGACTTGGCAGCCGGACCTAGACAGAACCGTTGGAGCGGTCCAGTTCCAGTGAGGCTCAGACGGGTCCTTCAAGGTTCTGCTGCGGTTCTCCAGCTCAGTCTGGACCTCAGGTGCTTCTCTCTTCTCGTTCCTGCAGAGCCTCCTTTGTTCAAAGCTACAGAACTTTCTGGGTCGGAGTGAAAAGTCCGGTTCTGAGTCTGAATGGGAGCCGGGCCGCGGATACCGGCACCGCGCCTCCCGGCACCGCGCCTCCCGGCACCGCGCCTCCCGGGCTTGCTGTGAGTGACCGTCGTTCAACTGGAGTCTGGATTTAGTTTCTGATTCCAATCACAGAACCTTCCCAGTCACACAGGAGGAACCGGGCCGTTTGGGTCTGAGAGGCACTAGAACACTTAGTCCGTTTGACCCGCAAAACTAAAACCAGAACTTTCAGATCAGCTGCAGCTCAAGAAACATCTGAACCTCAGCAGGATCAGAACCAGGATCAGGAACCAGGATCAGAATCAGTTCTAGCCTTTGGGTCTGAATAAAAACACTTCCTGTATTTTCTTTTGGCTTAGAGATTATTTCAGGGTCAGGGTCAGGGTCAGGGTCACCCTAAATCTCATCATGTCTATCTGCATCGCGGCTCAATCTGTTTCTGCAGATTGCTGTGATTAAAGGCAGGCTCCACCTGCTGCCGCCAGTTTGTAGGGATTTGATCTTATGTTAATTGTTCTGCCTCTGCTCAGGGTGTCTCACTGAGATTATGACAAATGTTGTAATCTTCATGTGAATTGAATTATTTTTTATGTTGTGGTCTTGAATATGCACGTTTGGAAGACTGAGTTTTTCTTTTTAGTTATCTCTGAGTTTGTATTAGTTTCACCTCTTCTTTTTCCCTTTAAAGGCTCCCACAGCGAGTCGTCCGTCTCCATGTCTTCCAACTACATTCATGTCTCTCCTAAAGACAACCTCAACATCTTCATCACTGCCACTGTCTCTAAACCGTGTCGTTCACCTTTCCTTTCTCTCTAAAACTCTTTCACACCTGACACTTTTGTCCACTCTGGACCCGTTTCTGTTGACCCGAGGTACTTCAGATCTTTCACCAGCTTTATTTCTGTTCCCTGTAACCTCTTGTCTCCACTTGGTTATGTGTTCTGTCTTTCTACTGCCTTCATTCCTCCACTTGTTCTCTGCTCTCACCACAGATCACAATGTCATCTGCAAACATTAATATGGAGATTCTTGTCATCAAGCCGTCCATCCCCACAGAAACAGGAAAGGCTCGGATCCTTAGTGAAGTCCCACTTCCACCTTGAACTGCTCTGTCCGTCCTGCAGCACAGTCTGACATGTCTCTGTCTGTCCAGACTTCCTCATGCAGAACCAGCTCCTCTTTAGGAGTCATGTCATATGCTTCCTCTAGATCTACAAACACACAGTGCATCTCCTCTGATATTCTCTGGACAACATCCACAATGCAATGATTGCATCTTTAGAACATTTTCTTGAATGTTTATGAAACCATACTGCTGTTCACTTCTGACCTCAGTCTGGCTTCAACAACTTGTTCCTTTAACTTCAGACCTCTGTAATTGCCACAGTTTTGCACATCTGCCCTGTTCTTGAAAATGATTACCAGCAAACTTCTCCTCCATTCCTGAGGCATTTTCTCCCTCTAGAATCTCAATGAACAGCTTTGTCAAAAGCTCTTCTGCTGGTTCTGATAGACACTTCCATTCCTCCACAGGTTTGTCATCTGGACCAACTGCCTTCCTGACTTCATCCTGACTAATCTGTGCTACTTCCTGATTCACAGGAAATATATGAGCTTAATGGCAAATTACTGGTTATTACAGACGGCTGGCAAAACTGAGAGTCAAAATGAGTTAGAGAGGAAGTTAAACAAGATCCACCATCTTGAAAATAACTAAGAACCAGTTCCTTCCTTTGGATCAGAACCAGTTTCTTCCTTTGGATCAGAACCAGTTCCTTCCTTTGGATCAGAACCAGTTCTTTCCTTTGGATCAGAACCAGTTTCTTCCTTTGGATCAGAACCAGTTTCTTCCTTTGGATCAGAACCAGTTCTTTCCTTTGGATCAGAACCAGTTTCTTCCTTTGGATCAGAACCAGTTCCTTCCTTTGGATCAGAACCAGTTCTTTCCTTTGGATCAGAACCAGTTCCTTCCTTTGGATCAGAACCAGTTTCTTCCTTTGGATCAGAACCAGTTTCTTCCTTTGGGTCAGAACCAGTTCCTTCCTTTGGATCAGAACCAGTTCTTTCCTTTGGATCAGAACCAGTTCTTCCTTTGGATCAGAACCAGTTCCTTCCTTTGGATCAGAACCAGTTTCGTCCTTTGGGTCAGAACCAGTTCCTTCCTTTGGATCAGAACCAGTTCCTTCCTTTGGATCAGAACCACTTCTTTCCTTTGGATCAGAACCAGTTCCTTCCTTTGGGTCAAAACCAGTTTCTTCCTTTGGGTCAAAACCAGTTCCTTCCTTTGGATCAGAACCAGTTCCTTCCTTTGGATCAACAGTTCCTTCCTTTGGATCAGAACCAGTTCCTTCCTTTGGATCAGAACCAGTTCTTTCCTTTGGATCAGAACCAGTTCCTTCCTTTGGATCAGAACCACTTTCTTCCTTTGGATCAGAACCAGTTTCGTCCTTTGGATCAGAACCAGTTCTTTCCTTTGGATCCAGTTCCTTCCTTTGGATCAGAACCAGTTCTTTCCTTTGGATCAGAACCAGTTCCCTCCCTAACCCTACTGCCCAGGAACCTCTGATGATTGGTCCGCTGTCTTCCTGCAGCCCATCTCTAATGTCGGCTGCGGTTCCACCAAGCTGTGCTTCAGCCAGCCCCCAAAATGTAATCCCGCCATCAGCTCCAAATGCTTCTTCATGTCAGCCAGGCTTCTGACTCCGCCCAAATCCGGGGTCCGGTACGAGCTGTGCGGACCTGCTGAAGGATACATAGCTTTTGGGTGGTCAGATGATCGGAAGATGGTGAGGAGAACCAAACCAGATGTTGGTTATGAAGTTCAAATGTTTCCTGGACCTTTTCAGTGCTGCAGTGTCTGAGAAGGTCCAAGCAGAAGGTTCAGTTTCTGCTCTTGTCTCCCATCTTCAGGGTGAAGATGACATCTACCTCTGTGCCCTGAGCAGTGCTGGAATTGCTGATGTGCAGCGGGCCTTCTCTGTTGGACGGAAAGCTCCGATGATTCAATCTAAGGTACTTCATCCCCACCAGGACGTCCTGGTTGAGGAGCGTTCAGAGGTTGGTTCCTGACCTCTTCACTTCAGATGATGACCAGTGAATGTCTCTGGCAGGGAGATGTCTCAGATATACAGATCTCCAACCAGAACAAGGACCTGGCCTGCACATTCACCTCCAAGAACGCCATCTTCACTTCCCGCAGCTCTAACTTCAGCTCCGACAAATTCTTCCACCTCCTGCTGGCCTATGGACCCAGCACCAATGGTAGGAAGACTCTGACTCTGCAGATCCTTGTCAGAATCACCGAATAAAGATATAAACGCCTCATGTCAAATATTGTTGCCATGTGGAGCTAACAAGTGTAAATGGCCATTTGCTGACATTTTATTGTACCAATGAGCCATTACTCAATGAGTTGTATTTTAGCCAATGGAAAGGAGGGCATGTCCTGCAGGTGATCAGACAAAATGAGCAACAGCTGCACAATTCTTGGACTGGGGACAATAAAAGCCCCAAAATGTTAAATTTGGGCACATTTCATAAAGCCTCAGATGTGTCAAGTTATGTGGGAGCGTGCCATTGGCATGTTGGATGCAGGGACGTCCACTAGAGCAGTAACTGAATGGCTAAATATCCATGATCAAGCCACTGGTTGTTTAAGGGCTGGTTTCCAACAGCCCCATCCTCATGTGACCACATGCGACTCTGAGCCTGGGATCAGCTGAGACCAGCGACACACACAGCTGATGAGACTATTGGTCTGCAGAACAGACACATCACACCTCAGACTGTCTGTAACCTCCTACGAGAAAAACTCAACTTCACGTTTGTTATGACATCTATAAAGAAAGACACAGTGAGCAACTCAACACTAAAACATGCAAGAGAAGCTTTCTTTGGAGATGTCATAAACAAAATCATTCACAAAGCTCCATCTTTATCTGCGACAGATGACAGAATCACAAACCCTGCAGTGACTGAACCTCCTGAACTGCAACCTAATGCAACAAGTTTTCAGCTTCTTTTCAGAGAAAATTCATGAAATCAGAGAATTAATCTGCACATCCACTCTGAAGCCAGAACCAAAGCTGGACCCAAACAAAACGCATGCAGGAAAAATGATTTAAATTTAAACCATTAATCATAAAACCCTGGAAAAAACGATGAGTCAGTGAAACTCCAGCTGCTGCTGTCCGGATGCTCTAGATCTGTAGCTCTGGATCTATAACTCTAGATCTATAACTCTAGATCTATAGCTCTAGATATATAAATAGCTCTGGATCTATAACTCTAGATCTATAGCTCTAGATATATAACTAGATCTATAGCTCTGGATCTATAACTCTAGATCTATAGCTCTAGATCTGGTTCTGTTGGACCTCAGTGTTGGTCATTTTACTGAACCGACTGGAGAGTCGGGTCGGACTCTCCAGTCCAGAACTCAGCTGGTTCCAGTCCTACATAAAAACTGGGATTTCTTTGTTTCAACTGGAAACTTCTCATCAGAGGTCAGAGGTCACATGTGGGGTTCCCCGAGGTTCAACCCTACGACCGTCTGGTTCAATATCTACAGGCTCCCACCGGCTCAGGATATAGCAGGAAATAAGATCAGCTACCAGAACTACGCTGATGATGCAGCTCTACGTTATGATGTCACCAGGTGACCTTTGACCCCATCCAATCGTAGCTGCCTTCACATGACTCATCTGTTGCATGTACTGTGTTGTGTGTAATGGGCAAAAGGAGCCAGCAGACGAGGCGTTCGGGTCCAATCTGTTTACAACCAGAATATTTTCAGCAGATGTTGGGCTTTGATTTTCCACACAAACCTGAACCAACCAAAAGAACAAAACGAAAACCACGATGGCACGTAAACTCAATAGATGTCACTAACGTGGGAATTAAATTAAATACCCAATAGAGTGCTGCACTAAATATCAAACAGTTTAACAACAATACATAACAACTTGTGAGTTTAGCAAACATACGTTTTTGGACATTTTGAATATTTTAATACACAAACAAAAGTCGGCTCTGTATGCTCACCTCTCCCCACCATGAACTGGGAAATGTGTGTTTGCAGCAAGTAACACACAGGATATGATGCAGTAACAGGAAACAAGAAAATAAAGTTTGATCAAAAATTAGCACAACATGCAGTTGATCAGGCCTCAGATCAATATGATGCCATTTATACCACACTGTTCTGTGCCAACTTTAAACCCATAAGCACAATACTGGATCTCACAATATTCCATTACAGTTACATTGCTGAACTGTCCATATACAGGACTGTGAACAAATGAATTCACTCAAAACCAAGTAAGATTGGACTGGGATTTTTGGCTCACAGAGTTCAAAATCCCTAAAATCCCTAAAATCTAAATGTCTTTGAACCATGGATTCAATGAGTCTCTTCACCCTTTTGCTGACCCTGCCCACCCAAGTCCTAACAACTTGGCCAGCATTCTCTGGGGATGACACATGTCCATGTTAGCATCTGAATTTACAGGAAGAGCATCTGTGTCTGTAGAATGAGCTTGACTCTCTGCATGTAACTCTTCTCCTGTCACATGACTATCAGCATGTTCATCTGAGGGTTCCTTCACACTGTGAGGCATCACAAGACTCTGGTCGGATGAGCCTGGTTCTGACACCTCTTGATCCAGAGAAAGATTGCTGTCACAGTTCATTGATCTACTCATCTCCCATGCATTATCTCCATCATCCAAACTTCTCTCTTCTGCAGCATCAAAGGAGTCAACAGGGCCTCCTCTGCCCCGGCAACAGCCATCTGATCCTGGGCTGTTCCCACAGGCAGAAAGCCGATATCCACTATCAGATTCCTGTGCACAATCTTTTTGTTACCTTGTTCGTCCTCCAACTTGTATGTATGAGTTTGGAGATTCCTGTCAACAATTGTGTAAACTTTAGCATTCCACTGGTCAGATAACTTTTTCTTCCCTCTTTCACCCTCGTTTGCCAGCAAGACTCTGGCTCCTATGTTCACATGGGTACCTTCCACTTTTCTGTTGTATCCTTCTGCCTGTTTATCTTGTTCTTCCACATCATGTGCTTGAGCGATCTTAGCTGCCTCGTACAGATGTGACATGAGCGTTTTGGCATAGGTCTTATAATCAGTAGTCTCTGAATCAAACAGTACTTGAAGATCACATCCACAGGGAGTGACCGATCAAACATGAGTTGGAATGGAGCAAATCCTGTAGTCTCATGAACTGTTGCTCAGGCCATTTGTTCTTCTCTCTGAGTGGCAATGATCTGAGCGTGCTGCCAAGCGTGTGGCTGAACTTCTCGTTGCCCCTGTTTCCCCTGGCATGGTACGCCGTGTTGTGAGACTTTGATACTCCCGCCAGTCAAGGCAATTTGGGAATGAGATCACTTTCAAAGTTTGCTCCCTGATCCGAAAGGATCCATTCAGGAAATCCATACAGACAAACCACACAACTTTTCAGCAACCTGCTTTGTGAAATGATCAGTCAGGACAAACACGTCCACCGAGTTTTGCTTTTTATCTTCCATACACCAGAAGTCTAAACACACCAACTCCATTGGGGCAAAGGTTCTTATGCTTTTAAGAGGGGCTCAAGAACAAGGTTCAGGTGTTTTGGCAAGAATGCACCTCTGACAACACTTAACATACTCCTTCACATCAGCATCCATCTTTGGCCAAAGAATTCTCTCTTGCCAGCTGAAGTGTCTGTGCCTGCCCTTGATGTCCAGCCATGTCATAGACGCCTTGCAAGGCTCTTGTCCTTAAGGCTATCAGGAAGAACAAACTGATGTCTTTTCCGTTTGCTGAGGGGATCTCGAGTGACTCTATAGAGGATCCCGTTTTTAATCTTGAGCCTCTCCCATTCCAAGTCCTGCTCTTTCACGTCTGGATGGATGCCTCTCTCAGATAATGAATGGCAAGATTTGGAAACATCAGGGTCAAGTTTTTGGGCATGTTGTAATTCATCCAAAGTGAACACAGGGAGAAAATCTTGCCCTGGTATGCCCAAAACTGGGAAAGACTGAATTAGTGCTACTGCATGAGTCTCAGTAACCAGATCCCACTGGTCATGCATCTCCAGACTGTGACACTGGTAAGGTTGCAAACTACAATGAAGATCTTGACCACCACAAGATGATTTCTTCACTTTTTGGCTCTGGACCTTTAGATGAAAAGCATCTTGGCTAATGCTACCAGCTTTGATAAGGAGATGAGAATAGCCCTCAGTGATGATCCTATGACTGAGGGTTGTTGCAAATGGATCCCTGCTGAGAGCGTCAGCCACTGTGTTCTTGGACTCAGGTATGTGTTTTAGATCAAGAGAAGGGTGCCAGCTTTGCAACCCAACGCTGCCCACAAGCATCGAGTTTTGGCTTCATCATGATGTAGATGAGCGGGTTGTTATCAGTCCACACTGTGAATGTTTGACCTCTTAACCAATGACTGAACACATCACATATACTCCATTTCAAACCTGTGAGCCGGGTATTTCTTTTGAGAGTTACTCAGCGTCTTGCTGGCAAATGCGATGGGGCGAGCCTTCTCTTCTCCAGCTGGTACTTGAGACAAGACAGCTCCAAGTCCATCCAGTGAAGCATCAACAGACAAAATCAGAGGCTGTGAGAAATCTGGGTGAGCAAGAATGACACAATTCAACAGCTTTCCTTTAAGACTTAAAAAGATTGTTTTACATTCCTGTGTCCAGTCAGATGGTCTCAGTTTTCTGTAAGAACCTGCATTAGTTGTTGATTTGGTTTTGCTCTTCCTCTTCTGTCCAGCGGTTAGAGCAAACAGTGGCTTGGCAACAGATGAACAGCTTGGAATGAAATGTTGGTAATAAAATACCATCCCAAGAAAGGACTTGATCCTCTTGACTGAAGGCGTGCATCCATCATCCTCCATCAGGTCAACGTTTGTCATTTTCGTAATGACTTCAACCTTTCCAGGGTCAACAGACACTCCATGGCCGTCTATGATGTGCCCCAGAAACTTCACTGATGATCTCATAAAGTGACATTTCTTGGGACTCAACTTGAGGTTGTACAGGCGAAGGCGTTGGAACACAACCTCTAACCTCTCCAAAGACTCTTTTTCGCTCGCAGCAAAAACAAGGAGATCGTCCAGGTAGCACAAAAAACTGCTAAAGTTCAAATCTCCAAATATGCTGAGCATCATCCTCATGAAAGAGGCAGGACTGTTACACAGGCCTTGGAGCATTCTGTTATATTCATACAACCCCATTGGAGTTGTGAATGTTGTGTATTTCTTGTCCTCCTCCGCCATAGGAATGTTGTAAGATCCTGATGTCAAATCCATCGTGCTGAAGTAAGAATTGACTCCAAAAGCAGCTAAGCAGTCGGACTGGCATGGAAGTAGTTGTGTGTCTTTGAATGTCCTTGCATTTAAATACCTGAAGTCTGTGCATATCCTCAGACTGCCATCCTTCTTCCAGACCAGCACAAGAGGAGAAGCATATTCACTCACCGATTCCTTTATCTCCTGTTCCTCCATGTCAGATAAAACCTGGCAGCTTGTGATAATGAACTAGTGGGATGAAAAACGAAATGGTCCATCATCAACAAGTCGGATACGATGTACGAAGCCTTCTGCCTTGCCACAATCCAGAGCATGCTTAGAGAAAACATCATCATATTTCTCAAGCAGCTCAACCAACTTTGTTTTCCCTGCATCATCAGTGTGGCATAAGTCAATATTAGGTCACCGAGCCCAACCTGTTGCAGTTGCAGCTCCAGATCTGCAGGCCTCTCTTTGACATGTTCCTTCTCTGGAGCAACGGTTTCAACCTGGCTGATGCCTTGAAAAACCTCAAAATCTCCTACCACCAGGCAAGGGGACACATCTGCCGGCTTGCTGTTTCTTTTCAGCGGGATGGGTTTGTCCAACAGGTTAGTGACTTTTACAGGGACCCACCTATCTCCCCATAAAGGAGTGATAATGCGAGCAGCCATGATGTCACATGGCATCAACTTAGACGAGGTTGGTTCAGTGATTCCCTGGAGACACGGGAACGTTATGTGGCAGCTTACCCCACACCAGATCCTTGCCAGCAGGGTAACAGACCTTTGTAATTTGACTGTGCCCATCTTCTCTGGGAGTTCTTCACCCCTCCACCGAGACGTGCTGGCCATCATGTCGAGAAACTGCCCACATTCTGGGAGGAGACTGGGACTGGACACTAGACGGCAATAATCATTGGTTATTTTCAGCTGATGCATGACAAATATTATGACATTAGTGCCAATGATTAAATCGTCCCTTTGGCCAGGCACTACTAACAGGGACAACATGTCTCGCCATACAGTTTCATTTCCACCTCATGCATGCAGCTTGGTTTGCTGAGTGACTCTCCAACCAATGAGAACAATTTCTTGAGAGAGAAAACTCAGAAGGTGAGTTGTAATTCAGCATCATTTGTTCCACCTTTTCACTCACCTTGCAGGCCAGGGAACCAGAATCAAGCAGCCTGTAGAGTTCCAGTCAGTTCCAGTCCCAGGCGTATAAAACAGTTCATCAAATGGCTCAACTCTTGTGTTTTGATCACCCAGCACGACTATTGCTGTTCAATGTCATTATTATTGAGGGTTTTTGTTTTTGTTCATCCCAGCCAGTTTAAATACTGAATAAATTATGACTGAAATCACAAATTGATTCTACGTTGCATGATTTTATGTTTTTGTGTTTTTATGATGTAAAGCACTTTGAAATGCCTTGCTGTTGCAGTCAATAAAATTTGATTGATTGATTGATCGATTAAATGATAAGCTAACTGGGTCCAAATCAAATTTCTCATATTCAAAGGATTGTCCATGCGCTACAAATGGCCAAACCACCATGTCATCAATGCCAATATGAAGATCAGTAATTCCTGAAAATGTAGTTTGAGTTTATAACCCAAATATTCATAAAACCTTTCTATTTGGCTTTATGTTCTTGTTCAGTGTATTAACAACAATTAAAGAGAACTGTCCTCTGGCTCTTCTGTGTCCAACAGGGATCATCATGGAGCACAAGAAGGCCTATAGCAGCAGCCACAAGGTGGCGCTGACGTCTCCTAATGTGACCCAAAGTGATGGAAAGGAGCAGATGATCCGAGCCCACGGTGAGTCTTCCTCAGGTCTCGAGTCCTCCTCATCCTTGTTTTCATCAGTTTGACCTCTGACCTCCTGAAGGCATCAACATGTTTCTGGTGACTAAGAATATGGATTAGAAGTCATTTATAGGCAGTGCAATAATTATTCTTAACCAAACTGAACATTTGCCTGTAGTGTACAAAATGCTTCACGCGATGCACAAATTGTTGATATAGTGATTCTATGAATGTTTTATTGTTTTAAAGTCAAAGGAAAATTTCCCCCTTGGTAGACTAAATTATTTAAAGAACTACAAACTAAATGTGTTAGCTACCAAAAACAAATCTGATGAAAAGTTAGTTTTTTCTGTTCATATAACTACCAAGTGGAGGCGCTATACAGTTTGTGGCAGATAAGAAGATGTTTGCACAGTATCGGTTTAGAGGAGCCGTTAGCTGCTGGCAGCTAAACGACCCTCTGACCTCCAGGTTGCCTGATGCTGCTCGCCTGGATGACCTTTGCCCCCCTGGGGATGATGGTGGCTCGGTACCAGAGAAGACCAAGCCAGGTCCAGATGTTTGGCAAAGATCTGTGGTTTGTGGTGAGTTTCCATGTGGAGCCCGGTTCTGACCCGCGGAGGCCCTTCAGTACCTGGCACCATGCTGTCTCCATGACAACATGGATGTTCCTGCAGGTCCATGTCTCCGTGATGAGCTTCACCGTGGCAACCACCATCATCGCCTTCATCCTCGCCTTCTCATACCTTGGCGGCTGGGAATACGTAAGTGGAGCATTGCCGCCTGCTGGTTCTGATCCGTTAGACCAGAACCAGTGTTCTGACTATCAACGCTACCTTGTCAGATTTTCCTTCTGTGGCTCGGATAGATCGCTAAGTCTACTAGAATAATGTTAGATTATTTTACACTCAGAGGAGTTTGTAAGAATAAAACGGCATCAGATGGAGAAACAGGTTTTTATTGGAATAAAATTAAACAACTCCTTTATGCGCATTAATTAGTTGTATGACAGACTTAATTAAATGGAGCCACCAGGTGTCAACGAGCTGCATATGATTCATATGCACTGATATTAAAGGCTTTTGCAGCTTCAGTCCCACATCTATTTAGCAAAGTTTAAGAATAAAAGAGTGTAATTTTATTCTTAAAATAAGAATAAAATTAAAATATTTCATCCCAATATTTTAAATATTTTTAAATATTGGGATGAAATAACCACAAAACAACATATTTAGTCTTGAGTAACGGCCAAATAATAACTTGTTCACAGTAACAACATTGCAGTCCAAACTAAAACCATATTTATATTTACAAGCTGCTTTTATGAAACATAAACCATGAAGTCATCCAGCAACTTACTGGAAGCCTGGTATAAAACCAATGATTCCCAAAGTTACCAAGAACTTTCTCGACCAGCAGCTTCTGCCACTTCCTGATTCTGTTGAAACCAATGAGAATTTTCGTGAAAACATGTCATAATCCCCTGAAATTTCCTGCTAATCTTTTGCATTCCCTCTCAGTAACATAGCAATCAGTTCATTCATCAATTCATTCATCAGTTCATTCATGACACCTGCTGCTGGAATATGAGGATTCTGTCAGGTTTCTCCATGTATGTTAATATTTGGTTGTGAAATATCTGAAGTTTTCTATCTTCTTCTTTGGGACAGAAATTCATATCAGACTGTGTTCAAAATGCAAAAGCCGAACAGGCTGAAGGTTTTCCTCTCTTTCCATCCATAAACAGAAACTTCCTGTAAGAAGGAAAGAAATTAAAATACATCCAAACTATTTGGACTATTTCTGAGTTATTGTCGCTGAGTAATAAAACCATCTGATTGTCTGTTTGTGTTGGTCTGAGGGTTGTTAGGGTTGGGGGGTTAGGGTTGGGGTAAAAAGCGATTTTCATGAGCAGATCCATCTCATCGTCACACAGACATAAACATGCAGTGAATAAATCCATTTTAATCATTTTTTGCAGCGGTAATGTTTTCATTGAGGATCTTTAAATGTGTACATATCTGAACTTTTAAATTGACTTTTGTTACTATACAAAATAGATGAGCAAATACTGCTTACTGCGACTGAATGCAAAATAACATTTTCCCCCATGTCCCCTAGGGGGCAGCATACTGTGTTATTACACATTGTGGATGAAGCTAACTGCTAATAACCAACTCGATGACGACCTGATTAAATAAAAGCACGATCATCTGTTACGTAGCGCTGTCAGGATGCCGATCCAACAGAACAGCGGAACCACAACCTGGTACCACTGGGCTGGGTTGATCTGCAGGGTTCTGTTTCTCCACAGGGAGTTCATCCAATGCTGGGCTGCCTGGTTCTGACTCTGGTGCTGATCCAGCCCATCCTGGCCTTGATGCGCTCTGCGCCGCAGCATCCAAGGTCGGTTCCGGTTCTGACCGCTTCTGTTCTGGTACCTAATGGTTGGGTTCTTGAACAGCTTCCAAAATTCTTCCAGTCGGGTTTTTAGCTGATAAAACTGAATGATTAAACCCATTTCCATTCTGGACCGGGCTGGAAGTCCAAAGTTGCCCAGTAAAACCAATAAAACCAGTTCTGGTTCTGTTTCAGGCGGTTCCTGTTCAACTGGGCTCATTTTGTCATCGCCGTGCTTCTGAAAGTCTTAGCAGGTGAGTTTCAGTTTTCCCACGGTGCCATGAACGCACCCAGACCCTAATCAGGACTTCCTGACTCCGCCCACAGTGGCAGCCATATTTACAGGCATGATGATGATGGACAGCAGTGGCGATGGCTGGATGATGAAGGTTTTGGGCGGCTTCGCCGGCTGGGAGGTGATGCTGCTCATCCTGATGGAGCTGCAAGCCAGATGGCGGAGTGCCGCAGGTCAGAACCAGACGTGTTATCGATTGTGTTTGGTTCTGGTCGGGTTCTGTCAAAGTTCTATATATTTAAACTGTAACAGTTCCCTCCATGGTTCTGACCCGTTCAGAGCAGCCATTGTTATCAAAACGTAGTCTTTCGTTAGATCCTGCGAAGAGAACAAGCGTAAATCTTTCCCAGCATCCTCCTCTGACCTCTGACCTCTGTGCTGTGGTTGCAGATAGCAGCGATCCTGTGGAGCCTGACACGGTAAAGGAAAGGAGCCAAAGCAGCAAGTGAAGGCGGCGTTCCTGAATGACGGCAGCTCTCCTGTTTGCAGGTGGGACGGGACGTCCTGCTGGTGGCGCTCTTCCTCACTGGGAACCTGTCCTTCCTCATCGCCCTGCTGGCTGGAATAGGACAGGCGGCGCCTCCCTAGCCTCTGGCTCTGCTCAGCTCTCACTCTCAGTTCCTTGTGTTCATCACATGTTCAGCGGTGATGCAGAGATTCGTCCGTTATGATCCAGCCGAGGATGATAAGTTACATGTTTGTTCTAAAGTGGAGAAGCTTCAGTGCATTAGAGATTGAGTTAGTAACCAGCTGTTTGTTTATGCAGCCAAATATCAGAAAATAAAGAAAAACAACCCAAAATTACGTTTGCTTCACTTTCCACATGTCAAACAAATCCTTGATTCTGATGTTTTTATGACCATCGACTGGTCGTGGTTCTGATGCAGGTTCTGGTTCTGATCCGATGGCTCGTCTAGAATCTCTTGAGGCAATGGAGCAACAATTCATCATTAATGAAGAACATTACACCGTGTTCCAAATTATTATGCAAGCTGGATCAAAGGGTCTTAGACACATTTTTTGTTGTGCTGTTAAATGTATCGATGGTTTTGTGTCTTTGAATCACTATAATTACTTTCAGAGAGCTGCTTGATCACTTTAGCTCAGTTAAAGTAAATCTACTTCAGAAGGATGTTCCACATTATTCATCAGGCCGCAGGATTCCAGCAACATGGGAAGAGAAAGAATCTGCTGATGAAACCATCAGAGTGTAGAACCGTATGACAAGATATGAAAACATGAGATATTAACTAACACTGGGATCCTTTTGCACTGGGATCAATAATAGATAACAGAACTGATTGATCATGTTTCAAAATCTTTATTAGAAAAAACAAAAAGTGTCACTGATGACATCACTCCGACAGCCAGAGTTTGAAGGTTCGGTCATAGGAGCAGGTGGCGATCAGCTTGCCGTCAGGTGACACGTCCACGCCCATCACCTGGAAACACACAACCAATCAGGA
This sequence comes from Poeciliopsis turneri, assembly GCA_922788865.1. NCBI lineage: Eukaryota > Metazoa > Chordata > Actinopteri > Cyprinodontiformes > Poeciliidae > Poeciliopsis > Poeciliopsis turneri. Next base: position 124,765 of record CAKLNU010000054.1, read on the forward strand.
CGCAGAGCTCAGATGGCCCAATCAAAGCCCGGGGCGGTCCTACCTTCCCCTCGTGTCCAGCTAACGTCTTCAGCGGCATCCAGCCCGGGTGACTCCAAATCTTCGCCGTGTTATCATAAGCTCCAGTCAACAGGAAGTGACCGTCGGTGGCTGCAGAGGACGTGAGGTCAAAAACACAGGAAGTAATGTCAGAGATACAGGAAGTGAGCTCACACTGAAGAGAAATGCTTTCGTTTTTTTTACGTTGGAATCGGACAGCAGACAGCAGGTTCTGGTGGGCGGGGACTGTGTACAGGCACTTCCTGTTGCGCAGCTCCCACACCTTACAGGTGTTGTCACCGCTTCCTGTGGCCAGATGATGGCTGCAGGAACAACCAGAAAAAGATGATTGACTGACGCCTCCACTGATTGGCTGGTTATCTGCCAACTGTCGTGTCATTGGCTGACCCGTTAGGACTGAAGTGAACACTGTAGATCTCCTTCAGGTGCCCCTCAAGAAAAACCACGCAGCGCCCCGTCCTCAGGTCCCACACCCTGCCGAAGGCATCGAGCCCTCTGATTGGACGAGAAACAGGCAGAATTAATGGCTGACAGAGAAGCTGATCAACAATCAGACTTATTGACGATCATAAAGTGACTTCATAAACGATCCACTGAAAATGGCATCAGATCAGAAATAATTAGACAGAGAACGTCACAGTACTACACAGTACCACACAGTACTACACAGTACTACATAGTACTATACAGTACCACACAATAATACACAGTACTACATAGTACCACACAGTACTACAGACCCTGTAGCAGCCAAGGAGCCGTCAGGATGGAAGCTGATGTCATGAACTCCTTTGCTGTGACCTTCCTGGTGGAGGATTTCCTCCTGCAGCTCCAGATCCCAGAGACGCCATGAGCGGTCGTAGCTGCAGAGTACTACAGGTTACTACAGAGTACTACAGGGTACCACAGAGTACTACAGGTTACTACAGAGTACTACAGGGTACTACAGAGTACTACAGGTTACTAGGCAGTACTGCAAAGTACTACCTAGCACTACACAGCTACACAGCACTATGAGTTACTACGCAGTACTACATGCTACTACACAGTGCTCTGGTCCGGTTCTGGTCCGGTTCTGGTCCGGTTCTGGTCCGGTTCTGGTCCCGGTTCTCTTACCAGGTGGTTCCCAGGAATCTTCCAGACGGATGCCAGGAAACTCTGGAGACCCGATCACTGTGACCCTCAATGTCCGCCACTGGCTCGTCACTATGGCGACCACAGAAACACATCGTCATTGGTTGTTTCCATAGCAACCAGCCCTCTTCCCGACTCCGCCCACCTCTCCAGGTTCCACAGCTTCACCGTCCCGTCGGCGGCGCAGGACGCCAGGCTGACGTCTGACCGGTCCAGAGAGACGCCGGCTTGCGGGTGGAACGCCACGGCGCCCACGTTGGTGTTGTGTCCTGCAGCCAATCACAGCGAGGCAGGGAAAGGGCATGCAGAAACCCCGTCAGCATTTAACTGGTCTCAGACATAAACAGAAGCAGGAAGCTCCGCCCACCTCTCAGGGTCCGGATGAGGGCGCAGTCCGGGACCGACCACAGCTTGCACAGGCCACTCCTGGAGGGGTTAGCACGCTAGCATTAGCCTCAGAACAACAACAGCAGTCAGGGGGCGGAGCTCTTACCAGGACGCCGTGGCGAGCATCTTGGAGTCCGGACTGAAGTGGCAGAAACTGATTGGCCGATCGTCTCCAATCTGACTGCAGAAGTTGTTGAGATTCTGATGAGGAAGATGAGGAAGAGGAAGAGTTCAACTGAAATCAGCTGCTGTGAGTCTCACACTAAATGAATAACTTCTCTAAACACTAATGTTGGTTTCGAGGCTGTGTGTCTGCAGAGGTTGGGGTAGGTGGGGTAGGTGGGGTTGGGGTAGGTGGGGTGGTGGGGGTTGGGGTAGGTGGGGGGTTGGGGTAGGTGGGGTAGGTGGGGTTGGGGTAGGTGGGGTAGGTGGGGTTCCCTGTCTGAACAGTTGGTGACCCAGAGATACAGGACCTGCCCTTCAGACCTCAGACACCCAAAGACAGGAAAAGTTGAGTGCATCAGATTGGACTCGTGACTCTGAGTTAGCAGCCGGGTTTCTGTTTCATTAGCAGGTGCTGATCCGTGTATCCAGGGTTCTGGACTTTTTAAAAGGCAGAGCGGGAAAAGAATCTCCGGTTTGGGTTTTGGAGACTCGCATGGAGAAGCGTTCCTGGCTGCGCTCGCCGCTCGTTTGAGTGAACTGAACTTGAATTGTCTGAATTGTGTGAGAATGTCCCGGTGAATAAACCTGACAATTTAACTGGTTCAGCTGGTTTCATCTGGATTTAACTGGATTGTACTGGGACAGAAGTAGGTTAGGAACCAGATCTCACTGATATAAACTAACCTGAGTGAAAAAATATTTAACTGGATTTCAAATGTATTAAACTGGTTTAAACATGAGTTGAACTGGTTTCTTATACCAGTGAAGTTAAACTGAACTGAACTGGTTCCAGAACTGGGCTTAGTCTGGTTTATAGAAAGAACTGAACCAATTTATCTGCAAAATGAAACAAACTGGTTCAACTGGATTGAACTGGGATTACAGGGACCTGATGGTGCTTACACAGCATGTCTGCTTCATTTTTTTTCTTAAAAATCTTTAAATAAAAAGTCGTTGCAGGAATATCAGGCCTGGTTCTGGACGTCCAATTCTCCCGGTTCCATTCTGGGCCCGGTCCATAACTCATGGTACCGACTCACCCTCAGCGACTTGTGCAGCTCCTGCTGGCGGATCGTCTTCGTCGCCTCGGCAACCTCCTTCAAAGCCCGTGCAGCTTCCAGACGCCTCATCGCCCTGACGGACCAATCACAGCAAGACGTTGTGGATCTCACCCAATGAGAGGCTGCTGAGGGTCGGACCCTTTGGAGCAGCCAAGGAGCTCATTGGTCAGTCTGCTAGTGACTTACCGTGGCAGAGAATATCTAGCCAACCAGAGGCGAGCTTCCTTCAGGGAGGCGGGGCCTTCGTGGTACCACGTCTGCAGACACTGTGATTGGTGGAGAGAAACAAAGATTTACATTTCACAGAGGAGATGCTTCAATCGGATGAGAATTCATTTACCCGAGTTTGAACCGATCGGCTTGAGGTACACAGCTCTACGCAGTACTACTCAGTAGTTCCCAGTAGTTCCCAATAGTTCCCAGCACAGGGTTTCCCTCAGTGAATTATAGGCCTGGCAGCCCGCCAGGCTTTACTAGCCCCACCACCAGGCTAAGCCTTGCTTGTTTGTTTTTAGGAAAATAACAACTGGGGGAAAAAAAATCTCTATTTTTAAGGCCGGATTGCAAGTTTCACTGGAGGAGCAGATTTATTTTGATAGAAAATAAAGATATCTTCTATAGTTTATAGTTGTTGCACCAATCACACAGCTGGCGCCTCGCGCTGCCGGCGCGCCACTGGAACTGGACACAGGCTGACCTGTATGATATTTGCATCATCAGCCCAGTGAGGGCGGTTATTTTCTGTCTATATCAAGGTCGGAGCTTAAAACGAACCTCGTTCGCTCTGGTTGCTCAGCTCTGTGAACCGCAGGAACAACTTGTAGTGGCTGTCAGAGCTGAGGGTTGAGGAAGTGTTGAGAATGATTTATATTTGTGAAAAAAGAATGACGTGGCTCTTTTCCAGCTCAACTCCCGGCCCAGCGAGTGGCGCCGTCTGCCCTGTAAAGTTCATGTTTGTGTTCCCGGTTGGTCTTAGCGTTAGCGGTTAGCGAACCAGCGCTGACCTCAGCATGCAGGTTCAGCCAGTGAGGAGCTTTGCACTGGTTCTATATTATTTTATTAGTTTTATTTTTCCAATTACACGAAGCACCAAACCATATCCAATGCTTTGTCTGTTTAGTCAAACAGAGTTAATGTGCATGAAGATCAGAAGAACTGATCCAACTGGACCGACCAGAACCGTTTGACTCTTATTGAAACCCAAAGACAGAAGTGTTGGAGTTGCTGAAGCCTCATTAGCAGCACTGAATCAAATCCGTTTGTTGCTCATCCTGCAGGGCCGGTCCAAAGATGCATGAGGCCCGGGCAGAACCTGCCCTGTGGGCCCCTCTTGCTGCTAAAACATCAGAACCTCTAACAGCTTCTGTTGGATTTAATCGGCCATCTGGCCTACCCTAGCCCTAACCCTAACCCTAACCCTAACCCGGCCACCCTAATTAAAGTAGATTAACTGGCTAACATAAATACAATAAATTATAATTGTAGTTTATTAATTTGTATTTGTGAACAAACAGCTCAAACTCAAAGATCAAACACAGCATCAGAGTGTTGCTATGGTAACAAAACAATCTAACTATGAATATTGCTCTTTGAACTTTTACAAATTAAACTTTCCAGCTTCTTAAAATCTTAAATTTAAATGTTACACGATTTTGAATCTTTTAATTTATGTTAAAACCATTAAATGTAATTCAGCAGCATTGATCATCTCAATAAACAAATATTACATTTATGTTTCTCTGTTACAATGTGATCATTTATGGCCCCTGAAGCCCTGGGGCCCGAAGGAGCCGATGCGTTAATGTGGATTAAACAGACATGCAAATAATTGATATTCATCTCAATTGTATTTTTGATTTGTTGTTTGTAAGACTAGTTGTGGGTTTAAACAGTTTCACTAGAGATGTTTTCCTGTAACATAATTACCCAGTAAGATTTTTCCTTTTCCTGTCTAATTAAGATCTTTAATATCAAAACATGGCGGAGGCCCCGCCCACCCGCCGGGCTGAGCGGGTTTTCTGGGGGACCCTGCAGTACCTCGTCCCGTGACCTCTTGGCTCTCTCTTCGTCCTTCCTGGATCTCTTCAGGGCATCTGGACCCACAACAGACAGAACGCTGCGCAGCCTGGACAGAAAACAGTCAGTAGGGAGCCAATCAGTCGGCCCACCCTGGACATAAGGAGCCTCCTTATTGGCCGTCATCAGGCCCCGCCCACCTCTCTCGGCGGTCGGCTGGCCCCTCTCCGAACAGCGTGATTGGCTCTCCCAGCGCCCGCAGGCCGGCCTTCACCTCGGCATCGTCGGTGGAGACGGTGATCTGTCGCGCTCGCCGCCGCCGCTCAAACTCGGCCAGCGCCTCCAGCTGGCGCTCGCTTACCCGCTCCTCCATCTCCATGGTCTCTCCTGCGGGGAATCATGGGAAATGGAGTCATCGTGGAGTGCTGCCATCTAGTGGTCAGGCTGAATGTCCAGCTGGCAGCAGCACCACCTGCCTGTGGAACTCACCTGATGAGATGTTGATGTTTCCTGCTCTGATGCCCGCCTTCAGCGCATCACTTCCTGTGGCAGCGCTACTGGCTGTCTCCATGGTGATGCGCTGACGCTCCTTCTCCTCCAGGCTGCCGTAGAACACACGGCTCTTCTTCACGGCCGGAGCCGAGTCTTCCTCGTCCGACATTCTGACCCTGTGTAACAGTCAATGGATACATTTCCACTCGTCATTGCTTCCAAGTTTGGGTTCATGTGTAATGGGTGAAACAGCGCCCCCTGCTGGTGGTTGGCAGTGTTAAATATAGTGAACACAGACATCTGCTTGCCAGCTCATGAGAGATGATGAGGGTTCACTGAGTTTAACGGTCCGGTAAAATGTTCTGTTACTTTGATGCTGACATGAAATACTATCCTCATAAGGTGCTGCACTGCCTGTCATGAACCTACTTCCTGATTAGTCCATATTCTGTTTCGTACACATAAACCACATTTCATCTCATCCCGACTCCTGATCCCTTATTCACACAATGCAGAGCTGATGCTGAGCCATTATAATTAAAGAGGTTGCATCTGCAGGGATAGAAGAAGTCCTAAGATGGCGGAGCGCAGGCTCTGGCATTCAGCGATTCTTTACCAACAGTTAGTCCAATATGAGCTTTAGCCAAATTTTAAAGCATTTTCTTTTTTTACTCTTAGTTTCTAACACCCTTGATGGAGCTGCTGCCTCTCCAGCTTCAACGGGCGAGAGGCAGAGTCACCTGGACAGAACGCCAGCCTGTCGCAGGGCAACACAGAGACAGACAAGACACACAACCACACACACATCTAGGGAGAATTTAGAGACACAAGTTAACCTGACAGTCATGTTTCTGGACTGTGGGAGGAAAGTGGAGAACCAGAGAGAACCTGGAGAGAACCCAGCATGCACAGGGAGAACATGCAGGCTCCATGCAGAAAGACCTGGGCCAGAACTGAGGCGACTGTGCAGCCATAGTTTAGCATTCTTTAGAAAAATTTCATCCTTCATTTTTAATTGTTTGCCGTCTGGGAGTTTATCTACAGAGGCGAGCGCGACAGACCACGACTACAACTGGTCGGCTCTTCTAGAGGCCTGTGAGATGTTATTGAAGACATTGAGTTGGTTGGGGCCACGTCTGATCCCTCTGGTGAAGAACAGAAGGTGAACTGGGATCACACACCAATTAAGAACAAAAGCGAGAAGAAAATGAAGCTTATGGAGCCTGAATGTAAGGACACAGCTAATGCTAGTCTTCATGCAACAGGAGAACTCAACACAAAGATGGACAATCAGACTGACATTTTAAAAAGCAATAAAAAACATATCAAAGCTAAAACGGTTGCCATTGAAGCAAATAATAAATCCATACCAGAGCTTCCAGCTACAGTTAACCTTCTGAAACAAGAGAAACTCGGCGTTGAGGATCTCCTGGGAACCAGGCTCGTTACAAGAGACGCTGGAACCCGAGGGCGACCAGATGGCCGATGAGAACCTACGGGAATCCATCACTGAGATCCTCACTAGGATCAGTCCTGTCTCCATGGATACGGTCCACCCTGTTCACAGATTGGGTCACTTCAGCCAACAACCGACCCAGAGCCTCATGTTCGATTCGAGATGCGAACTGCAGGATGAGGCCTGGAGGAAACAGATGCTGAAGTTTGTAAGGAAAAGCAGATCAACTTGAAGGAGGACAGAATCATAACTGAAGGAAGGTATCGCCCTGATCAATAATCGAAGAGTGGACCCTGACTACCTGCACCGCCATGTTGCTTCACGCCCACTGGTATGGTATATAGTGTTTGTTTAAAGGGCTAATGCACTATTCCTTACAGCTGTTACTGGCTCTCATCTCATTGCTGCTCATCGTTCCTGGCAGTTACTGTGTTTATTTTATGTCATCTTTACTTTCACTTAATACAAGAGGTTTAAAAAAATATTGTTAAATGTAAGGCTACTTTTCTTTATTGCAAGGAGCAAAAGGCAAATTGTTTTTTTCTGCAGGAATCTCATTGGTCAAGTGAGGAGGCTAAACTCTGGAAACTTCAATGGGTGATCCAATTGATTTTAGTTATGGGTTATGATTTATAAAGGTTCTTTGTTGGAGCATATCAGTGATACAAATGGCCACTGGGTAACTGGAATAGTGGAGATTGATGGAAACAAGATCATTTTGGTGCGTATATGGATATAATAATAAAGCCATAAATAGTATATTTTTTCTGACCTCGGAGTGACGATAAAACAATGGAAAATAAAATATTCCACTGATCAGGTTATCTTAGGAGGAGATTTAATGCAACTCCAGATGGATCAATTGATCGTTTCCCCTCTAGGGGGCAGCACCACATTTATAATGATATCTTCATCAACTTGATCTCTAATACAAATTTGACAGATGGCTGGAGAATTGAAATCTTAATATCAGACAATATTCCTGGTTCAATCCTTCTGGAAATGGCCAATGCTCCAGGCCAGATTACTGGTTAATCCCTCATAATCTGGTAAATAACATTTCAAATCTCAGCGGCTCTAACAGATCATTGTTCTGTTTCCTTGTTTCTCTCTGAATAAATGTAAACCTTCAAACTTAGCTTGGAAGTTTAATAGTAATCTGCTGGATAATGAAACTTCCTGTTCTGAAGTCCTGAATATTTCAGTGTTGGATTTGTCTCCCTTAAATAAGTGGGAGTGGCTTAAATTAAATGTTAGGACAACAGCAATAAAGAGGCAAACTTGTTTCCAAGGAGACGGAAACAATCCCAACTTATTAGCAATATTAATTCTGTGTTCAGAATCAGTTTCCTCATCTGAAGCGCTGAATCAGCCTGATGTTCTGGAAGCTCATCTAGACGATGTGTTTCTAGATAAATCACCGGGGCTTTTATTCGCTCAGGGCTCGCTGGATGGAGGACGGACAAATTAAATCTTCACATTTTTTCAATCTTGAGAATCAGAGACGGTTCAAAAAGGAAATTCAGAAACTGATTATTAACTGAAGGCCTGGATTTAATCCACACAGCAATTAGAAATTGTTCAAGTGATCTTTATTGTTCCAAGTATTCAGAACCCAATGCCAGAGTTTGTTTGATGAAATTCAGGAGTCTGTTGAAAAAATGAATCTTGATTTTAAAAACCTTTTGGATTTAAGACTCAAAGAGACGAAGCAGCACAACAAACGGTAAAACTGCTGATGAGACGCTGAATTTATACTTCCTGTTGGGAAGATTTATGAAACTAAGACTGGAGGCCCTGCTGGGTGAATTTCAGACAAAATGTTTCCCACCATGAAACAAGGCCTGATTCTCTGATCACGAAACAAAGATCCTTTATCACTAGACAGTTGGAGACCCGTCACTCTGATTATAAACTGTAGATTATTACCATGATTAATGAATGCCAGTCAGTTCTTAAGTAGCTCAGTTTCTCTGTCAAGAGGAATCAGGCAGAGATTGATGGATCCCAGTTTCACCACAATTATTCACATTAACAACTCAAACGCTTGATGTTATGTTTCTGACAGAAACATGGTTGAATGATGATAATAACCAAATTGTACTAATTGAATCAGCGCCTCCTAACTACTATTTCTTAAGCGAGAATACAAAACATAAAAAAGGAGGAGGCGTGGCTTCAATATTTAAGAAAACCATAAATTGTAGTAAAATCTCTTTGGGTCATTTCAGTTCTTTTCAGTATCTTGGAATTCAGGTTAAAGGCTACAAACGAACTTTGACACTAACTTTATACAAAACTCCAACATACGTGGAAAATGTCTTTACTGACTTGAATAATCTATCAATCATATGCATTGATTATGATTGTTTAATAATTGTTGGTGATTTCAACATTCATGTGGACAAACCCCAAGACAGAGGAGCAAAAAAGTTCTCTGATATTTTAGAAAACTTTGGTTTAACACAACATGTCAAACAAGCAACACACACTCAAGGTCACACACTGGACCTGGTTATCAGTAAGGGTGTGAATATTTCCAATGTCTCTGTAACTGATGTCGCCTTGTCGGATCACTTTGCTGTTATCTTTGAAGGTTCTTTATTCTTTAACTCACTTGGACAAACAGCTACTTTCACAGAAAACACAGCAGAAACATTGAATCCAATCTACTCTTCTTCCTCACCCTTCAGCTGTAATGATGTAGATCAGTTGGTAGATGATTTTCAGTCTAAAGTTTCATATATCATTGATTCCATTGTCCTAATTAAAGTAAAGGTTGTGACTGGCAGGAATAAATCTCCATGGAGAAATGCTGCAAGACAACTCTGCTGCAGGGCAGAACCAAAATGGCGCAAAACTCAACTTCACGTTCATTGTCACATCTATAAAGAAAGACTACGTAACTATCACTTAACACTAAAACATCTGTGCAGATGTCATAAACAAAAACATTAACAATGCTGGAGCTTTATTTGCAACAGTTGACAGAATCACAAACCCTCCTATGACGTTACCACCTGAACTCCAGTCTAATGCTGCCTGGAACAAGTTTTCCAGCTTCTTTTCAGAGAAAATCCAAAAAATCAGAGGATTAATCTGCACATCAACTCTACACCCAGAACCACTGCTGAACCCAAACAAAACTAATACAGGAAAAATGACCCACTTTCAACCACTTAATTATAAAACCCTAGAAGAAATTATAAGTCAATTAAGTTCAAGCTCCTGCTGTCTGGATGTTCTAGATCTATAACTCTAGAACATTTCTTTAAGAAAGTCCTGCCTGTTATTGCTAAAGATCTGATCCAAATAATAACTCATCACTCACATCAGGCGTTTTGCCCCAGGCTTTGAAAACAGCAGTTATCAAACCACTGCTAAAAAAGAACAATATGGACAAATCACTACTGCAGAATTACAGGCCGACCTCTGACCTCTGATTCATCAGCAAAGTTATTGAAAAAACTGTGTAAACAATTAAATAGTTTCCTCATGATGACCAACTGCTTTGACTCTTTCCAATCTGGTTTCCATGGTTACCACAGCACGGAGACTGTCCTAGTCAAAGTATTCAATGACATCCATATAAATACGGACTGTGGGAGAACCACGGTGTTGGTTCTGTTTCTGGTTCTGTTGGACCTCAGTGCAGCTTTTGACATATTACTGAATCGACTGGAGAGTTGGGTTGGACTCTCCGGTTCGGTGCTCGACTGGTTTGAATCTTACATGAAGAACAGGGATTTCTTTGTTTCAATTGGAAACTTCTCATCAAAGAGGTCAAAGGTCACATGTGGGGTACCCCAAGGTTCAACCCTAGGACTCCTCTTATTCAATATTTATATTCTCCCACTAGCTCAGGTTATAACAGGAAATAATATTAGCTACCATAACTATGCAGATGATACTCAGCTCTACATGACGATGTCACCAGGTGACCTTTGACCCCATCCAATCACTGAATAAATGCTTAGAACAGATAAATGTGTGGATGTGCCAAAACTTTCTCCAACTGAACAAAAACAAAACTGAAGTCATTATTTTTGGACCTAAAGAGGAACAATCTAGAACTACAGATCTAGAGCTATAGATCTGCTGTTGTTGTATCAACCTGCCAGACCTCTCAGGTTCTGGTTCTGGTTCTGCTCTGCATCCAGAACCAGAACCAAAAGAGGAGATGCAGCTTTCAGCATCTATGCACCACAAATTTGGAACAAACTTCCAGAAAACTGTAAAACAGCAGAAACCCTGACTTCCTTTAAATGTCCACTAAAAACACCTGATTAGTTTTATTTGAAACGTAACATGTAACAATGTATTGTTTATTCTATGTTGCATGACTTTGTGTTTATGATGTAAAGCACTTTGAAATGCCTTGCTGCTGAAATGTGCTATACAAATTAAATGCGATTGATTGATTGGCCTTACCAATTATAAATACTCTAATTTGCATGGTATTAAGACTTTTGATAAGGAGTTCAAGATAAGTCAATTTGCTGACGATACCACTATTTTTCTAAGAGATAAAAGTCCCATTAAAATCCATTTTAATGTTTTCCAGAGCTTCTGGTCTCTCAGTATTAATGCATATGAATTCTGCTGCCTCCACTAGTCAAATATCTGGGGTATTTCTTTGAAAAACTCTGTTAGAAGAGGAAAACATTGGAAGATGCTTGGAGGCGTAACGCTGTGGTTCAGATCCGATGATTTTCGGATCGGAGCTGAAGGACAGTCCAGACTGATTCATCCATTTCATCCTGCTTTCATCTCTGATAGAAACATTCAGAAAGCAAATTCAATAACCTTTAATTCATCTGGAGGAACAAACCTCACCATTTACAACAATCTCAAGTTATTAAAGATTATTAAAGGGTGGAATTAGAGCTTTAGATGGCTTGGCCCTGATTGGTTCATTTACAATAAATTGGCTTTAGACCTACTTATCTCTGTCTAACTCAATGTGGTTTCATATCCATATTTAGCCATATTTAATAAACTTGGTGGCCTGGATTCCTTGCTTAAATGTGATTTTGAATGAACAAAAATTAACATTTCACTGTCTAGTGTTCACAAACAAGTTTTGCATTTTTGGAAAATTATATTTACCCACAATTTACCCCACATGGATCCTTATTGTGGAATAACAGATCAATATTGGTTAATAGAAAATCAATTTTTAAAGAAACGCATTTCATTGCCTCTGACTTAATGGACAGGAATGGGGTTTTGTTAAATTCTAGAAAATCTACCGATAAATTTAATCTGAACAGTTCTGGTCATGAATATGGAAATCTGTTCCATCTCATCCAAAACACCTTCAGGTTTTCTACTGTTACTTCATCCTGTTAATAATGTTAATAATGTTATTCATGGACCTGCATTCAACTCTAAATTCTTTATTGATTACAGTAACAGTGACATGGTAACAATAGAGAAGATTCTCCAAGTCCGTCAAACGGCCGATTTCACTTCAGGATAAACAGCCTCACTGCAAAATCTCAGTTTTTACCCAGTTTCACATTAAAATTGGATGTTGAGCCTCTGAATCTTTTTCTGTCCCTTAAACTGTGGAGAGACATTAGAACTGGTGTGTTTATGACCTTGATAGCCAAATATCTGATGGAAAATTTCACATCCACTGCAGTAAATGGGGATGTTCTACTTGTTTAGATTTTTTTCTTGACCAGTTTAAACTATTATTGAAATATCTTTTTAAAGGTAACTGCCAGTATCTCTACTTTCCCTTTGTTTTAAATTTTGCTCTATTTTCATCATTTGCCTTAAGTGCTTATCTTTTAGACTCACCCCATGTTTTGCTTTTTCACAACTGTGTTGCGATGATCTTTGTACCTTAACGAGTCTTTGGATGGTGCCTGTTTAATATTAATGTAGTCGGGGCATCATGTCCCAGGAGTATGGTGCGGCGCACTCTTCCTCTTGCCCATATATGGAAGACGCTGCCATAGAGTGCAGCTGGTTTGGTAATTGCCATTCACATCTAACAGCAGGTCGATCGCTGAGGTCTGATGATTCGTTTAGGTTTGTTTAACTTCTTGTTGGGTTAGAATTATTTCTGGATCCTCCACTGATTGTTGTAGGTGACATATTTCTTCAGGGTGAGACGTTTGGAGCGGCGCTGACCGATTTCCCTTTAGAGAAGGTGAAGATCATTTCTTATTATTCTCTAGACACTCAAGGTGCTCGTCTAACTTGATCTCTTTTGTGCAAGTAGGCCTGCTACTGTTTCAGTTTTAGCTTAGAAATTTTTTTGTTTGGTTATTCTTGATCAAAAGTATTTCCTTTATCTGGTTTTGTTTAGAGAAGAGGAGTTTCTATTGTCCAGCCCTGTGGCTGGTTTTAAAGGACCTGTCTGTCCCTGTTTCATTGAGATTGACTAGTGAAGAAGAGTTTTTCCTTTCTTTGCTTTATTCACCGGGGATTTTGTTTGGGAACACTTGGGTGCATTTCATTATATTTGTGGTTTTATTATTATTATTCCTCCCCCAAGCAGTCTAATTTTATTTAATTGGGTAATAATTTTTTTCAGCTATATTAAATAGCTGACAGCACAGATTTCAAGCGAGGTCATTTTGGTACTATAAAATAAACTGTGACCATTTGTGAATCACATTAAATGCATGTAATTTTCAAGCAGTGCCTCTGTTAATCTGTGTGACTGCAAAGAGGATCTCAGGTTCTCCTCACCCAAGGCCACATTAATAAACAGAAGCAAAGAAGAGCTCTGAAACAGACAATCCCTGTTCGGAACCAGAGGCTTGATCTGCAGTGCTGACCTGTAACTCGGAACCAGTCTTCTGAAAGCAGGGCTCTGGGGTCAAGGTTCAAGTTTAAGTCCTTTTAAACCGCCTCTCGCGAGACATTTGCTTCTTTTTACCCGCGAGCGTTTCACTGTGCGCCAACACTCGCGAGATTAAGGTACCAAGTTTATGAGCCTCTTTCTGAATAAAACAACGTTTCAATCCGGGACGAGGAAAATCAGAGCCAGCAGAAACAGTTACGGATTTATCATCTGTGTTTTCGAAAGTTATTTGGTACATATATATAAAGAAACCACCACCAGGTGCTACTAACGTGAAACTTGAATCTTCTCAGTTTAGGGAAATTTAGTTTCAAGGCGGTGAGCTGCGCCGCAGGGCGCATGCGCATCCAGAAGACGGTTTCCCGTTATTCTTCCGACAGAGCGCTCATTTTAGTGATTGTTTTAGTCCATTTAAGAGTTGAACTCACCTCTAGAGAACAACGCAGCTCAAGCGTCTCTTAAATCTTGACCCGGATGTAGAATCAGCTTCCGGGTCAGAACGACTTCTTCCGGTGTGTATCTGCTGAACGCCGCAATTATTTCGCCGCGAAAGCAGCTTGTCTGTCAGATAGTGACCAGGTGTCGGCAGCGCGCGGAGGCCCCCGGTCTGCAGGTAAACTCCTGGACCCTCTGAGGTCACCTGGAAACCAGTTTCACCAGTTAAACCAGCGGTAGAGGCCGCGGTGCTTTCAGCGAGCTGGACTCTGGAGGAGATCGGAGTGAAGGTGCCCGCAGCTGTGCCTGATCAGAAAACCGCAAATAAATCAGTTGCTGGTGGTGCTGAAGGTTGTTGGTTCTGATTGGACTGCAGGTTGTCTGTCGATCCCGTCCGGATCCGATGTTTGTAGTTTAAACCGACACAGAACCGGTTTATAACTTAGATTCCGGTTCCGATCTGAAAAACTGCACCCTCAATCGGTTGATCACTTGTGGGATGTGTTAACATCCCGGTTCCGTCGGTCCGGATCCTCATGAACTCACTAGAACAGCAGCAGGTCTGTGACCAGAAGGGGGCGCCAGACGCTTCAGTATTTCTGTTCTCTTTTAAAACGCAGCAAGCCCCGATTGTTGTGGTGAAAATGCAGCTGCATTAATTAGTTCCTGGTTTATTAAGATGAGACCACGCCCACAGAGTGCCTGCCTCAGCTGTGACCAGTTTATCTGGAACACCTCTTGATCCTGACCAATGGACGAGCAGCAACTTGTTAGGGCTATCTAGTGGATGATCTGCAGAAACCTAACCTGGCCTTCCAGGTTTTTCACAAGACACCATTGGGTCATCAGGGTTCATTCAGGACAAACTTATTGATTGTTTATTGATCAAACTGTTCTGTTCAGGAGCCGACTGGAGTGAAGATGCTGCGGAGGAAACCGACTCGATTGGAGCTGAAGATCGACGACACCGAGGAATTCGAGAGCGTTAAAAAGGAGCTGGAGGTTCAATCAACCCCTGATCTGTTCCGACCCGTCTGGTTCCGACCCGTCTGGTTCCGACCCGATCATCATGTCTGTTCTCTCTTCAGGCCAGAAAACGACAGAGAGAGGAAGCGGGGCCAGGAGCTGGAGTGAGCGGGGCTTCTGTCATTGGTGTCGATATGATTGGGGGCGGAGCCTCTGCGTCCTCCACAGCTGCTTCCAGGGCGGAGCTTATCAACGAGCGAATCGGCTACAAGCCCCACCCCAAACCGGCGACGCTCCCGACCTTATTTGGAAGTTTACAATTTTAATAAAGTTTGGACAGATTGAAGAGGCTGTTGGTTTATTTGTTAGCAGATAAATTTAGCCAATAGGAATCTAGCAGCTTTTAGTTCACTGTAGTAAAATAGACCATTCAGAAACAGCGCTGTCGACACCTGCAACATCATCCAGGAAGTGCGATAACCCGGACTGCTGCTGCATCCCAGAATTCATCGCTGCATGTGACATTTTCAGTTAAAAGGCAAAATTATGGCAATGTTTTTGTTTTCTTTCTAGAAAATTCTAAAAGTTCAACAAGGCACACATTATTAAAAAGGTTTGAGCAGAAAGAAGAAGAAATAAGAGATAACAGTCACAAACCGAGGAAAGTAAATTCTTGCAAATGCAAGAGGAATTTCATATCTTAAATTAAACTTTCAACATCTTAGTAGAAAGATTGGGCTTTTATGGTGCAACATTTAAGCACTCTCAAATTAAATTATTTCACTTTAAAAATGGAGGAATCTTTAAAAAGTAGTTTTTGTAGATAAAAACGTAGCCAGAGGATTAAATCGTTAATATCATAATTTAACATGTCATTCCGTTAGCCCAAATTTTATGATATTAAAACATTGAGAAGGAATAGATTTCTCATGCAATATCCACTTCTGAAAATCTTTCTAAAAATATTCATGAAGTTGCAATTAAGTCTTTCAGTCACAAATATCTGACAGAATTTTTATGTTCTTGTCAAAGTTACTACAAGGACAAACTTTATATATAATTTTGAAAACTTTTTGTGGGAGTGGAATAGAAATCTATTTGGTTCTTATTTTGTTTTGAGACACTGACTTTCAGACAAAAAGTGACAGTTCCTCATGAAGCTGAAAATGTTTCAACATCCAATTTAACAGCAATTCCTCCTGCTATAATTCAGCTAATTAAAGATGTTACATTTTAATCTGTATTTTGACAGACCATCTGTTATGTTCTTTGGGCACTTTATAGTTATTTTTATTTTTCTTCAATAATTTTGTATTGGTTTAAGTTGAGTGATTTTGTGTTTAATATACTTTAGTGCAGTGATGATTCTTTTTTGTAATTAATTTGGTTTTGTTAATTGGTGGGCGTGTGGATCGCCTATAAATAGGCTGGGCTTGTGATAGTTGGAGTCTCCGCCCTGCCGCTCTTCCACCTCCAAGAGGGATGCGTCCTGACCAGGCGTTTCTGACTTTGGACCCAGCTGACGCCGCCTGCCTGCCATGGGGGATTTTTGTTTGTCTGGTTTGTTTCTTTGTTTTGGGTAATTATTATGGCCTGGTGAGACCGGTTGTCCTGTTTTCGGTTATTTTGTGTTCGTATATTATTCTTCCCTATTTTCTTTCTTTAGTCTGGTATTAGCAGGGGCTTCGACGGCCCTGTATAGGGTTGGCCCCCTGCTGTACCTTTTTGTTTCTTTGGACCGGCTCACCAGGTCCACCTTTCTGTTGAACTTTTTTTTGGATTTTCTTACTTTTTTTACTTTTTTGGGACAGTGGAAAAGGGTTCTTTCCTTCCTTTACAGGAAATGGAAGTAGAGAGGGAAAAGGAAGCCTAAAGGGAGTAAAAAAAAAAAATAATAATACGAATAAAGGAATATCCTTGAATCCTTTGTCTACGTGTCCTTTTAAATATGGCGTCCTGGCAGACGTAACACCATCACATAATAAAAATCTGCCTTCTTGGAAATACAGCAGTTGTTCACTGAGGGAAAAAAAACAGCTTTCAAGAGTATAGAAATACTCTGTTTCTCTGAACATGTGATTACATCGAATTTTACTCTGAACTCAACCAGTCACAGCAAAATGTCTTAGCCAAATATCTCCAGGGGGCGTGGCCTTTTGCGAGAAGCCTTCTTGGGGGCGTGGCCTGCTGGGTTCGGCTCTGACTTCTCCAGCTGGTTCTGGTTTGCTGGACCAGAGGAGTTTCTTTCCTGCTCTCAAACTAGCAGATGTTTTATTGTTGTCTTCAGGGTTAGTATTGTTCATTATTATTTTATAAGTTTTCTACAGCATTTATGGTTTCATATTGCTGAGCTATACACACAGGAGGTCAAAGTTCAGAGCTCATTAGTGTCATTAGTGTCCTTCACCTTCATTAAACCAGACGTGCTTATGAAGTCTTATGATTTATTTTCATTATAAATGATACAAATTTTTTTATAACAAGTTTATAAAGGAAACGATTAGTGCTGAAAACAACAAAACACTGGAGTTCATTTACTGTGACAGTAGGTGGCGCTCAGTTCTCACAAAGCCCAGAAAATGATTGTGACCAATCAGGAGTCACGTTTTGTTACCATGACGCCATTTAGAGGGAAGTTTAGTGGAAAACTAAACTTCCTCAGGGCCTGAGGCGACTGACAGCTGGCTGTCAGAAATAAAAACAAATTAAAAAATAAATAAAGGAGAAAAAAGAGCTTTAACATGGAACTTCAGTCGCCATGGTTACAGTCCAGGAGGTGCTCTGGGGGCGGGGTTTAGTGGCATTTCTTCACATTGTGTCTATAAAAAATGGCTGAATTGTCTATTTAGGCACCGTGTGTTTACATGTTCTTGGCCGTTTCTATGGCGACAGCACTTGAAAACCCAAGTATTATCTGACAGGAAGCGGCTGCAGGCCTCGTCTCATTTCCTCTCGATGGCCGCCAGGTAACGCAGGCCCCGCCCCCTGTGAGCGTGGCCTCACCTCACTTCCTCTTGATGGCCGCCAGGTCTCTCTGCAGCTCTGAGAACTTGGGTGGGCCGGTCCTCCGGGTTGTAATGCCAGCAGCGCTGCATCACTTTGTACACGTCGTCAGGGCAACGCTGAGGACACGACATCCTGTAGCCTGGCAACCAAAAAACATCTCCACGGTCACCGCTAATCCTTTGATGGTGGCGACAGGCGGCGGCACCCGCTTACCTTTCTCCACCTGCTCCCTGGCCTGCTGATTGGTCATCCCCGGGTACGGACACACCCCCAGGCTGAAGGTCTCCCACAGCAGGATGCCGTAGCTCCACACGTCGCTCTCTGAGCTGTAGCGACCTGCGGAGGACAGCCAGTCAGCAGCCAGTCACCAAGCGGCTTCGGGAGTGGGCGTGGCCAGCTGTTACCGTAGTTCAGGGCCTCAGGTGCCGTCCACTTGATGGGAATCTGCTTGAGTCCAGAAGAAGAATAAACGCCGTCATCTTCCTGCCGGCTCATCCCGAAGTCGCTGATCTTCAACACGTTGCTTTCACCGACCAGACAGTTCCTGGCGGCCAGGTCCCTGGGGGTCAAAGGTCACAGTCACACCACGCTCCACCAAGCCTACTGCTTGCCTGAGCAACCGTACTCACCTGTGGATGCAGTTTTTACTCTCCAGGTACGCCATGCCGGCAGCAGCGTCCACAGCGAAACGAACCAGCTGCTTCGTCTTCAGTTCGTCTTTCTTCTTCCTCAGGAATGACAGGAAGTCCCCACCTGGTGGAGAAGCAGCCGCTCGGTTACGGCCAATAGGAAGCCAGCAGCAGATGGCCAGCCAATAGGAAGTGGAGGCTCCACCCACCTGAAACCAGCTCCATGACGATGTAGATGGGTTGCCTCTGAGTGCAGACGCCGATCAGCTTCACGATGTTGGGATGGTCGTATTGCTTGAGGATCCTGCAGCCAATCAGGTGAGGGCTTTAACGGTTTTCTTCTTCTATGTTTGGTGGTTTGAAGTGACCTGAGAGCTCACCTGGCCTCGGACAGGAAGCGGATCTTCAGCTCTGGAGGTAAATCCTCTTTACACGTCTTGACGGCAACAGGCACCTTGTCTCGCTGCAGCGTTCCTTTGAAGACCTCGCCAAAGTTACCCTGGCAACAGGCAAAGGCATTATGGGACACCGGAGCATCTAGATATGGCATGAGGTGACTGATGGAGGGGGGAAACAGGAAGTGAGGTCACCTTTCCTAGTAGCTCTCCTAGCACGACATCTTCATGGTTCAGGATCCACTTCTTGTCCTGAAGAGGAAACCAGACTTTCAAGATGGCGGCTCGTTGGAGCAGCTGCTGTGTTCATTCCTATTGGTTCTTCATCGCTGCCCAAAAGGCCCAGACGTGTAACCACAGTTCATGCACTGATCTTGATATGAAGCCGGACCGCGGACCAATCACACGCCAGCATAGCTGGATCGCTAAAGTTTACCTGCTTTACCTCCCTTCACTCAAACTGGGCATAGGCTCACCTGTATGGGTATTTATATCAACCTGTGAAGATTCATGTTTCTCTGCAGAATTCATCACGTTTAAAACGTTGGCTCTGCTCACGCAGCTCAATGTGAGCCGCTGATGTAGAAGTGCATGGAGAATAATTTGCTGCGTCCGGCTTATTTGAAGAAAAAAGCAAGAATTAAGCAATGTTTTATAAAAAAAAGTTTTAAATAATTTTTCTTAAAAAAAAAGAAAACAAGCAACACTTAGCCTGTAAAGGCTTTTAATACAGTTGGGAAAACCCTAATTTATGGCCCCTGAAGTCCTGGGGGCCCTGAAGCAGAAACTGACTTAATGTGGATTAAACAGAAAAGCAATTAACAATTTGAATCATATTTTTAGTTGTTTTTAAGACTATTGTTGTGGGTTTAATAGTGTTTTCCGGTCACACATATTTACCCAGCATAGATACAATATTCAAAAGCAAAAAAGAACCCATGTACCCTTAGTGCAGCACTTTATCCGCCATGGCTGGGATGCACTTTCAGCCCTGGTGCTGGAATGCAACCCAGCCTGGTCCTCAGCCCAGAGGAGAAGGGCTGAGAGGCTGTGGATCCACAGGCTGGACACACAGATCCCCAAGGGTCTGAACGAGAGGTAGGCTCGGCGTGAGGACTCCCGGCGGGACGTGCCCGTGCACACGGGGGGAGGGGAAGAGGGTGAGGGGTCGAGGGAAGGGGACCTGGAGCTTTCTGGGTCTCTGACCTTTGACCCTGAACCCAAACCCTGACCCCAACCCCAACCCGGGACCGACCGACGGACCGGTCCGTTCCGATTTATGTCTGAAATGCTTCCGAAAATAGCAAGACAGTCGACGGAGGCGGGGCTAACGGTCAGTCTGGTCAGGTCGGTGATTTGATTGGCTTAATGTCAGTATAATTGGGTCCATTTATCGCACGGCTGTGCAGGTGTGTGATGACAGGTTACCTTGACGACCGGGTTAAGCAGGACGACCCCAGACTTCTTGGTGATGACCTGCTTGGAGGAGAAGTGATGCTCGATGAGCTGAGGGATGGTGGGGAAGCCCGTCCCTTCAAACCGGTACTGACTCTACCAGAGAGAGAGAGAGGAGCCAGCGGTGGGTTCGGTGACCTCTGACCCCACCTTCTCTGGTGGGCCTGAGCGTGAGAATACGTACGTCGGCGAATTGGATGATGAAGTGCCGCCTCTGGTCGTCAGAGAACACCGACAGGACGTACTCGCCCGGCTTCCCGTGGCTTTCCCTCACCAGGAAGTCCCCCTGTTGCCGTAGCAACTCCTGAGCCTCGGTGCGGGGAATGGCTCCGTGGTACCACTCCTGCTCCGCCAGGGGGCGCTCCGACGTGGGAATCACATCAAAGAACTGCTGCTCAAACGAAGGCCAGAAGAAGACATGACCAGCGAGACCAAAGGACAGACAGAGAAACGCTGTGGAAGGACGACCCACCGAAGTGGAGGAGCCCAGCATGGCTTTGGGCGAGCGCATCATGCCGGCCAGCGAGTGGCGCAGCGTATCGAAGCGGGAGCTCTTCTCCTTCTTGTCCTGCAGGCCAGAGGGTCAGAGGTCAGCAGGAAAGCCGGCTGTCATCGCTCTGAAACGCCACCTTCACCCACCGTCGATGACACCGAGCGCGTGTCGTCTTCATACTGCAGCGCTGGCGGCGGGGAAGCGACCGCAGCGGCAATCTTGGCGTCCAGCAAAGCCTTCTGGGAGAGGAGGCAGGCCTCTGAGCTGCGCAGTGATTGGACGGCCTGACGCAGCTCCAGCAGGGACAACTTCTGGCTCAGCAATAGGACGCAGCTGCAGGTGAGACAGACAGGTGAGGCCTGGCTCCGCCCCCTCCACCCGACTGGGTGAGGCCTGGCTCCGCCCCCTTCACTCACTCGCTCTTCCTGTCGGCGTTCTGCTGGCCGGTCTGGATCCGGGCCTCCAGGTCGTCTGCCAGTGTCTCCTTCTCCTGCAGGTTCTTCTGGGTCAGCGCCAACTCTTCCGTTTTCCACGATAACCTGGACAGGAGGTCAGAATGGGCTTTTATTCTGGAAGGCCACAGGTAGTGCTTTTATGCAGCAGGCGCTCACGTGTTCTGTAAGCTGTCTGCCGTTAGCGTGTTCCACAGGATCTCGTTGGCCGGGATGTTCTCCGTCTCGTCCAATAGGGACGCATCGAACTCCACGTTCGCCTCCGGTGGCACCGGCGACCTGACCGCAGGATGAATAGACGGTTACTACGGCGACCGGGCATCGCCACCGCCTTCGCAAGGCGGGCCGCACTCACCTGTAGGCGTCAATGAAGTGCTGGTACTCGGCCAGCGGGTCTATCTGCTGGACGGACGCCGAGATCTCCCGATGGACGCCGACGACTTCCTCCGTCAGCAGACTGCTGATCTCACAGTACTCCTCCAGGATACTTTTACTAGAGTACACAGAGGTACCTGACAGTACTACAGGGTACTATAGAGTACACAGAGGTACCTGACAGTACTACAGGGTACTACAGAGTACACAGAGGTACCTCGCAGTACTACAGAAAAGGGTTCGGTGAGTTTTTCTATTTACAATGGTTAAACTGGTTTTATCAACCATCCAGTATAAATTCATAATTTGCTATAATTAGAGTGTGGTTTATCCCAGCGGTCCCCAAAGGGTTTTGGGGGTCAGGGGTCACATAGGGCATGTTGTTGTCTCCCCTAAAGCCCAGTTCTCATGGCACAATTTTAAATGAATCCTAACTGATCATTCTGCTTGCTGTGCGTTTGGTAGAACATCTCAAATCGGGTCTATTCTACATGGTGTTGGCCCGATTATCGCAGCCTGTGGGGTTTTCCCTGACTGGGAGCAGAACGCAGACTGTTGAATGTGACAGGGAGCCAATCAGAAAGCATGATGATGTAAGAATGGAGGGGATCCCAAACAGTTCACATCGGGGGTGATATGTGGAAACAGCATGAATATTTATTCAACATTTCGTACCAGAAATATCGACAGCAGTGATAACGAGAGGAACTGGAGCGAAACTGGTACCACAGTTGATAAACCCAGTAAGTTTTCAGCTATGCATCATTAATGTGACATAAATAGGTTATAAAGGTAAAGCTATTTGTTCAGTCAGAGCTTGATGCTGACACTAGTTCTCTTAAAATTAGTCCACAAACTATCACTACTGCTTCTACATTGTCGTCTGTGTTTGATTATTGTACATTCACGTATGGCATGTCACAGGATGTTCTTCTGGAATCGGTTCTTGTGTGGGCGGACACATCATTTTGTTTTTATTCATCACTGTCTATTTAAGATTTAGCGGGCTACGTTGGTAGTTTGCCAGCTTTTTGCCCTCCAGCAGGGCAATGGGGACGTCGTGTTGAGAAGGTCTTATAGTTTCAAATCGCAACAGAGATTATTAGAACATATTGTGACATTTCACAATATGTTCAAATAATCTCATGACCTTGTGAATCATGAAATACCAAAAAACATTGGGATATCAGATGTTCCTCATATCGCCCAGCCCTCTCTGTGGGTGGGGTCATGTGACTCACAGTGCCAGCGTCATGTCCTCCTGCATCCTCTGCAGAGCATCCAGCAGCGCTGGCGCCGCCCGCTGGCGGTGGTTCTCCTGCTGCGTTCGGGCGCCGCACACCGCCAACACGTAGTTATTGTGGAGGTTATGGAGCTTCGCTGTGGCTTTGTCGTAACGTTCGCGAGCCCGCTCTGCTTCCCGACCTGTTATTGGTGGGAGAGTAAGGGACGTGACGGTCAGTAGGCCTGTCACGATAACAGATTTTGCTGGGCGATAAATTATCTCAAAAAATTATTGCGATAAACGATAATATTGTTTGAAGACCTTTTTACATTGATTTAATGGAAATTACGTAATAATACATGCGATTTCCTGCCAAAGATACACTTTACTTTAAAAAGTCACTTAACACTGGGACTGATACACTAAATAAATAAAACAACTAAAACCAAAAATAAAATAGATTCTTAGTCTCCATTAACAATAAATGTACTTGAATAAAAACTAAACAACATAAAGCCAAAGTGGAAATAAATACTGCATTCAACCAAAGCAGTGCAGATTATGAAGTCTGTATAGTATATTGCCCTTCAGTAATCATTAGATTTAAATAGAGAAGACATCCGACCGCCTGATGTAATAGTTCAAACTACAGGATTTTTTTACCTCCTGAACGACAATCTTAGAACGTTCTTCGCTCTGAGATCGTCACTAGTGTTGTGTGTTACGGTAGATTGTTGTGCCGCTCCGATCTAAATCAAGGATTTATCCAGACTGGGAGAGTGACGCAGCCTGTTGAATGTGACCGGTAGCCAATCAGAAAGCGCGGATTCTCCTCCTGCTTTCTGAGGGGAAACATGGAGGGAATCCCGAACAGCTGACATGGTGCAACCCGAAGTCCAGCATCGGAAACAACATGAATGTTTATTCAACAGTTCATGCAAAGAAAATATCAATAACTAGGGGAGGAGTTGGAGCGAAATTTCTACCAGAAAACCCGGTAACTTTTCAGCTGTTCTTCGTTAACGTGACATAAATAGTTATAATGATTTTCATTCAGTCAGACTGACACTAGCTACATGCATTGCAGGTAGATTGTAGTAAGGAATTGATTAATGCCTGGTTTCAAAATTAGTGAACTGGACTCATTATTTTGTGTCCATTGTTGGACACAACACGGTTTAGATGGAACCGTTATACCGAGGATTTCTGTCGGCTAATGTGTCTCAGGTTTTGATAATGGGCCGACAATCCGCGACATCAGATGGTGCAGCGCGCTGGGCATTACACTAAGGAAGTAAGGAAGGGAGGAAGTGGAGAGAAACGGAGTTGAGCCTTTTTTCATTCAGTGTCATCAACAGTAAGAGAAAAAGGCAGGAAGAAACAATATAGTCGATAATTAAAATGAGGTCGATAGTTTTAATTTATCGTTCGATTAATTGACTTATCGTTTATCAAGACAGGCTTAACGGTCAGCGCAACAGGAAGTGCGGTCTGCGGCAGGCGCGGCGGAACCAGGACCTACCTTTGGATAACGCCTCTCGGTACTTCTCTTTGGCGTTGTTGGCGTCGCGGCTCAGCTGACGGTAGGAGGCCTTCAGCTTCTCCAGGTCATTTTTGGTTACCTAGCAACAGCAGACAGGCTTGGGTCTGTGGTCATGAGCCGAGACGCCCCCGACCAAATCCCGGGTTACCTTGTGGTTGTGGGTCTCCAGCTGCTGATGAAGACTCTGGTAGCTCTTCTTCACCTGCTGCTTGTCCCGAATCAGCGTGGCGAGGCGGTGCAGCGGGCCGGAGTTCAGGTCGTCGGCGTGGCTCCTCATGATGTGACCCAACGCCTCCGTCTGACGGATCACCTGAGACCACGACTGACGGAGCCACTGGACCATGAGGAGCTGGCCCACAAGCCCCGCCCCTTGGGCAACAGGTGAGCAACTTACCTTGCTGACTGTGCTCACGTAGTCGGCGGCTTCCTGCTTCTCTGTTTGCTGAGTCATGCTGAGCAGCAGGGCGGCATACTCCTTATCGCTCTTCACCCGCAGCGTCATGAAGCGCTTCACCGTCTCCAGCAGCTAGAGGGCGCCAGAGCACACAAGTTCAGCGTCAGCGTACCCGTCTGCTCCCCACCTGTCCTGATGCCACAAGTCAGGTGAGACATGTAGCAACCCGCCCCC
The DNA here is from genome assembly GCA_922788865.1 of Poeciliopsis turneri. Taxonomy (NCBI): domain Eukaryota; kingdom Metazoa; phylum Chordata; class Actinopteri; order Cyprinodontiformes; family Poeciliidae; genus Poeciliopsis; species Poeciliopsis turneri. The sequence goes on from CAKLNU010000054.1 coordinate 149,961, forward strand.
CTTCGCCACACATGGCTGACTGTGGTACTTGTTGGGGTCGTCCTGCACCAGTCGGGCGGCGTCAGGTCCGATAGCGCGGCGCTGGTCAGGTCATGTGACACAGATGCCACACAGGACTGAAGGGATGTCAAAACTTCGGGTTGTTTTAGCACAGTGAGAAATTAGAAACCACTATTGATCGTAGTGGTCTGCCGATTGATCTGCCGATTTCCGTGGAAAAGTATTTGATTGGCGATCGCTGAACATCGTCTCCTCACTTATCACCTGGACCTCAAACTTAGCGGCCTGCAGCACCAGAGATGCCGTCTCTCTGGGTGCATCATCACTGGAAAGCTTCCCTGCCCTCACCAACATGGCGGCCCGACACAGGAACAGCTGAGATGCTTCTTCCCACAATGCTCTGCGTATGTAGCCTGTGTAAATGCTAGGGTTAGGGCACGATTAAATCAATTTGACATTTGTATTTGAATGTTAACTTGAATAGTTTTTTATTTTTAATCTTCAGTATTTTTTTTTACTTCTTCCTTCATTTAGCGCGTTGCTTCATGCAGTACCTGCTTTGGCCTGCAGGTGTAAACACATGTAGCCGCTACTACTTAGAATTAAAGAAAAACATTTGCAGCCAATCCATGTGATCAATATCCACAGCAAAACACCTGATTAGCTCAATTATTGATATTGATTGTTGTGATTGGTAAATATCGGCAGGATCAGTTTTATCTCTACCTGCAGAGAATCGGTAAAACAAACGGTTCCAGAGCTATCATTGAGTCCAAATCAGTTCAGAACCTGACCGGTTCCGATTGCTGGTTCTGGTCGGGTCAGTGGGGACTCGGACCAGAACCGGCCCCATCTTACCTTCAGCTCCCAGTCCTGCAGCTTCAGCAATCCCTCATGGGAGTTGATGAGATCCCGACCAAAACCCATCCCGGATCAGTGGTTCTGTCTCTAGAAGTGCAGCACAGAAAAACCTGAGGGCATTGTCCTGTGGAGAAAAGGACGGGTCAGAACCAGAACCACTGGGTCCAGTTGGGGTCGCGACCTCATGGTTCTGATCACGGGATTTGGAGCCCAACTACAGCGACCCACACTTCCCAAGCCTCCCACTGGGTCTGCTCCAGTCCCACTGGTGAGCGGATTGGGTCTCTCCTCCCAGTGGGACCCGACCCGCTCACCATTCCTTTCGGTGTGGAGGAGCAGCGGCCCCCACTGAGGGCCGAGCTTGTGTCTCGGGCTAGAAGCACAAGCTCGGCGACCTGGTTCTTTCGGTCTTCACACAAAGCTGGAGGCCTTCATGAGCCGAAGGCTGACTGACGGTAAATCGAGAGCTTTGACATCTGAAGGTTCAGGTATGATGAACCCAACAGAACCACTGCAAAGTGCAGAGCCTGGATCCTGAGGTCAACACCTGCACTGCTCAGGAAGGTACTGAACAGAACCAGAGTCCAACTTTCACCAGCAACAAGTCTGACTCACTTGCAGTAATGAGGACCACGTTCTGGCGCTGGTGTTACTGGATCCCCTAGAGGCCTGGGACCGGGTCCCGCCTGACCCCCGGGCCCGCCTGACCCCGGGCACCTCCTGACCCCCGGGGGCATTCCTGAGGAGGACTTGAACTTGGCCTCACCTGCTGCTTCTCTCAAGCTTTGCTAAAACGACCCGATCCGATGAAGAGGCTCAGTGTCGCCTTCAGGGTGGGTCAGAACCCGTCCTCACAGAAAGGAGCTGGTCAACCATCTCTGGGTCCGGGCTGGACTTCCAGGCCACCAGCTGGAGGGTCGCCGATGCTACGCTAGCTTTAGCCTTAGCTCCTGAGCCCCATTCAAACTAATGGAGAAAGGGCTATCATGCTACTGCTAGGAGATAGCCGCCACTGCTCCAGTGGAGGTCCGTCACCTTTGAACTCACAACACGTTCAGGACCTGAATAAGTCGGGTCCATTCTAGCAGAACTTGTCCCGGCTGCTGTCCCGATTCGGTCCCGATAAGCCCGCAGAACGCGGGGCGAGCAGCCGGAGGAGGAAAGCAGTCCGGGACCTCCACAGTTCGGGACAGAGATCGTTGTTTTCCCGGAGCTTTCTTTACGTTTACTGACCTGAAAACTGGATAATGCGGCGGCAGAATCTCCGTCTGGTCACCGTGCTTCCCTCTGGTCCTCCCCGGGACTCATGTCGTCCTTTGCACAGGGTTTATCTGCTCCGTTCCCGTGTTTTTGCTCTGCTGTCTGGGATGCAGAGCTAAAAGCTAACGGCTAACAGGGAGGGGCTTCCGCCGGAAACGGAAAACCGGGAAGAAGTGGGAGAGGGAGACGGGATGGGGTGGGAGGAGCCAATAAAGAGTCACGTGACGAAAACAACAAGAGACAAGAAGAAAGTGGACATATGGTTCATTCCGCCATGTTTTAATCCCAAACCAGAAACAGAGCCTCCAACAAAGACCAGACACTAAACCACAGATAAGGACATAAACACCTAAACAGCAAACAGAAATAAAATCCATCGAAACATTTAAACAGGAAGCAGTTAAACCAGGACAGAGTTTAATAAATTTACTCTTCATAAAACGACCAGAGGGGGCGGTGTGGAGCGCAGCATGATGGGCTTCAAATTAAACCATGTCTTCGTCATCTAATTGATGGCTGTAAATTAATTTTGTACTGCGAGTTTTATTATTGATTAAAGTTTCAATAAAGAAAAACAGACCAGATGAAACTAGGAGGAAGGGTTGTTAATGGAACCAGTGAGACCAGTAAGCGCTCACCAGGGCGGAGCGCTGAGCTGGAAATGAGAGGAATGAAGGAACAGTCAAAGTTTCTGTCCAACTGGTTCCAGAAACATGAGGCGTTCACTGCCCTCCGTTCAACACACCTTCAACACCTTTTGTTTGTTTTTCCTCCTGTGGGGTCGCATGACCTCCAAACAGGAAACACACTTCGCTCGGCACAGAGGAAAACATTTATGAACACTAAATCAGTCAATCATTCACTTCAGAATAAAAAAAAAATTCATTTTCAAATAATTTGGACTCTAAAATACATAAAAATAAATATAAAGTACATTGATAATTAATTGATTTTTTAAAATGCCAGCAGAAAAAAATACCAGAAGAAATTAAAGACTCAGAAAAAATTACAAGAGAAAAGAGAAAATTCTAAAATAAGAAACAAAATACTTGAACAAATTTAAAATAAATCTGCCAGCAACAAGAGGAAATCAAACTCTAACATTTGGTTATAAAATATTTAAACAACAAATTAACAAACATGTAGAACAATTCGTTTCAAGAATTGCAAATATTTTCAGCTCTCTTTCACTCAGATTTTATAAGAGTTTTATTCTCTGTTTCCATAACTTTATATATTAATATTCCTATGTTTTCTCCTTGGTGATGATATTTGTGCTGTTCTGATTTCATAAATGAGATCATTAATGCCTGGTTCTCCAGTAGAGTTATCTGAACCTGGTTGCCTAGCAACAAAAGGGTTAAAGTTCATTTATTTAGTCTCTGAGCTCCACCAGGTCCGTTTACCAGTTCCAGAACCCGACCAGAACCCCTCAATGTAAATTACCTTGAGAAATAATGAGATTTGGTTATATAAAAACAGGCTTTAATTCTGAAAAATAATCAAATGTTACAAGCCGTCCATGTGATCCAGATGGGTCAGAACCAGAGTTACTGGGCCACTGGGCTCAGCTGATGGACGGAACCAGAACAGGCAAAGATCCGAGTTTATCTTTAATTCTCCTCAGTCTGTTCAGCTGTTCTCCCAGCCAATAAGCTTCAGTCTGTCTACATATGACTGCCGGCAGCCACACATAAACATGGTTATGTAAGCTGCAGCGTCTGCATGTAAGCAGATAAAAGAGGCTAATGGAGACAGAGACAGAATCCATAACAAAAGCAAACTTGAAATATTCATGAAATACAAATATGACACATTTACCAAATCCTAGTTCACTAAAGCTGGACTTTATGGACAGAAATAAAATATAAAATATTTTTCACTAATAAGAAACTGCACTCAATTTTTTAAAGAGAAATTTGAAACCAAAGGAAATCTGCTTTTAGATATTCAGACAGGGGCTGCACAGTGGCGCAGTGGGTAGCGCTGTTGCCTTGCAGCAAGAAGGTCCTGGGTTCGATTCCCGGCTTGGTGTCTTTCTGCACGGAGTTTGCATGTTCTCCCTGTGCATGCTGGGTTCTCTCCGGGTTCTCCGGCTTCCTCCCACAGTCCAAAAACATGACTGTCAGGTTAATTGGCCTTCCCAGATTCTCCCTAGGTGTGAGTGTGTGTGCCTGGTTGTTTGTCCTGTTTGTCTTTGTGTTGCCCGGCGACAGACTGGCGACCTGTCCAGGTGACCCCGCCTCTCGCCCGGAACGCAGCTGGAGAGGAACCAGCAACTCCCGACCCCGTTAGGGAGAAGGGTGACGGAAAATGGATGGATGGATGGATGGATGGATGGATATTCAGACATTAAGAGGTCAAACCTCCCAGAGGAGGAGGTGTCGTCCCTGTGGGCGAGCTACATAGAGAATGAACAGAGAGAGAGGGAGGGAGTGCCAGCAGGTAGAACAGGTTTGGGCGAGGCGGTCAAGACACTCAGCAGAGAGACAGAGAGACGAGTCAGATTTATTCTTTCGGTCAAATAAAACTTTATTTTTCTCCAGATACGAAGGACCTGAATCTGTTTCAGACAGAAGAAGAAGAAAAAGCTGCCAGAGGAGTTGGACGGTTTTTAAAGAGACAGAAGAGGACGAAGGTGGACACACCTGAGGACAGGTGAGTCGTCTCAAACTGGAAAAATCCTGATACTTGAAAACCAGTACAACCAGAAGATAGATAGATAGATAGATAGATAGATAGATAGATAGATAGATAGATAGATAGATAGATAGATAGATAGATAGATAGATAGATAGATAGATAGATAGAATTTGGGTCGGATGTTCTGGTTTACTCCTACAGCTCCACAGTGGTTTGCTGCGGTTCTGACCAGTTCTTCCTGACAGAACCGGGTCAGGAAAAGTACGAGGACATGTTTTAATTTGGTGTATGTAAACTTGTGGTTCCTGTTGTCGCTCAGATCAATAAATGAGGGTAAATTATGATCAAACGAGTTGAGATGCTTTAGGTCTTGTTTTGTGATGGATCCTGATCATGAGAACTTAGTATCAGCAGAGTTCTGATTGATCATGAGTCGTTTTAGATATCAATGTTCTGTCAGGTTTGGACTAGGCCACAGCGTCTGAAAGTCTCCTGTAGGAGAAACCATCACTTGATGATCCTGGTTTATAAAACTGGGCTGCAGCATTTCCTGCTGCAGGTTCTTGATGCTGCTGCAGCATTTTCTGCTGCAGGTTCTTGCAGAGAGAACGAGAAGTGAGGTTTTAGAGATGAATCGGTTTTAGAGATGAATCAGTTTTAGAGATGAATCAGTTTTAGAGATGAATCAGTTTTAGAGATGAATCGGTTTTAGAGATGAATCAGTTTTAGAGATGAATCGGTTTTAGAGATGAATCGGTTTTAGAGATGAATCGGTTTTAGAGATGAATCAGCTCCTTATCTGATTTCTTTGGATTTTATCTACCAGGTTTAATCTGTTAGTGTTTTAGTTAGTTTAGTTAGTTAGTTTAGTTAGTTAGTTTAGTTCGGTTTAGTTTTATTTACCAGCTCAAAACAGATTTTTGGAAACTAAATGAATTAAACTGGCTCAGTTCAGATTATTAAACTCGTTAACTAGCAGAGTTGATTGGTTGTCTCTCCTGGAAGCATAAACTCGACCCGATTGGTTATAATGTGGAGGAAGTGACATCATAGATGTTTATTATGTATTAATGAAACTTGATTCACAACAATGTTTCTTTCTCTCTAGATTGGTTGTTCCACCGCCCCTCCCCCACTGACCCCTCCTGTGACATCATCAATATGTCATCAAAAATCAACATTTCTTTGGAGAACCCGTACGGTCAGGTGACCATCCCTCGGGCTAAGCTCCGCCCCTCAGATGATGCAACAGTGATAGCCAATCCGGTGGCTCTGAACAGCGAGAACCCGTACGCCAAGAAGGGCTCAGCCCCGCCCCCCTACACGGTGACGGAGGAAGAGGAGGAGGAAGAGGCGGGGCGGTGCCCCGCGTGCTGCTACCGCTGCCGCAGGAGGAAGTGATGTCACCGAACCAGAACCAACAGAACCAGAACTGGGCCGCAGATCTGAAGCTTAGAGACTTCAAAGGAAACGGTTCACACAGACTTTGGACCATCGATCCTGGTTCTGGAGCTCAGGACAGAACCTGGACAGAACCCAAACAGAACCTGAATAGAACCCGCTTCAGGACACCAAAAATTGTTCAGACTCTGAGAAATTAGATTTAAATGTTTGTTTTTTATATTTTTAGATTTATTTCGAGTTTTAATTCCTTCAAAAAGTCAAGATGGCTGCCTTTCTGCCGTTGCCAGGACAACTCCACCTGAAGACTTTGTTTTACAGCTTTAAATCATTTTCGCATATAAAATGTAAATCAGATCCTATTTAATGATTTTATATTTAATCAAAGTTCAGAAAAACGTTTAGAATTTTATTTTAAACAAAAAGATTTTGATCAGATTTTTGTTCCAGCAGCAGGAAAACGAACCGAATCATGGTGACGTCATAACCAGCAGAGATGATGGCTGTGAAACAAAGAGATTTTATAAATCATTATTCTGTCGCTGAAATGCTTGTTTTATTTCTGGATTCAGGAAAAATGTTTCTCCATAAAGTATTTCTGTTTTCTGCACCGTCATTTTCAATGTAGACTTTTTTTCTGAAGCAGATTGAAGTCGCAGCGAGATGAAGAACAAAATAAAATCATTATTAGCTTTTCTTTCATGTCCCGTTTATGTGTAAAAACACAAACAGAAAACTCCTTCAGCCCAGCAGGGGGCGCCGTTTGCCCCATTCTGTGGGTAGAGCAATCGCCTTGTGACCAGAAGGTTGTGGGTTCGATTCCATGAATGAATGTGAGTTATTATATGTGGTTATAAATATTAGTTATTTAGTTCAGTTCGCTTACATTCCTGCAGAAACAGGAAAGGATACTTTCAAAATAAAACAAGAAATCAGGCAGGAGAGAAGAAGAAGTTCATTAAAAAAATCAAGCCGATGAATAAGACAAGACAGCTCAGTAGAACCCAGCACAGGAGGTTGTGATGGTTCTGATGGGCTGAACTGGGCTGGATGTTTTTCAGCCTACTTCATGCTGCCAGACAGGCTCTTTCTCCGACCGGTTCTGATTCTGCAGATTTGATGGGAAAAGATAAACTGAACCAAAATCATCGGTTAGAGACAATTATTAGTACTGGCTTTATCAGGCGTACAAACTTTCTGATTTTAATTCATTTAGTTTTTTATTTAAAGTCGGAAACACAAAGAAACTCGTTAGTCTGGTGCAACGGTCCCGGACCAGTAAGCAGTCCAAACCCATCAATGCTCTGACTGGGAAGTGACCAGTGAGCCCAGCAGGTCCTGACCCGGTAACCAGTACGGTCCTCATCGTCTCCATGACGACAGTGGTCTGTGCAGAGGGCGGAGCTGACACCAGAGACCTGAACCTGAATCCACTTTCTATTGGCTGATCTGGGAACCGGATGATTATCAGGATCTTTAGTTTTGTGCTTCTATATTGATCTGAATGTCTCTCAGTTAGTTATTATTTTTATGATAGATGAGTATTGATTGTAGTACAACAGGTTGGAGTTGATGTTATACATGTGAGGATTCTGTTTCAGGTCAGGTTTCACCTGGTTGATGAATTATTGATGGAGGCGAGTCTGTCTCTCTGGGAGACGATCAAAGCCAACAGAAGACGAGTGAACAGGAGGCGGAAAGACGGAGAGAAGGAATAAACGAAACAAGAATAAAGGCTGTAAGAGAAACACAGAAAAACAGAAAGCGGAGAGAAGAGCTGGTAAACATGGAACGATGAAGACTGAGGAAGAAGAGGAGGAGTACAACAAACCCAGGTGAGATTCTGTCTGACCAATCAGAGCACAGGAAGGAAAATCATTTCATCCAATCGAAAACATTAAAAAAACTTTTTATTTTGGTTAAAAATAAACCCAAACTGATTATAATCATGAGAAAAAGACATTTTAATATCCAGCATGCTGTTCCCAGTCTGTTCCCAGTCTGATCCCAGTCTGTTCCCAGTCTGATCCCAGTCTGATCCCAGTCTGATTCCCAGTCTGTTCCCAGTCTGTTCCCAGTCTGATCCCAGTCTGTTCCCAGTCTGTTCCCAGTCTGATCCCAGTCTGTTCCCAGTCTGATCCCAGTCTGTTCCCAGTCTGTTCCCAGTCTGATTCCCAGTCTGTTCCCAGTCTGATTCCAGTCTGTTCCCAGTCTGTTCCCAGTCTGATCCAGTAACAGATGTTATCAGATGGCGTTACCCTAAACCAAGCTGGAAAAAAACCTTCTCACCACCAACGTAGCAACAAGAAGTTCTTCCTCCAATCACAGGACAACCTGAGCAATGAGGTCATCGCTCCAGAAGAACCAATCAGATCAGGATGGAGCCACCAGCTATTGGAGATGTTCCAAACCAGATGGATCTGAAGACACCAGCTGGAGGCGGAGCTACTGCCCCCCGCTCCCCCAGTTCCCCCAGTTCCCCCAGTTCCCCCAGTTCCCCCAGTTCCCCCAGTTCCTCCAGTTCCCCAGTTCCTCCAGTTCCTCCAGTTCCTCCAGTTCCTCATCCAAGATGTCTACTGGAAGCTGAGACGACTCGTGAGAAGCAGAAGTTTTGAGTGACAATAGAAAGAACCAGGGGGGGATTGCTGCAATTTTTCATGATTCACGAAACGGTAAAAAGGTTTTCTGAGAAAATTTGACTCGAGTCAGCTAAACGGTCATTAATGAGGTCTGACAGCTTCTATACAAAACCCCTAAATATGTGAATAGTGAGCTTCATCTCACCAATTATTTATATTTGTGGGAGATTTTAATGTCCATGTTGACAAACACAAAGATAGAGAGGCAGAAATCTGAATGTTTCTGATCATTTATCCATCAACAGCTCCTGTCACAAACCGTTCTGTCACAGCAGAAACCTGGAATAGTTCGACTCTTCCTCCTCGCCTTCCAGCTGTAACCATGGAGATGAGCATGTGAAGCCACTCTAAGCTCCACATGTTATTGATCCCATTGCTCCCATTAAAGGTGGCGTCTGTTTGGAGGAAATCCCAGTGGAGAAACGCTCCATGAGGATTCCTGGAGCAGAGAATCAGAACCAGAATGCTGCAGCTGGAGTTCTGACAAGAACCAGGATGATAGAGACACCATCCGGTTCTACACCATCCGGTTCTACAGCTAGTTTATAAATCACTGTTGCTGGATTGACCTGCTGGTTCTGGTTCTGTTCTGCATCAGAATCCAGAACCAAACATGGAGAAGCAGCTTTCAGCCTCTATGCACCACAGATCTGGAACAAACTCCCAGAAAACTGCAAAACAGCAGAAACCCTGAGCTCCTTTGAACCAGAAATGATTCGTTCATAAACATGTTGATATTTTTGTTGATTCTGACTGAATGTAAAGTTTATTTTCTAACTTTCTGCTGAAACGTTTTCATAAATCTCATCCTGACAGGGAAGATGATTCATGAAGATGAAGAGGAGGATGATGATCCCCTGCCCCCCCCTCCCTGCTCTTCTGTTGCCGTGGAGACAGTGATGTCAGGCAGGAGGCCGGACCTGGTGTGCATCGTGTGTTTCGGCAGCTACGACTTGTTGACGCGGTTGCCACGGCGACTCCACTGTGGCCACGCCTTCTGCCAGGCATGTCTGAAGAGACTCGACACGATCATCAACGAGCAGGTGAGGTCAAAAGGTCAGGAGGTCAAGAGGAGGGCTGTTTCCTAACCCTGACAGGGTCCAGGTTCTGGTTCTGGTTTCGGTCCAGAGCTCGGGTTCTGAAGTGCTGAATCTTCACTGACGTCATGAGTTCTGTTGGGAATCTGACAGGGTCAAAGGTCACTTGAGGACCGGTCTGACCTTCCTCTCAGGACGGGTTGACGCTAAAGGCACTCCTCCTCTTCCTCCTCTTCCTCCTCCTCTTCCTCAGGCGTGGATTCCGTGTCCCCAGTGCCGGCAGAACACGCCGCGGCCGCGCGGTGGCGCCGCCGGTTTGGACCTGGACCTGGCATCCTTCCTGGCAGTGAAAGCCCAGCAGACCTTCATCTCCTGCTCCTCTTCCTCACAAAGCCCCGCCCCCAGGGGCGGGGCTTCATCAGGTGACGGGAAGCTTTGGCTGGGGAAGGAAACTCCCGACGACGGTTGGCGGCACGGCGGCCTGGCGGAGCCGCGCTTCCATCGCTACGGCGACTGCTGCCCGGTGCCGTCCTGCTGGCACTGCTGCTGGTTCTGCTGCCCCGGGCGAGGCTGACAGACTGGACCGGAACCGACCCGGCTCTTGAGAAGGCCCAGTTCTGATGTTCATCCTAGATTTCCTGGTTCTCCCTCAGTTCTGTATCAGAACCGGGTCGCTGTGAATAATAACCAGAGCTTTGAAATATACTGCTCAAAAAAATGAAGGGACACTCAAACAACACAATATAACTCCAAGTTCATCAAACTTCTGTGAAATCAAACTGTCCACTTAGGAAGCAACACTGATTGACAACAATGATTTTGTTGTCAGCAAATTCAACTTTGTACAGGACAAAGTATTCAATGAGAATATTTCATTCATATTTCATTCATTCAGATCTAGGATGTGTTATTTCACTGTTCCCTTTATTTTTGTGAGCAGTGCATTTTCTGTTCAGAAACATCAAATAAAAGCTTTAAAGTTTTGGGTCTTTGATCTCATTGATCTCAACCAGACTGGAACCAGACTGGAACCAGACTGGAACCAAACTGGAACCACACTAGAACCAAACTGGAACCAAACTAGAACCAAACTGGAACCAGACTGGAACCAGACTGGAACCAAACTGGAACCAGACTGGAACCAGACTGGAACCAAACTGGAACCAAACTGGAACCAAACTGGAACCAGACTAGAACCAGACTGGAACCAGACTGGAACCAGACTGGAACCAGACTGGAACCAGACTGGAACCAGACTGGAACCAGACTGGAACCAGACTGCCTCTCTAAGCAAACATAAAAGTATTTCTGTTCCAGATTCAAACCCAAAGCTGCTCAAATAGAAATTTATTCTTTACACATAATTTACAAAAAAACCCCAAACTGACAGCTTACGGCTCCCAGCCAATCAGGACCTCATTGATAATGTCTCAGTGCTTTCAACTGATCAGAAGTTCAACCTTTGACCACAGATGATGATGTGGAGCAGACGGTGCTTAGGCACAAAGCACTCTGGGAATTTGAGTCCGTGTCTTTTTGTCCGTCCTGCTCAAAGCTCTGCCCTCAGAGTCTCCAGCCAATAACAATGCGCTATGGTCTCTGGCCGTTGGCCAATCAGAGGCTGCCGAGGGCTTCCCCCATCCTGATTCGCTGTCCTGGCTGCAGGTCAAAGGTGAAGTCTGCCGGCGCCTCGAACAGCAGGACGACGGTGGAGCCCAGGTTGAACTCGCCCACAGGCTCGCCTTTACGCAAGGCCACGCCCCCTTCGCTGGCCTTCACCTGGTCGCCCATGGCAACATAGCTGTGGTCCTGGAACGAACCTTTGCTGTAGCGAGGAGCGTTGGTCCGCAGCTCCTGAGGAAGGAAAGAGAGCGGGTCAGATCAGGGGCCTCATGTCTAAAGCGACGAGCGCACAAAAAATGTGCGGCGCCACATTTTACGGACAAATCAGCATGTAGAAAATGAACTTTAAACCAAAGTTTGCATAAATATATGAACACTTTCTCTGCGGTGTGAAAATATGCATATGACCAGGGTCATTTCTTCCATTTCTGTTAGATTCACTTTTATTTATGTTTATTAATTTAAAGATATATTTTAAAAGAAAATCCTCCTGTCCTTAAAATCTGAAGCACAAAACTAAACGGTCATGTGGTTGTAGGGTCACATGACCAGCCGTACGTCAGAGTCTTACATGCTGCTGCTCACCACTAGGAGTCGCTGTCCAACGCTGCTGATTGTGGATCAAAACATTCGACTGATTACACGGTTTGACAAGTGGGAACCAGTGAGTGTTTTAGTTTTGTCTGGAAGTTAGCATGCTAGCGCTAGTTCCTGGTTATTGTTTGGGCTCAGTCAGTGTAACCCGTAGGTGGGCGATCCGGGTCCTCGCGGGCCTGCAGCTCTTAGACGTCTCTCAGGTTCAACAAACTTGTAAGAACAGTCCGGTTCTCCAGAGTCCTGCTAATGACCTCATTATTTCACTCAGGTGTCCTGAAGTACAGATACATCGAAAAGTTGCTGCAGACCCTTCAGGCCTGGAGTAAACTACTGATCTGAGTATGTTTTATCATCTTCATGAAGCATTTCAATTTAAAAAATATAAACTCATAGTGATGACAAGAAACATATACATGTATTGATAAAAGCCAGGGTTGATCAATGGTTTCACACAGGCCAGGTTCCTGTTCCAGATCCAGGGTTCTGACCGTCTGCTGCCAAGTGGACCAGAGTGGCGAGCCGAACCACACAGCCAATCAAGAGAAACATCACATCTTGTCAACTCCTTCCCACCTGGTAGGAGCTACAGCCAAACCTTCATCTTCACTCCGGACCGGATCGGACCGGATCGGACCGGATCCTTTTTTCATCATTTCTCTCACCTCCATCAAGGAGCTGAACTGGTTGCATTTCTTGGATAAAGGGAAAAAACATCTTGGATTTCATGAACTATTAACTGAACCAATTTATCCTCGGACAAAAACCTAACACAAATTAAATAAAATAAAATAAAGGATGTGAAAACCTCACAACAATGGAAATAAGAATTTAGCTCAGTTTGTCTCAAAAACAAAACGATTCGTCTGAATTCATCGATGGCTCATTTATTCTCACTGAAGAGAATCCAGGGCTGATCAATAGGTTTGATTATTGAAGGTGATCAATAATCTCAGGTATAGCTGCTACCTGAGGATCTGTGGCTCTGATGGAGAACATGGAGCCATTGATCAGAGATCGTATTGATCTGCTGGTTTATTGGCGTTTAGATGAATCCAGACTGATCATCCTGGAGCTCTGAGCAGAACTTGAAGCAGGTACCGGTACCGGTTCCGGGAGCGTAACGCAGCCTGTTGAATGTGACAGCTAGCCAATCAGAAAGCACGGATTCTCCTCATGCTTTCTGAGGGGAAACATGGAGGGGATCCCAAACAGCTGACACAGCGTAACCCAGCAGACATCGGAGATGATATGTAGAAACAACATTAATGTTTATTTAACATTTTGAGCAAAGAACATACAGTAGAAATGACACGGGGAGGAATTTATCAATTGCTACTGCAACCCTAAACCTAACAGTTGCATGATTTCTCTATTGACGAACAACAACTATTAGCCGCTAATGTTAGCGCCACTCTTGCAGGCGGCCATTATTGCGAGTCCAACGAGCAGGAATCTGTCACAGAAATATTTCTTATCCCATTTCTATAAAATATTCAAATTAAAGCTGAGAAAATTGCTAATGTTTTGATACGTAGGCTAACGCTAACTCGTGTCGTCCCTGGATACAGGGAGAACACTAAGAAGAGCTAACTAAGTGACCAGACCAAACTGGACTGGACCAGACCGGTCCGAAGTGAAGTTGTCCGTCGGATCAAGGTTCGGTTTTTTAGTCTGATTAGCAATCAGACCTGGAGTTGGATTAAACTGGGCTGGAGTGAACGCACATTTAAGATCTGAGGCACGGATAAAGTTCCTGGACTCAGCTGTTTGCTGCGGTCCTGGTTCTGATTTTATCCTTGCTTTGCCGTTTTGCCCCTCAATCTTCTGAACTAGACATAGCGTTTGTAGCGTTCTTATTGCCCGCTGCTTGCCAAGAGCGCACTTCCAGTAGGAACCGATTCTTCCCTCTGATCCTTCAGTGGGACCCGTCTGGGTCTGGACTCACCTGGCCAGCCAGACCTCCGGCGGGAACTCACCTGGTCGAAGTAGACCCTGATGGAGCCCACATTGGTGGCGCCCACCGCCGTGAGGGAGAAGAAGCCGTGCCGCCATTGGCCGCTCAGCACCACGCGCTCGTTGAGGCAGAACAGCTCCTTGACCCAACGGGCCACGCCTGGGTTCACAGACATCAGCGAGCCTGGCGGTGATATGGAGCGGTGAGAGCCGGCACGGTGATGGCCCGCTCGTCGCCGTGCCAACACTCACCTGGGAAGTGGCGACGCAGCTCCACCCTCCAGTCAGCCGGCGAATGAAAGCAGTGGTAGTCGCCCGGCGCCAGGTAGACAACCACGTGGAACAGGGCGCGGTCCGGAGACGACAGCAGCCGGTCCTGGAAGGACCCCGGCTCTGAAACGGAACCGCACAGGTCAGAACCCAAACTGGAACCGAAGTTCTGCTGGGGGCGCCGCTCACCCGGGCTCGGCCTGCTGGGCGGTCCCAGGAAGTTCTCCAGGCTGTAGGTCACGCCCTTCACCTGTTCCACTTGCGAGTTCTGGACCCGCCCAAAATGGAGGATCCTGCCATCAGCCGGCGATGTCTGTAAACAGAACCAGAACCCAGTGACCCAACAAAACTAGAACCAGGTGTCACCCGATGGTACCAAAACCAAAGAGTTCTGCTGGTTCAAATCAGTTTGCTGTCAGAGAGTGGATGTAAGGTACGGGTTCTGGTTCCAGAGGGAGGAGCTTACCAGGCAGGAAGCGGCACAGACGGGTCGGACCGCGGGTTTGAGGCGGCGGCGGAAGAACTCGCCCAGGTTCTTATAGTGATGCAGGTCCTCCACTGCCGCCTCCTGGTGGACAAAGAGAGGAACACCACCGTCAGGAGTCGGTACTGCTCTGGTTCTGGTTCTGGCTCTTATCCAGACCTGCATGTTGACCCCGAATGTCCAGATGTAGAGGGAGTAGATGGGTTTGCGGAGCCAGGTGGGTAGGTCTAGTCCGTTGAGCCGGCCCCAGGCCCGGGACACAAAGCGAGTCGGGAAGGTCCGGTAAAGTGCCACCTGCGGGTCCAAACAGAAACTACAGCATCACTTGGTGCCGGGCCAGTTCCGGTGCCCTCGGATCACGGAGTAGTTGGAAGGAATACAACAGGGTGTACATATATGGTTTACTCCCCTCCCTTTTTCTCATCATCCAATCAGAAGCCCTGTTAGAGCCGCTCTTACCCGATTGGCCAGCGGCCGCAGGGCATTGACAGACAGGAAGAAACCGAGGAAAGCAATTGGCCGGCGGTGCCAGGGGGCGGGGCGACAGACACCACTACTGAGCGCGCTCAGACGGTGACGCAGAGCCAAACGAGGCACCCTGAGCCTGACAGGAAGGGGCGGAGCATAAAAAAGGGGCGGAGACATGATGGTCAGCTGACAGGAAGACAACAATCTGAAAAGTAAACCAGTCAGAAACAGGTGTGGAGTGGGCGGGGCTTCAACGAGCGGCGGCGAGCACGCGGAGGCGGAAGATCAGGAGGGTCAAAGGTCAGCATTGGAGGGGCCTGTACGTAGGCAGCTAGCTAACCATACAGAACCAGTAGAACCGGGCCAGTGGCTGGATAACTGGGTCAGCAGGCTTCCAGCGGATCAAATGCCGTCTCCATGGCAACCTGTAATCTGCTCTAATCTGGCTTCATCTCCTGATAATCTCTCTCTCTCTCTGGGTCGGGTCGGGTCCACAACCACTGATGGCTCTCCCAGACTGAACGTAACGGTTCTGCTGGCAGAGCGGATCTGGTTCCTGATCCGGGTCGGCTCAGTAGGTTTCTGGAGTAAAGAAATTATTACAGTTTCTAGTTCTGGTGCCTGAGCCAGGTTCTACGGAAGCCGGAGCGGACCTCAGCGTGCAGCTGGATTGGATCAGAGGCATGCAGCAGCTACAGGTCAGAGGTCAGGCCCAGGCTGGTTCTGAAGGGTTCCTCTCTCCCACCTGAAAGGTCCGGCAGCTCCACTCCTTCCGCCCGCTCCCCGGCCGCCACCCTCGCCCCGCCGCCGCCTCACCTGCCGCAGCGGGCCGCGGTTGAGCCGCGGCGGCCTGCAGAACCTCACCATGAGCACGCGGGTCGGGCCGGCGCCGGGAGCTGAGCGGGCCGGCGGCACATGGCGAGTGAGGCTGAGTCGCAGCGGCAGCAGAAGAAGAGGAGAAGGAGGAGGAGGCAGTTGGGGTTAAGGCGGCTAGGCTCCGCCCACTCTGCCACGCCGCAGTTATTAATAGCACACGGTCAGAGTCCGTGGTGTGATGGAAAAATCCGGATCGATGCCCACGATTGGTCCTTCAGACTGCTGAGTCATCGCTCTGGTGATCAATATGCTGATCAACGATCAGCTGGGAGCTGACCAATCACAGCCTGCTGCTGTTATTCTGGTTACTGATTGACCAATCACAGCAGACTATGAGCAATCAGGAGGCAGGACTGTGTGACATCAGCTTCACCTTTCACCCAGAGAACCAATCACAGTGAGGTCATTCACCTGAGTGATGTCACTGACTTGGCTCCAGGGGATTGGTTAACCCTGCCCTGTTACATAAGCGGTTCTACACGTGCTCAGAAAGATAGCCAGCTGCTGATTGGTCGGTTCTGAGGAGGCACACCTGCAGGTTCACCTGCAGTCCGAAACACGATCAGGTTTGCTGCTGGAGCAGGAAGTGATGCTCCAGTGTCTGAATCGAGTGTTTCCAAACACATGCTTCTGCTGCTTTAACTTTAATGTTGCCACGGTAACCTGTGTCTCAGTGGGTCAGGTCTCTAAATAAACTGCACCCAACTTCAGAAATGGGTCAGAACCAATCCAACTGCACAAGAAAAAACGAAAAGAGGAAGTGACATCAAAAACGGTTGAGACCTTCTGGCGAGGGGTTTACTAGGCCACGCCCTCTTTACATTCAGGAGGCATAAGCTCCACCCACCCTGCCATAGGTCTCGGTGGGACCATGCAGCTGAACTAGCTCCGCCCCCTAATGTGTGTCTTACCTGAGTAGGCGTGGCTAAATGGGGTCCAGCCTCTTCATCCTGTTGGCCCCGCCTTTTGTACTGCTGGTAACCAAGGTAACAACCTCCTGTGACGATGAGCAGAGTAAAAGGTCGGGGTCTGGACAGGGGGCGGAGACCTGCAGAAGCAGAGGAAGCCGATTGGCTGACAGATCTGATGTCATCATCATTTACCTGCTGCAGGGACTCACCGCTGCTCAGGCTGCGGCTCTGGCTGCAGCGTGGCGACGGCGCCCTGAAACACACAGCGCATTAACGTTCACCATCACGTGACCCCAAACCGACCCCAAACGATGGCCACATGACCCCAAACGACCCCAGGCTGCTTTATGTGCCGGACCGTCCAGAACCTCAACTGGGACATCTTGGGTCCGGTCCCACCTGCCAGCCACGGTACCTGACCCAGTTAAAACTCGGCCATGTTGGTTCTGTGGTGAAGAACCTCAGTGACTCTACTGGGTCACAGCACCAAACCAGGAAGATAAGAAGAACCCCTCCCCTGCATGTTGCTGAATGACCTGGAACTCATTCAGCTCAGCTCCAGCTGCCTTCGACAGAACCAAGCAGAACTGGTCCGGTTCTGGAAGTTCTGCTGGGTTGAGACTGGTCTGACTGGGAATCAGCCATGATGATTGGAGGGCGACAGAACCGGGCCAGAATTTCAATGATAACAGGAGAACCCACTGAGGTTTAGCACAGCTTCCTGGTACCAGGCCCAGCTGGTACCATCGCTCTAATTTAAAACGATCAGAACATTTTCTGGTCGACACCAGATCCAGAATGAAACCGGTCCTTCGTGGTTCTGTTAGTTTCATTCAGGAAACCTTTGATGTTCTGAGGTTCTGGGTCCATCTGACCCTGTTTCTGCCTGTAGAACCAGAACCTGGAGAATCCTGATTGGTCTTGCTGGTTCTGGTAGAACCGGACCGGGTCCAAATAGACTGACGAGTCTGTTTCCAATTTAACGTCACACAATACAACTTCCTATTCCTGTCAGACTAACGTCCGGCCTGCAGGTGTCACCTTTGGCTTGCTACCTGACGTCATAGCCACCGTCTCGCTGACGTCAGTGTGTGCTTAAAGAGCTCAGGTGTTCCAGCTGAATTTACCTGCAGCATTTCCTCGGTGCTCCGCTCAACCTCGCCGCGGCCACCGCCATCATCTTCGTAGGATGTGACGTCAGCAGATGTTGCGTCAGGCTTCTTCTTCCCCTGAAGAGGGTTGCGCAGGCGCAGTGCTGTTCCCCAGCGGTGAGGAGAGGAACTGGATCTCCAGATAGATCCGCTCAGAACCCGAAATGAATCAGAACCACCTAAAAATGTGAAGCAAAAGAACCTGGAAAGTGGACCAGATCGGTTCTGTCGGCCCAGTCTGGTTGGACAATACAATTCAACCAGAACCTTTTAGAACCCCCATAACAGTTCTGACAGAGCTTCAGAACATCAGAACCACAAGACACCGAGTGAAAATCAGAACCAGTTCAAATGATTAAACGGACCTTGATAAACCAACTGGACTAAAACCCAATCTGGTTCCGAAGCCGTTCTGGGTCCAGCTTCATGTCTTCAGGACTGCTGACCCAGAACATCAGAATCACAGAACTGCAGTAGTCGGCTGCAGAGCCCCTCCTGGACCCTCTTAGAGGTCATAGGTTCATGTGACCCCTGGGTAACATGACCTCTGGGTCGTGTGACGTTAAGCTGGATTTGGCTTCCTGTGGCTGGAGATTCTGGAGTCTTTCGAAGTCCTGATGGAGAAACTGGACTGAGCCTCCACAGACCTGCCCGGTTCTGTCAGACTGCCCAATCACAGCCCGGTTCTGTCAGACTGCCCAATCACAGCCTGAGCTGCTGGCAGACGATTGGACGGCCAGAAAATATTTCAGAGAAGAAATTACTTTATTTGTCCAAAAATACAGTTTTCATCAGAAATAAACATCACAGTTCACAACACTCCAGAGTACTACAGAGTACTACAGAGTACCACAGAGTACTACAGAGTACCACAGAGTACTACGGTACACAGAGTACTACAGAGTACCACAGTGTACTACAGAGTACTACAGTGTACTACAGAGCACTGCAGAGACTGGCAGCTGGATGAGGTTTTTGTTCACAGGTGTATCTGTAGAGGGCGGAGCCTCCCATAGGGGGTGTTGCTGGATCCGAGGCTCAGCCTCTGCAGACATGTCTCCATTCAGCCCCTCACACCGTCACCATTGGTGTGTCCATTTAGTCAGCTGTCAGGAAATGATGTCACACGTCCAGGCCCTGCTGAGTCAGGAAGTCATCGAGCTCGCTCAGGCGCTCCACCAGCATCACGTCCATGTCGCTGCCGTCGTCCAGCCCGCTGCCGTGGACGTGTCGCCGCACTGCGGCTCGTTTTCTGGGCACCAAAGAAGCAGAAAGACCCACCCCTGGAGGAAACAGGAAACAGATCAGCAGCTGATGCTGATGAAGAACCAGAGGTGTTGGGCTCATGGTGGACCTTGGGGCTTCTTCCTCTTCCTCGGCTGAGTGAAGTCAGGGAAGAGGAGGAGCCGGCGACGCTTCTGCTGGCCAATCAGGATCAACGATCCATCCTTCTCCCGAGGCTCCTCAAATATGGTTTCCAGGCTCCTGCAGGAAACACACAAAGCATGCTGGGAAGCTGAGTTGAAGGCACGCTGTCACCTATGGGTTGATGATCTTAGCAAGAGTCATTAGCCAATCAGGATCTAATGACAGGCTGCCCTGATGGTCAGCACCGACTAGAGAAAACATCAACACTAGAACAAATCCTGTCGGACCTCTTAAGTCCGGTACCGGTACCAGTACCTACCTGATGTTGGGCGGGGCCTCGTAGTTCTTGTTGGTGTAGATCTCCTCTAGGCTGAACTCCTTCTTCTTCAACCTGAGGAACACAGGAAGCATCATCATCATCATCATCATCATCATCATCAACCAGAACCGCCCTGAGGTGCTCCTGACGTCGAGTTCTGACATGTTCACCAGAACCTTCCACAACCAGATCTATTGGCAATGTTTCTCTGCTCTGATTGGACAGAAACCAGGAAATTCTCCAGCTGTGGGAAACACGGCTGGAGAAATCCAGAGGGTTCAACCAGGTCAGAACCATTATCACTCCGGAGGAAAATTTGGAAAAATCCTCAAAATTAAACAGGGACTGTGGAAAAAGTGGAACACATGTCAGATATTCAAGAAGTCCAGCTTCCTGAACGTTGGTTCCGATGGCCAGATCGGATGTGGAGATCCAAACCGGACTGATGTGCGAAACATATAAAGATCTTCATAATGACAGTTCTCCTCTAAGGCCCGTTTACACGGCGATGCTCTTCAGCTAAACCATAACCTAGTTGTTGCGGTCCAGCCGCTCGTTAAGAAGTTACCTTTCAGCACCCTTTGAAACCAGGTTTCGGATTTGAACTTTCCTGTGATGCTCCAGCAGATGAGCCAAGTACTGAGAGCACAAGCACAGAACCAACGGCTTATTCTGCGCTTCAACAGCCAGATTACAACAGAAACAATGTCGGACAGCGTCATGTTAAAATACTAGTGCCACCTAGTGGCCTGGCAGGACAACTACATCTGACAGGAAGTGAAAATGGGAAATATTTCCCCACCAACATCAGAAACACCAGCACTTTCCAGGCAGCAGAATGGCCAAACATGACTAGATGACTTCATCTTATATTAAACTGAATGTTTATGATTCTTCTATGAGATTCCCAAGACCCACCGGACTAATTTCCTGCTGAATGCTGGAGGAACTTGTACTGCTTTCTTACCGTTTCGCTTTGGGCAGTCCCATTGGTGTTAGAGGCGTCTCCCGCGGCGACGCACGCCGTATTCTGATCTGCGACACTCGTTTACTGAGCTGGGTCACAAGAACCACCATCACCATCATCATCATCATCATCACCATCAGCATCATCACCATCAGCATCAGCATCATCATCACCTTCACATTTGTGCTGTGAAACTCTGAGAGCGCAGCTGATTGGTCACCAGGCAGGGCAGCACACATCCCATTGGCTGAACATAAATTTAGTGGCAAGTCTCGTTGCCTTGGCAACCACAGACTCCAGGTACTGTGATTGGACCTCAGCTTGTGATGACCCTGAAGAGAACCTGTAGAGCTGAAACAGAGATGGGTTCACCTGTTAGCGCGCACACACACGCACACACACGCACACACACACGCACATACACACGCACACGCACACGCACACACACACGCACACACACACACACACACACACACACAGTGTGTTTCAGGTAAACTGTTACCTGGTTGTCGGTCTTCTTATGTAGCTGAGGATAAAACATAAGTTAGTTAGTAAATAAATGGATTCATGATGTAACTTATTAATCAGTTGTTGTAACAAATCAGTAGAAATGGGAGGAACCAATGAGTCCATCACCATGGCAATAGACCCTGGATGCAGACCATACAGGAAAACCTGGAGCACGCCGTTTCCAACGGCAACTACTGGATTAACCAAACAGTGCAGCTACAAAGACAGAATGACCTTCTGCTGGCAGCGATAGTGACCCCTAGAGGGACGATGGCGAACTGCTGCCGTTCAGGCCTGAGCAATCGATCCACGCTAAAGCTTTCATGGACCAGGTGCTGCTGCCTTGCAGCGAGGGAGTCACAGGTTCAAATCCCACTGACCCCTCCCCCATCTCCACTGCCCCGCCCCCTACCTGTGGTCGCTGTCCAAACTGGGCGGCGCTGTCCAGTCCCGCAGAGGACGCAGAGGACTCCAATGGGGTCCGCCCTTCACCAAGTCTAACACCGTATCCATGGCAACGGCAGACAGGTGCAGCATGGGGGCAGGGTTCTGGAGCCATGGTTGTGGGTGGGCCCAGTTGGAGGACAGGTGCGTGATGATGTCAGAGAACGTCCACTGTCTGGGCAACACAGCGAGGCCTTGTGATTGGCCGCAGGTCTGGCCAATCGCAGCCGCCTGCAGAGGAAGCAGTGCATGCTGGGAGCTAGGAAAGAAGCAGAGCAGATTAGAACCGCGTCACCTGGGAGCTCCGCACACCTTCAGATGCCCAGACTCACCCATAGCCGTTCTTCTTCACCAGCACGCTGAAGCTCTGCTCTGATTGGCTGACCCTTCGTCTGCGTTTCCTCTGGTTGACGTCATGGAGGACGAGAGGCTCTGCCTCTTCTTCCTCAGGTCCTCCTCTTCCTCTGACGGAGACCGCCATCTGACCCACAAACCTCTCCTCTTCCTCCTCCTCTTCATTCCCTGAAGGAAGAAAGCCTTCATGGCTTCTCCTCCTCTTCCTCACCTCCTCTCCTTCACTGCTCCTCCTACTCTGCTCTGATTGGCTGAAGCTGCAGGAAGGCGTTGGGTTGATACGGTCTGATGATGTGGAGGGTGACCACGAAGAGGAAGTGATGACATGAGGCAACGATGCAGATGAGGAAGAGAAGGAGCTGCAGGTGATACTAGGAGGACCTGGTGAGGAAGAAAGCAGGTGAGGTTAGGTGGCTAAGGCAGATGATAAAGGGGGAGGAGCCTCTGGACACCTGGCTCCTCCCCCTCCTCAGCAGAGTCTCCCCCAGTGAATTACAGGCCTGGCGGGCTGCCAGGCTTTACATGCCCCCCTGTCAGGCTAAGCGTTATGTGTGTGTGTGTTTTAATAAGCCAGATTGTAAGCGTTTCTTCTGTGGTGAGCGTTTTACTGGCAGGGCAGAATTATTCATGAAAGAAAGATGAGTTTATGGTTTTTATAGTTGATTCATTGAACAGGGAGCGCACCGCACCAATCAGACCGCTGGCGCCTCTGAGCGTTGGCTGCTTCGCTCGCCGTTGTGGCTTGATCTCTGAAGTTTACCTCTTCGCTTATCGCTCATATAGGTTCACTGATACTAACCCCCTGTGAGGATTCATGTTTCTTTGTAGAATTTATCAAAGTAGGAGTCAAACTTAAATCCACCTTGTTTGCTCTGCTGGTGCAGCTCAATGTTCACAAGTGCACCTTTACAGGTGCGAACGAAGCATTTTATGCAGCGGGTGCATTTACATCTCAACAGAGTTTCTGCTCTGATAAAGTCGGAGTTCACCGTTAGCTGGTGCGTTGTGGTTCAGCCCATGGAGGAGCTTTCGCACTCGCCTCGTGACGAGTGCAGCATCCTGGTTTGTTTTTTATGTTTTGCGGCGATACAATGCGTATGAAATGCTTTGTCTACTTAACGTCAGGTAGAGTTGCTGCGCAGCGGCGCAGAGATCAAAACAACTCGTCCCATAAAGCTCACATCAGTGTAAAAATGGCGACCACCATGGGTGAAAAATAAAACAAAACATGTACATTTTTGAAGGAATTATAACAAGGACTAATATTTTAGTTTATAAAAAAAATACTACATATTTAGGCCAACATGTTCAACTAATCCTGGATCCCTTTAAAAAGCAACAAGTTTCTGTAAAACACCTGAGTTCAAGTAAACGAGGAATTCAGACCAAAGCAGTTCAGTTCTACTTTATACAGACCAGAGGTGAATGAGTTACATGTGAAAAGGAAGGATTTAAAGGCATGATGGATCCATTTCAAATCATATTCTGTGCAACAATTGTGATAATGATCAGTGACAATAACTCATTATCTACACATGATCTTTCTCAGGTCTCTGATTTGTTATGACTGCAGGACACAGCTGCCAATCAGAACCAATTACAACCAATTAGATCCTACCAGAGCAAACAAGAGCCAATCAGGCCCCTACAAATGCCTTTAACATCTCCAGGTGTATTGAGTCCTTAGGCCAGCAGTCATAGAACTGTGTGATTTGCATCAGTAAAATGCTCTCAATAACTCCATTGAATCATTTTCAAATTTATCAAAGCATCTATAAGGGTTAATAATCTAATAACACAGGCAGTTTTAGGGTTTAAACATCCTTCATCTGCAT
Source organism: Poeciliopsis turneri (assembly GCA_922788865.1). Lineage (NCBI taxonomy): Eukaryota > Metazoa > Chordata > Actinopteri > Cyprinodontiformes > Poeciliidae > Poeciliopsis > Poeciliopsis turneri. Next base: position 173,932 of record CAKLNU010000054.1, read on the forward strand.
TTATTGTAACGGTAGAAGAACTTTATCACGATAAACAAGAAACCCTAACTGCCCCATTAACCTCTTCAGTCGCAGGAAATGGACCCACCTCCTCTTCCTCCGTCCTTCCTCCTCTTCCTCCTCTTCCTCTCCAGAGAGTCCATACGGCGGCCGAGCGACGATAAAGCTCCTCGAAGGAGGCGCCGCACCTCCATGCGGTGAGCTGCCAGGAGGCGGGGCAAGAGGGCGGCGCAGGAGCAGCAGGGAGGTGCTGGGGGGGCGAGGCCTCCTGCAGGTGAAGCGCTGGAGTTAACAGCTTTACCCACAGACACAAACCAACAAAGAGACAAAACTACCTGCAGGAGTCTCATCTGCATCGACCAATGGGAGATCAGTGGGCAGGGCTTCTGCTGTCGAGCCACGCCCCCTGCCATGGGTCTCTGTCAGCGGGCGAGAGAGCATATCAAAGCCTGGAGAGAGAGAAAGATAGAGGCGAACTCAGAGAAAACCTGCAGCATCTTTGATTATTGATCGTTTTCCAATCAGAGGAAGCTGACATTCTGGGCTGGTTCTGGGCATGGAGGAAAGAAATAACAAAACATGATCAGATATCAGACTGAGCCAATCAGAGGCCAGGAGAAACAGTGCAGTCCGATTGGTCTAAAGACAGAAAAAAACAGCAGAACGGTCCAGAACCAGAACCCTACTGGACCAGAACCTCCTCCGCTTATTCTTGTGAGGCTGGACTGGTTCCAGGAGCAGGATGGATCCGTCTCCATGGAAACCAGGGTGGTTGAACTGCAGTCCCTGTCGGGGGGAGCGGGTCATCAGGAAGGTCACGGAACCTGAAGGGCGGGTTCTGGTCATGTGATCAGATTTAAGATGGACAGCAACGTGACCCAACACCTGGTTTTAGGTAAAGGGAGGAGTGTCCAGGTGTGTCCTTTACTCGGCTGCAGACAGAACCAGCCTAATGCAGATATTTCCTAGCAGAACCAGCAGGTTCTGGATCTGGTCGGGACTGTTGGCGCTGATGCAGGTAGCACATGCTAGCTCCAGTTAGCATGCTGGGCGGCGTGTGGAGCTCTGAAAACGGGACGAACCGGGACATTTAGCGAAAGGTTACCTTCCCGGGGTCCGCGGGTGTCCCGGGGTTCGCTAGCTGCTCCTCGGGCTCATTTCGGCGGCTTCCCGGCCCGCTGGAGCCGGATTATCCGCACCGATCGGGGCTGCAGTTTTTGGGACCGGCGCAACGCTAGCGGAAGTGTTTCTAACATATTTCCGTCGGGGATTTCAAGATAATATAATTCAACGACTCAAGAGCGAACATAAGAGCCAGACTGTCAAAATAAAAGCCATAGGACGTTTGAACCGGGCTGAGATTTGGACCAGAACGAAATTCACCTCCACTTCCTCTCCTCATGTCACCGAACCTCACCGAACCTTGTTGAACCAGGCAGGCAGAAGCTCAGAGTTCGACTGGCTTTTAAACACAATCTCTTGTTATTATTAGAGGTTGGAAACAGACTCCACCAGAGGCCGTTGCCATGGTAATTCAGTCACGTGGTTGGAGCTTTCCGGGTATTTAGATAACATAGAGAAAGATAATTGTCACTTCTAAAAGTATTGGAACTTTTAGAGTAGCAGCGTAGACATGACGTCAGGAACGGGTCGGCCCGTTGCTGCGATACGTCACAGCACCCGCCATATTGACTGTGGTTTATCTACCAGTAAAATAACACAAGTGAATGGACCGAACTTTATAAAGTGTCGTTGTGCACAGTATTTTAATGCACATTCTGCCACACACACTAATGTATTTGGGGATTAAAGAAAGTATTTTGAAAGGGTTTTTGAAACGGAAAGGTGGTGAAGTGAGTGATGCCAACAGCAGAAAGAGCGCGCGCAGGTCAGAGTAAAATAATGAAGGAGGGGTTCAGATCAGGGTCAGAGGGGTTCAGATCAGGGTCAGAGGGGTTCAGATCAGGGTCAGAGGGGTTCAGATCAGGGTCAGAGGGGTTCAGATCAGGGTCAGAGGGGTTCAGATCAGGGTCAGAGGGGTTCAGATCAGGGTCAGAGGGGTTCTGATCAGGATCAGAGGGGTTCAGATCAGGGTCAGAGGGGTTTATGGGAACAATGTGAGTGTTTTTAATATGTAAATATATGTTTAGTTTTCCTGCGAAACGTCTAGTTTGTTATTGGGTGTAACAAACTAGACGTTTTTTGTATTTTGCCATTAGATGGCACTAATATTCTTTGGTCAACTGTTAACAGATAAAATATGTTGCATTTTATTTAATGACAGGAAGTTTCATAAATACATGTTTTCTAAAATATAATTATAGCAGATAAGGTAAAAATATAAATGTGAAAGTACAATGTTAAAACAACACTGTTTGCGTTATTAATGGTATTTTATTTGTATATTTTGTTGCTCTTACAGTGTGTTCACATACAAAGGCATTCAATAAAGGACTGTGATTCAGTCAGGACACTATATTCTCCATTGCCATTATTCTATATATATGTCTGGATTTCTTCTCTTAACCTTTCTTTAATTTTACCCTTCATCCTTCATCAGCTTGCCTTGGAGCTAGTCAGGGAGCTAGCCATGGAGCTAGCCATGGAGCTAGCCATGGAGCTAGTCATGGAGCTAGCCATGGAGCTAGTCATGGAGCTAGTCAGGGAGCTAGCCATGGAGCTAGTCATGGAGCTAGCCAGGGAGCTAGCCATGGAGCTAGTCATGGAGCTAGCCAGGGAGCTAGTCATGGAGCTAGCCTTACAGCAAAGAAAAGTGCAGCGACATACTTATAGTTTTCTCTTCTTACCACATCAAAGACTTATTAATAATCGCAAAATTAATATTAAGCCTAACACCAAACTACTGCAACAGACTGAATGTCCTGTTCTTTGTGTGGGAAATATTTGAGTGTTTTTTTTTTTGTCTGTTTCGTTGTTCTCAATTGCTATGGCAACGAGTCTGCACGAAGCTGTGCTAATACAGAGAAAGAGGAAGAAATGGTGTTGAGTTGGACTTTAACTGTTCCTCCCTTTGCTGTGGAGCATGAAATTAATCATATCTACATATTCAAGTTTGACTCAGTTAACAGAATTAATGTACAGCGCCAGCGCGGCTATTGATGACATGTAAAAGAATAGTGTTGTTGCCTTCCAGCTTTTCCGCTTGCGCGAAATTTCCATATGTAAACAATGACATGCAGGGGGTCTATATTTGTAAATCTGATTATGATTTAGTCGGTGCCTCACAGGCTATGAACCTCACCACACGTCACTGATCAGCCTGATATGACATTTTTCTACTCGAACTAAATCCTTGTTATACATGAAAAAGTAATAAATTGTCGAATGTGAGTGGTGAGCTGCTGAGTAAAGTGTCTTTAGTCATCTTCCTTATCTTCCTGCCGATGCTCCAATTAACAGTTTAATGTTTAGAGGTATCTTAAGAAGGATTTAATCTTACATTGAAGTCTCCACCACAGACGACTGTGCCGTATGAACATCATGTCGAAAATATGTTTGTAAAATGTGAAGCTGGCAGAACATACACGTCAGTGAAGCTGCTTCTCCAAATGTGCTTTTGCAGACCTCAAGTGACTCTGTTTGTGCCGTGCTTCCAGAAAAGGCTTCTATTGCCCTAACCCTTCTCCCATGTAGCTTCATTAAAGAATAATAATTTTTTTAAAAATCAACAAAACGTGTTAAAATGAATAATCAGTAATTATTATTTTTTCAACAAGGTGTTGCGCAATACATTGCGTTTCAGATCCATTAACAAATAAAAAGCGACTCAAAGACCAACTGACGAGCAGAGCAGGAGTTTAAATGAGCTCCTCAACCATTGCTGTGTTCATGAGAGGCTCATTAATAATCAATAACTAAATATGAAGCATGGAAACCTGATATAATAACAGAACTGAATGTTTTTAACGTAATCTCTGCTTTGCTGCCACGGCGGTTGCCACGGCAACGGGTGTCCTTAAGCGATAAAGACAGACGGAGAGTAAAAAGGTGCGAGTGGTTCTGAGTTGATCACCTGTTTGGGTTGTTTGACCTTGGTTGACCTTTGCAGTGGTTCATCACAGCTGCTGGAGTTTCTGAACGATCAATAAACCACAAACTTGGACTAATTAGTAATGACCTCGTTAGTTTGCAGTAAACGTCACAACAAACATCAAATAGGACAAATATATTTGATTAAGTTTTACGGGATCTTGTTCACGAATGAGGGAAGAAGGGAGCGTGAGATCGACAGGCGGATTGGTGCAGCGTCCGCTTCACGGCGGACGCTGGACCGGTCTGTCGTGGTGAAGAGAGAGCTGAGTCAAAAAGCGAAGCTCTCAATTTACCGGTCGATCTACGTTCCTACCCTCATCTATGGTCATGAACTTTGGGTAATGACCGAAAGAACGAGATCGCGGATACAAGCGGCCGAAATGAGTTTTCTCCGTAGGGTGGCTGGGCTCTCCCTTAGAGATAGGGTGAGAAGCTCGGTCATCCGGGAGGGACTCAGAGTAGAGCCGCTGCTCCTCCACATCGAGAGGAGCCAGTTGAGGCTCGGGCATCTGGTCAGGATGCCTCCTGGACGCCTCCCTGGTGAGGTGTTTAGGGCACGTCCCACCGGGAGGAGGCCCCGGGGAAGACCCAGGACACGCTGGAGGGACTACGTCTCTCGGCTGGCTTGGGAACGCCTCGGGATTCCCCCGGAGGAGCTGGAGGAAGTGGCTGGGGAGAGGGAAGTCTGGGCCTCCCTTCTTAAGCTGCTACCCCCGCGACCCGACTCCGGATAAGCGGCAGAAGATGGATGGATGGATGGATGGATGGATGGATGGATGGATGGATGGATGGATGGATGGATGGATGGATGGATGGATGGATGGATGGATGGATGGATGGATGGATGGATGGATGGATGGATGGATAAGTTTTACAAACAAATGACTTCTTCCACAATAATTATGTGAAATTAAATTAAATAATATCCCAGATTCAGAAGATTTGCCTTTATCACATTGACGTCATCAAACAAAAGTTCAGATCCACCAGAACTGACTGACAGCTGCTGACCTCAGGTTTCCAACCAGCCTGTGACTGAGAAACCAGTAACCTGCTCCCAGTGTCAGAATCTCACTGAGGAAGAAACTGCATGAGGTTTTCTATCACTTTATCATTTCTGATATAACTGATGGATATTTGCATAGGAAATGAGTCAATAGGGTTTAATTTACAATTTTTATGTCTTCATGTCATCAGGTAGATCTCGGCCGGCTGGTGAGAGAAAAAGTGTAGAAAAACGATTTTGGGGGCTGAAATTCTTTTATGGGGCCAAAATATATTTTTTGGGGCCAGAATAAAGTAATATCTTAATTTTGTGAGTTTATTAACTGTTTTGGTTTTTTTTGTTGAGCAAAGTGATGTTCATGCATGACTCATTTTGTGCACCAGTAAAAAAAAGCATATACCTATGTCTTGAATTTCAAAAATAAATAAATAAATGTATTTATCACTATAGAAGGGTTCAGAGAATCCGCATATGAAACTGGTGGGTTTGGTACCTCAAAAAAGGTTAAGAACTGCTGCACTATAACTAATATTAGCTGTCATTTCGCTGGTGGACATATTTACTACTCTATAGTAATATTCTAATCATGAATTGTAAACAGTAATATATGTCCATTACTTGTGAAAAGCTATCTCTCAGGCCCTCACGTCAATAATCCATTGATCTGAACAAAATATCCAGCAGTGCTGAAGCTTCTTCTGCTGTTTTGGTTTAGCCAAGTAGGAGGGACGACCGCTCCAAGATGGCCACCCAAGCAGCCAATGAGGGGCCTACTCTTTATGAAATCTGCACTATGCCCTACTAATGGTAGGCAGAGCTTCATAAACCACGCACACTTCCTAGGCTTTCCTCCCAGGAAGTCTTTAGTAGACTCAGCAGCTGGTTTTCCTCAGATTCAGAATTGCTGACGCCCTCAGAGCTGCAGCTGGATCAGTTTTCAAGTTTGAGTGTTATCTTAATTTTTATGGAGCTAAATTCTACAAGATTCATAGACTTTCTCAGCACCAAGTAGTTTTTCCTCTCACAAGAATGTGCCTGACTTTTACCCTGCAACCACACCTTCACCTGCTCAGATTTCAGCCAATGTGTGTGTGTGTGTGTGTGTGTGTGTGTGTGTTTTCCACCTTTATACTCAGCTCTAATCTGCTTTCCTGTAGTTTTCTGACTCTGGTTGTTTTTGTTTTTTCTGATTCGACTCTTCGATCGTCCTCATCCAGAATTAGTCAATGTGATAAAGAAAATGTTTTCTCCCAACAGAGAACCAGGTTTAATTATTTTCTCCCTTAAAACTCTTCATCTGTGTTTACAGCTTTGGAGGTGATGATGATGCTCTGAGCAGCTGACCAATCAGAGAACAGCTCTTAGTAACCTTTGTTCTGGTTGGACTCTGGATCTTCAGCAGCAGGCAAACACAGGGTCCTCGTTCTCCTGGCAGTGTGATCCACAATGAAGTTCCCTTCTCTTCTTCCTCTCCTTCCTTCCATTCTGCTGCTTGGTGTCTTCTTCCCTGCAGCTGATAGTGGACACTTTCTTGCCTTCCCAGGTGAGTACAGCCACTGGCTGAACATGCGAACGATCATAGAGGAGCTTGTGAGGAGAAACCACAAGGTGACCGTCCTGGTGCCGGACGCTTCGCCGTCGGTCAACTATAACAGCAGTCGAGATGCCGCCAAGTTCAACTTCTTGGTCTTCAAGGTAACAACATCCAACTTATGAATATCCATCTATCAGTATCAGTGTTAAACATTACCTAGACTACTTGTGAGTGGTTCCACTCCTAACTCTTGAGCTCACTGATAGTTCATCTTATTGATCAATAACTGATACTCTGATCAGCTCCTTGTGTTTCTGTCCTCAGGTTCCATTCAGTAGATCAGATATGAACAACATGATGCAGGACTTTATTCAGTTCTCCATGTACAAGGCCCATAACTCCTCCCTGCTGGACCGCTTTCTAGTGCCACTGTCAATCATGGGGAAGTTCTCCCAAATTGGGAAGCAGCAGTGTGACGCCATGCTGAAAAATCATCAGTTGATGGCGACCCTGCATGACGCCGCTTTTGATGTGGTCATCTTGGACCCCATGGTGCTGTGTGGCGATCTGGTGGCCGATTTGCTCGGTGTGCCTCTGGTCCTTTCGCTGCGGTTCTCATTTGGCAGCACCTTGGAGCGTCACTGCGGCCAATCACCGATGCCAGCATCCTTCATCCCTGCGTCTCCACTGCCATACAGTGACTACATGACCTTCTGGGAACGGCTGGTCAACATGCTGACCTACACAGGGATGTCTGTGTTGAGCGAAGTGTACTGGAAAATCACACTTGATTCTTTCTACACTGAGATCAAAGGTGGGTGCCGATCATCTTTTGTTATTTAAATCCATCATAAAAAGCCCCAAAAAGAGCATGAACCCACCGCAGGGTGGAGACATCCGCTCCATCAGAGCTCTGAGTTTTATTCTATAGTCTTACAGCTTCTACACAGGTTTATTATCATTCTAGTATCCAAATATGATGATGCATAATATAAAGACTGAGGAAAGCGTGTCTATTACTCCTCACGATCAATCAAAGTTGACTTTGGCCAATACATTCACACTGCTAGGGTTTGAGTTGAATTTTATCAAGTGCTTTTCCTCCAGAAAAACATCTGAGTCGTGTTTGTGTAAACAGGAAGTCCTAGCAGCTTCTGTAGCTCCTTGGGGAGGGCTGACGTCTGGCTCATCAGGACCTTCTGGGACATAGAGACACCACGGCCAATACCTCCAAACTTTTTCTATGTGGGAGGTCTTCACTGCAGACCAGCCAATCAGCTGCCAGAGGCATGGTTCAACTTCCTGTTTCACTTACAGCTCAAGTGATGAAATAATATTAAACTTGTGTCACTTCCTGCAGGACCTGGAAGCCTTCATGCAGAGTTCTGGAGATGCAGGTGTGGTGCTTGTCACCTTTGGTTCCATGGTAACCAATCTGGCACCAGACAGAGCAAATGTTATTGCCTCTGCTTTGGGACGACTACCACAGAAGGTCAGAGGTTCCACCTACTCACTTCCTGTCACTGTTTCTTCTTGCCATTTAACACTGTCATCATGTGACATCTTTCAGGTAATTTGGCGTTATCGTGGCAAAACCCCGGCAACTCTTTCACCAAATACGAAGCTTTTTGATTGGATCCCTCAGAATGACTTGCTTGGTATGACTTCCTCTCTCAGCTTTTCAAACTAAAAGCCTTCTCTCTTGTCCTCTTCCTGTTTGAGCTTTTCAAAGTAAAACTACATGAATTTTGTCATCTGGTAGTAAATCAGCGGCAGCTTTTCTTTTTCTTTTTTTTTTTTTTTTTTAAATAAAACCTTCACAATAAGAGCCCTGTGACCTTCAGGACACCAACTGACCCGTGCCTTTGTGACGCATGGCGGGACCAACGGGTTATACGAGGCATTGTTTCATGGCGTTCCAGTGGTCGGCATCCCACTGTTTGGTGATCAGCCAGACAATCTGGCCCGTCTCAGCCGCCGCGGCGCCGCTGTCGTCCTCCACTTCAACCGCATGACAGTGGATGAGCTGGAGCAGGCGCTGCATGCTGTCATCAATGAACCCAGGTGAGAGTAATTCTCACGAGTTCTGGTTAGAGGTGGTAAGGTGGTTTTAATAAGGAAGTGTACAGAAGTCCAGGCCGCAGAGGTGAGCGATGAGACAAGACAAACACAGACACCAGTAACACTGGTGGTTACTAAACAAAAGCACGACATGGCAAGGATCCGATGGGGAACAAGAAACTCAGGTGGGATTAAATACAGTGGGAAGGTAATCAGGGAACACGAGAAACAGCTGGGAGCAATCAGGGGCATGAGATGCCACAGGAACCAAATGAACACAGAAAAAAACAAATCCTCACAGTAACCTCACAGGAAGCAGGATTTTAGTTTGAAAGGGCGTAACCCTATTTTAGAAGGTTTGCCCTCTGAAATAAATCTCTTGGCCTGTTCTTGTTGCAGCATTTTCACAGTAAAAGTGTTGACTTGTTTTTCTTCCCTTGATGCTCAGCTTCAGGTCCAACATGCAGCAGCTCTCTTCGCTGCAGCATGAGCAGCCGGTCGCACCACTCAGCACTGCCGCCTTCTGGTTGGAGTTTGTGATGCGTCATGGAGGAGCTAAACACCTTAGGCTGGCGTCACATGACCTGTACTGGTTCCAGTACTACAGCTTGGACACAGGAGTGATTATACTCCTCATCATAGTTGCCGGCGCTGCTCTCTGCTGGGTCGGGCTTCGCTGCGTCCTGCGGCTCTGCAAAGGGCCAGCACAAAGACAGAAGAACGACTAACCAGCTGTTTTGACAATTACCGTTTTATCTGGATCTGTTTGATCCAAGCAGAACACCAGATGCAGTTTTCAGTGTTTCTTCACATTTTTCCCTGACTGCATCCTGAGGAAACTGGGGTTTCTCCTGGATCATGGAGACTCTGAACAGGCTATTGGATTATGTATCTTTATTAATACATTAACCAGCAATGTAATAAAACATAACATGATATGACAAAAACACATTATGGGCTGGGAATGAGGGGAATGGGGGAAATTATTACACTCATGTACCACAGGCCAAAAGCTCCAGTTTTAATCATATTTTGTAAGAATAATGCATGTATAGCATCTGTTCAATGTATTATCAGCAATGCATCAGAGACAACAGCCATGCAAAAATAAGAGGCCATTATGTACATTTATATGCATGAAGCAGGTACTGAATACACAGGTGTCACTACACACACTGGACACATCACCAACTTACACACACAGCATTTGTAATATATTGTCAGGTTTAAATAATCTGAGCACTTTCACACAGAAAAAGAAGAAAGAGACAAGTTATTTAATTTTACAGTCAGAGTGGATAGCGGGAAAAAAGACATCTCCATCATAGTTTCCTAAACCCGCTCTGAGATGTCTTTCCCACTCTTCCTTTTTTATCAGGAGTTGGTTGTTCCCTAATTACACCAGTTTAGCAGCTGCTGGAAGGGGAGGGGCAAACAAAAACCCAGCTGCTGACACACAGTCATAAATCTTTCCCAATACAATGGAGTCTCCTATCTTGATACATGTAAGGTTTCAGGTGCAGTTCAATATCTCTGGGTCACAAACTTCAACTGTTAACCTTTGGGTGTTTCCCTGTCATGCCAGCGCTCAATTCTGGCTCTAGAGTTGCTGGTAATTCCTTCCAATTTGGCACATTATCACTTCCTGCAGATATCTCTCACAAAGCACACATTCCAGAAGCCAATAAAAGAATCTCCCAATCCTTAAATATAAAGATTAGTATTTATATGGGTTATTACTTAATTCTATCAGCATATTGGGAGGTTCACTTGTAGCATCTAAGCACTGACATTGTGGAGATGAGCTGTGAAGAACAAGTCTCAGATTGGTTGTTTCTAGAGAGCACTGGGAAAAGGCAGAGTATTTTTTTCCTCAGGTAATATCTCATCATACTGTGATAGCATAATGATTATTTTAGCAAATATATTGAACAAATAATAAAATTTACATACTGCAGCTTTAACTTAGAGGAGATAACAGGTCAGGAGGGATGCAGCAACATGTAACGTTACACAGGAACTTTGTAATGTGCAAGTTAAGGTAAAACTGTGTGGACTGGTCCAGTCCAGACAGGAGGCTGTTTTTACTTTCATTTTAGAAAGATTGTTTGAATTTCTTTCAAATAATCCAATTTCTGTGGTTGTGTTTTGTAAACGATTAGACAGAGAAATACCTATAGACTGATGCTAAGTATCTTGTCATTTAACACAACGTTGCTCACCTTTTTTCACTGGACATGTGTTATTAGAGACTCACATAAGAGCAGAGTATGGAGAGAGGGTAAAAAGGAAAGGGTGCCTGAACAGATCCATTATGCAGTATACATGACCACTTCTATGTCTTTTCTTATTTCATGTTGAACTCATCAACATAATACTTACAGTTACTTAAAATCATGTTTAAAAAGTTGTGGAATTTTTAAGGCCTATTCAGTCCCACCCAGTACTGAATCCCTCCAGCTTTTCATAATTCTGCAGACACAGAAAATCGAGCATGCTTGAATTTTTCCAAGCTTATATATTACTGTTAGTTTATAACAAATTTTATGTTAAAATTTCTCTCACCTGCAGGTGGTACTATTTATTTACTTTTCCACACAGCTGCTTCTGCCTAAGTTTTTATCACTTTATAGACTGTAATCAAAATTATGCATAGAAATTGAACTATTGAAGTTATTCAAATCAAATCCAATTTTATTTGTATGGCACCTTTCAGTAACATATTTGCATGAACGATATGATCCTTCAGATTTCTGCTCCTGTGGAAAGCAGCCATGACCCTCCTGTCTTTCAGCCTTCCACTAACAGATTGAAACTATTCAAATGTCGCTTCAAATCTCCTGCCAGATTAACATAAGCAGGTGAGTAGGTGCCAATGAAAGGACCTGGCACAGTTTCATCTGCCTATTTCGACTCAGAAAATTACTTTAATTATCTCCTTAAGAAGGACATAAAGCACCCCCTGCTGGACAAAGCCACAAACAGCACCCTTGTTTTTCCATAGAAATCTGATTCTTGTGTCCAAATTCTTTTAAACTGCAATAATTGTTAATTATCTAATCCAGCAAAGTTGTGCTTTGGCTGGAAACTTGGTTTAAATAACAATTTGTGTTTCAGTTGGTTTCAAATAAACTTTGATGTCCAATTATGCGTACTGCTGAAATTTGGATCTTTAAAGGTTGTGGTTTCAAAGAAATCCACCGCAGTGAATCTGAGCTCACAGCAATCGCTTCACAGTCTGATCAGAATACTGATAAATATTTGTGTGGATGTAGATCAAATCAGGAGGACTCCAATTCAAAGTTTACTCTTTATATGGAAAGATTGGCAGAATCTACATACATGGAAGCATGTGTGTTTGTGGTCTCTGTAGAAAAAACAGAATACAAACCAATTAGAAATCTGAGTAATTCCTTAAACTTAGTCTGATCTTATGATCACATTAGCCACATGATAACAAGAGACATATGAACCCGTCAGTAATAACATTTTTATGTTATCCACCTGCTGCTTATGCAAAGCTTCATTTAAATACCAAACAGTGAGATAAACTAATAAATCAGCTAAATACGCTCGTGGTTTAACAGAAACAGAATTGTGTGAATAACATTAAAGTCACGGTTTTATGAACGCACACACGGTCAATCATTCATCTGCTTTCCTTGGCTGCTTTATTCCTCTCTGTGGAGGCTAGTCTTCCTCTGAATACTAACCCTATACCCCAAATGTCATCCAAATACTTGAAATAATGCAAAGGCTTATTGCAGGCACTCAGTGCACATGTTTCCCAGTCATAAATCATGTTTTAACTCCTTTTTTCACATTAGTAACAGCTCAGCTAGAATATGTCATCTCTGAGAATTTCTTGGATGAAGGAGTTCTATCCTAATGCTGCCCTAAAGGCTGGAATTTGGTTTTAAAAATTTGCTCTTTTAAATCTCTGTTATTTCATTTTATTTTTCTTCTAACTCCATGTTTAAGACAGAATCACAGCTCAGCTTCAAATCTAATGTCTGAGTTTCTGCCAGGTGCCAGAAATGTGTTAATCTATTGTGAACAGCAGAAAAGACTTTAAAATGTCCGTCAGCATTACCCACAATACATTGCATGGTGGGCCTTCAGATTTTAGCTTCTAGTTCAGCTTTTTTTCCTGCAATCCCTAACAAACCATATACAGTTGTGATCAGGATGAACTCTTCTGTCAAACTAGATGAGTTAGGATGACCTTTTAAATATTAAAAAAATCAGCACCATGAGTCAGAAAGGGGTGTGCATTGTTGAACTGCTCTTTCAGAAAAATCACCTGCTTACTGCATTGGGTAAGTCTCCTCACTTTGTTGAAGTTATCATGTACTCCTTTTGAACAACATATGCTGAGCTTTCTAGAGGTCTTGCGGTGTATGATGGCACTAGAATGGCTCTTTCCTTTCATTTCAGGGGTGGTGGTTTGAATCCCTGCAGATGTCTGGAGACCTGGAAGGCAGCAGCTTGCTGCAGCTGGTCCAGGTTCTTCTTCCCTGGGAGGATGATTTGGTAGCAAAAACGTTGCTATTGCTGCTTTTGCTCATCCTTCTGGGGGACACAACTGCAACAACCTGTTAGAGATCTACTGGTGTGCAATTCTTTCTGCACTGGGAAGCTAAGGTTAGTCAGTGAATTTCCAGGCTGCCAGGATTCAACACAGACCAGAAGAGAATCAACGGAGAACTCTTCTGCTTCCTGGGCATGCTGGTTCCACCTTGCGGTGTTAACGGACAGCGTGTTTTTGAAACCAGGGGCGCGGTACGTATCAGCCTTCCCAGGTTCCGCCTATAGGAACAGCACGTGGGAAAGGTGACTCCAGGACTCGGGAGTCTTAAATGCAGTCCAGTCTTCTATGAGGAATAGCCTCGCACTCCCACACAGCAACATGCACTCCAGCTGCTATTCTCTATTCAGTCCTACAGCTTAGAAATGCAGAAGGAAAGAATGTTAATTTCAGAAAATCTTCAGCTTAAAGTTAAGGTCAGTAGCTTTAACTTCCTATGATCTGAGCTCTTACATGGCATGTATTAAATCCTTTGATTTCTGCAATCATTAGGTCCCAATTAACACAAATATAAAATTCTTTTTACATAATATAGTTGCTGAGAAAAATTAATATATCAGGAGTTTAATTTCAAATGTCAGACAACAGTTTCACAATTGATTATTGAAATCCAAAACTCTTTAGTGTCCTAAGATTAGGATTATTTCTGAGCTCCAAAATGATACACAGTATAGCTGTAACTGTGTCAGCAATGTGGCCCATTCAAAGCACTGCTAACAGGTAGGCTAAGACATATCTCCCTAAATGGTAAAAATCCTCTAAGCCAATTTTATTGCTGCTGTTCTAAACGGTTAATTTCACTCTTAATATATAGACATTTAATTTAATTCACTCCAAACCTACTTTACATAATTTTCCACTTCTGGGATTATGCTTATATAGTTATGTGTAAACAGCCTTGTAACAATTAATCTGCCTGTTGGAAGAGCACCTTGCTAATAAAAATGTACCCTACTTTTTAGTGATGTGCTTTAAATCTGCATTGCATTGTTGAAGTTTTCCACCTTTGACATATGGGAATCTGGCCTTCAATGGACACTTTTTCAGTTGGTTTAAAATGTTGGTCAAATTTTCACTCTTAAAAGTCAGTTATCAAGCTAAGCTAACACATTTTTTGTTGCTTCCATGTAAAAAGAGCATGATGCTCTTCATGTGCCACACAGATCTTTGCAGTACATTTGCCAACTACTTGCTGATCCCCCAATCTTTAACTGGCACCTTCAATATCCATTTTTGTCCACTATTTAACCCCAGTAGCTCCATCTCTTTAAAGAGAAGTGTTCTGGAAAAATGTAGTAAATCTTTGTAGATTTATTCACAAAATGTTCAGTTTACTCTATACTAGTTAATGGAAAACTAACATTCCAATATTTAATTTAAAATAATTTTAATTTGAAGTTAATTAAAGGTAAAGTTATTCAGAGAGTGAAATTAACCATTTAGAACAGCAGCAATTTATAATACCCTAACCTTTTTTTTTTTACAAAGAATTTCCTGAGTTAACTGTAAATCTTACAGTCCTTATCTCTACATATAGGTAAATTTTAAGGAGCATTATCAACAAATAGTTCAACTTATTCACCAATCTTCCAAAAATCTGACTTCATTATTTTTTTTTTGTACCAGAAAGTATTTAGGATAAAATGCTTCTGTTAAAACTTAACCAAATGGCTTCCAGCAATTGTAGCTCTAATCTGGCAGGATAATATAACATGTGGGAAGCAGCTCCTATGTTACAAAATTTTGGAGTACATGCCAAATGTTTATCCCTCTTCATAGGAAGTTAAGTTCAACATCTATGTACTTTCTCTAAATTAAATTCCTAAAAACTTAAAGGTTTTAAGACAAGTCGGTATAGAGATTTATAAACTTTCTTAACGTTAAACTACAGAAATGCAAGTTATGTTTTATATATTTAAAATAATGAAATGTATAACATTAGATTTCTAAAATATGTCATACATTAAACTTATTCATTCTTAAGGAATAGGTGGGCCTGGCAAAACCTTTCTTTAGGGTTTGTTCTTTAGGGTTTGTTCTTTAGGGTTTGTTCTTTAGGGTTTGTTCTTTAGGGTTTGTTCTTTAGGGTTTGTTCTTTAGGGTTTGTTCTTTAGGGTTTGTTCTTTAGGGTTTGTTCTTTAGGGTTTGTTCTTTAGGGGGTTTTGTTCTTTAGGGTTTGTTCTTTAGGGTTTGTTCTTTAGGGTTAGGGTTAGGGTTAGGGTTAGGGTTAGGGTTAGGGTTAGGGTTAGGGTTAGGGTTAGGGTTAGGGTTAGGGTTAGGGTAAGGGGTAGGGTTAGGGTTAGGGTTAGGGTTAGGGTTAGGGTTAGGGTTAGGGTTAGGGTAAGGGTTAGGGTTAGGGTTAGGGTTAGGGGTTAGGGTTAGGGGTTAGGGTTAGGGTTAGGGTTAGGGTTAGGGTTAGGGTTAGGGTTA
>CAKLNU010000057.1:600000-752500 GCA_922788865.1 Poeciliopsis turneri
TCCTCTCGGATTTTTTCCACAACTTTTTTTTTTTGCTTAGTCCTCCTGTTGTTTCTCCGTAGACTGCGTCGCATTTACATTAACGTAGCGGTTAAATCAGCCTAGCTTGATTAAGTTGCACGTTTTGTTGCCGCGCGCGCTCGCTTTTGTGCGCGCGTGTGTGTGCGCGTGCGTGTGTGTGTGTGTCCTGACTCAAAAGGTTCAGACAGAAAAAAAAGAAAAGAAGAAAAAAAAACTTTCGCCAAGTTTGGTTAATCAAATATGTATATTTTTGCGGTTTTCGTAGCCGGAGCAGTTAACTATTTAGCGCGAGGCTGCGTGGCCGCGCCAACGCAGAGATGTAGCGATGCGAGGTAACGGTTTTTCCTGCGGCGGAATAAAAGCAGGCTGACCGCGGGAGAAGCCAGCCGAGCGGGCAGACTCTCCTGGCGGGCGCCCCCTCCTCCTCTCCTCTCTTCTCCTCTCCTCTCCCTCCCTTTCAAACCCCACCGAAGCTTAACACTGGCTAATAGAAGCAAGAGTGAGGGAAACAAATGACCCACGGTTTCTGTACGGCTTCAGAAGTCTGTATGCTCGGTTAGCCTCCCGGAGCCGGAAGCGAAAAACGGACACCTGTAAGATATCACCGCAGTTCCATTTATTTATTTCGGCATGAGCCCTGAAAGCCATGACAACCGCTTCTGATGAGGTTTTATGGAGAGAACACAGTTACATTTGTGCCCCTATTAAGAGTCATGTACATATATAATATAGTTCAACACGATATGGACTTTAATTTATATTTGTGTGTTTTGTACAAAATAAACATAGGACACCTTCCAATTTATATCTGACCCAAAAAAAAATAAAAATTGCAGTTTTCAAAATAGTCTTCCTATTATTAGATGAAGTGAGAACGGTTTAAATTATGCTTATGTTCCCGATGATTTGTATTTAATGAAATCCCCCACAGAGAGCAACACAGCTTGTTAGTAAATAAGTGTCTCGTTTTTGAAAGTTCAGAACATTGTAGCTTCAGCCAGGCCACTGACTGGAATCGGTGCGTTTTTCTGATCTGCAACTAGAAATACGGTTAAAATGATGTCATTCTGAGAACAAAGTCTCATTTATAGGGGAACATGAATGAGGAGTCACAAACACTTGCTTTTTATTGTCTGTCACGTTCGCCTTGCAAATCATTGAGTTAACAGGTCCCACCGCTTTGAGAACAGTGGATGTAAAACATTAAAACAAGAGTTTCAGTTCTAATTATTGATGTATTATCTTGTATCAAAACACTCTGATGTCTAACTTTCACTTTGATTTCTCTATTACAAAAAAAAAAAGACTTTGCTTAGTGAATTAATGGAAATTGTGCTTCCTTTTAGGCTCTTGTTAGAAACATTGTTCTCTTTGTCTGACAGCTTTGAGTTTTTCTCCTCGGATTAAGGTGTGAGAGGACGGGCGAACAGATCAAACCAAGTGGAGACATAAGAGCCTTTCCTGTGATCTCTCACGTGTGTGAGCAGGCTTATTCCCTTTACTTTAATTAGGAACGGCAGTGGAGCTTGTTTGAAATATGTTCCTGTGCTCTCCCGACACACCTTCAGGCTGTAAGATGATTGATTTTTTTATTTTATTTTAGATACTCTTAACAGTGTTCTCTTGTGTAAACCTCAACAGGAGAACAATTACTTTTTCATGCGGGCGGCGAGCGTGTGAAGATTTAGGAATTCCTTTTGTCTCAGCGGACAGGGCTTAGCCATGTGGTCAGCTGAGCCCCAGCCAACGCCGCCTCTGTCTTTGTAGAAACTGGACAAATGCAGCTGGACTTGAGCTCGCCACAAGCCGGGTTATGAATTACTAATTGTTGCTGGTAGCACTGACTGTAATGCTTGCGTTTCGGAAAAAGTTCTGCTCCTAATATAGATCCCCGATGTGAGAGAATGAATGTTCGTAGGAAATCAAAGTGTCAGTGGTTTGTTCTTTCTCTGCAGGCCTTGCTTGGTTTCATTTTCTCTCTCTCCCTGGGAGAGATGAGCTTGTTATTTCAGTTCATGGCACTCTTAGGGGGGCTGATCATCTTAATGGCCACACAACCCTAGGCGGAACATACTGCATTTCCACGGCCGGTCATCGGTCACTGGAGCAAAGGACGAGGCAAGACGAACACACTTCCATCAGACTTGCATCCACCTTTTCCTTTGTTGGCTTTGGCCTTTTCTCCGAAAATATTCCAAAGAAATTCGTCGAAAAGGAAATCTGCCATGAAGGTTCCTGCCAAGAGAACAGCACAGATATGTGGGGGCTGGAAGATGCTCAAAGTGGATTAGAAGTGAGCCGATATATACTGTGAGATCATTTCTTTAACTTTTATAAGAAACACCTGTGCTGAGGAGTGAATTCAAAAGTTGTTGTTGCTTTTTAAACCATGAGCTTTGACTACAGAGAGCAGCTCAGTTTTAGCACTACGATAAGAAAAGAATACACACATCATCATTCAAATGTTTTTCATTTTCATTTAAAGGATCTGTTTTATTTTAATATCCTACATTTAACATCATTTTCGCAGTTATCTGCCAAGATTCTTGGCTGCAACTAACGATGATTTTGGTAATCGGTCAATCACTCGATCATTCTAACTATTCATTGATTAATCGGATGAAGCAAAATTGCCAAAGATTTTTCATTAAGCCGCTTAAGCCTTTTTGATATTAAAAATAAATGGATGGAAGATGGAAATAAATAAATAATTCAATTCCTTTATTTTAAATACAAAAATAAACATTTGATTGCCTAAAACACAATAACATAACGTTCAATTAATTTGAACAAACTCCAGGTAAATTTAAAAAAGCCACTTGATTATTTTTGGGTAAAACACATTGGCAAACAAAGGTGTTTTTATCTTAAGTACAAAATGTATAAATATTTTTGTACAATTTTGGTTTATTTACTGCTCTGAATGTCATTTTTGTCAGCAAGTGACCTTTTCTGAGTGCACACGCTATTTAACGGTTAATCAATTGCTATATTACTAAATTATTTCACGTAAAGCGTCTTTGAGTGTCTTAATAAAGTGCTGCAGAAGTCTCACAGTTGACGATTATTTAAATAATTGATTCATCATGACTAATCCAATTCAAGCCCTTTCTTTATCTCCATCCATTAGATAAAAAGAAAAAAAGAAAGCTGCCCGCTTGAAGATTTCTTAAACCTTTGAAAATCTTCAGAATAACACATAGCCATGGTTCTGTCTCCCAGTGTCTAATGTCTTTCGAAATGGAAACCTGGGACTCTGTTTTTTTGCACCGTTTGGCCAGGCAGGAGACACTTCTCTTCCAGATAACTGCTGATGGCTCCCCAAGGAGAGCCTTGTTTTCTGACGTTTTCTCCCTCCACCTAAAGCTCGCAAGCAAATGTTAGGAACACACTCCGAATGACACGTTCCGTCCCTGTGGGCGAGTCGCAGACAGTCTGACATTTTTCTGAAGGGACGGTAAATGGCAGAGGAAATCGGGGCAGGCAAACAGAAAGAAGCCCTGCGCTGTTCGGGATTTGTTTTGTCACGAGTCAGAATGGGGTGCGAGTTAGGAAGTTCTGCAGAGTTATTTGCAATCTTCATGTTTGAGCTGAAGCCGATCCTTACTTGTGCAACCGAAGCCCTTCCATGTCATAAGGTTAAAGTGCCCCGTGTCCCATACCCCATGTGGAATGACCCGAAACAGCTGAGTGGGAGCGGGCGGTGGTTGTTTTGAGCCGCGTCGCAGGCGTGACCAGAAATATCTGCTGAGTCCCTCCTAAACCTGACTGTGCCATGTTAGCAAATGCAGCATTCCAAATAGAAAACACATGGAGGCAGACAGCTCCGCATCATATGAGCTCTGACTAACAATCATTACCACCTGTTTTCCTAAAAGATAAAAAGAGTCCCCTGCCGATGAGCTGGCTGAGGTCAGAGGAGGCAGAGGAGGAGGAGGGGGAAGTTTTGAAGACGGAAAACAAAGTGTTTTTTGGCAGTTGAAGGCCTTCAGAAAAGAAGCGGGGTGTGGCGGTTCGTCTCCCGAGACAGAAAATCCACTTCACCGTGACTCTGAGAAGGATTCAGGACCTTGGCCTGTTTTTATTCTGTTTATTTATTTATTTTTTTGACAATGTCTCTCAGCGGTTGAGACGCAAACAGCGACTTACCGCTTGTTCCAGAAATGGCAGCGGCATTCAGATGTCAATAAGACAAGTAAGCGAAAAAATATAGGCTTCATAAATCAGAGGCCATCTTGAAGCAGCACATGTTGGCTAAAAGTTCATGATGAAAATATGATAATGACCGAGGTGTGGAGAGGGAGGATTCTTGTGGGAAGTTTGGCTTCTAGATTGGTCACATCCTGAACCTGATGGGGGGACTATGAGTTCTTAGCGAGTGACGAGTCTAATTTAATTAGAGCCATCATCCATTGCTTGTTTTGTCAAGATAGCTCGATTCTGTGTTTAGGCTGCTCTATATCAGGAATGATCTGCTTCCTTACTGGGTGCCTGGGCTTTGGGCAGCACAAGAGCAGCTTCCTGTTTGATGATCTTTATCTACGATCACATGGTCCCCAGAGGGAGGAAGTGCTGCGCCGGTTCCCCCTGCTTATGTATGCGCTGGATACTGATGGGAGTACATCAATGAGTCAGAGGATCCCACCATTGATCAAACACTAGAATGCTGTCAGCTTAGCGAAATAATTAGGTAGTTTATTAATGACGGCGAAGCTACGAGCCGCAGTGTGCGCGAGAGGAAAAAGCTGGAGGCTGCGCCCCTGCTGGGAGTCACAGCCATATAATCGGTCTGGATTCAGCTTTTGTTTACAAGGCTGTAGCAAAAGGGCAATTATTTTCTAAAAATAGCCAAAAGGCAGAGTCATCTGACAACCTCAGGTGTTTGAAATTGTTCCAGTGTGATAATGATAGTGGACAAAACTTCTGAACAAGCAGCTCCAAAGTTTCAGGATGTTATTTTCTTTCGTTAACCAGAAGTATAACTAGTTAGAATAAATGCAGAAGCAAGATTTACCTGTCATTTTAGGGCTTGATGTTTCTTCCAAAATTGTGACATGTTCCTATGAAGTCAGCAAGGCACAGCTGGACCGCTGTGATTTATAAAGCTTTAAGAGCCAAACGGAGTCGAACATGACGTCAAACCTCCTAGTCAGAGGTTACTCTAGACTTTTTTCCCTGTAAGTCATTTTGACAAATCTATTCCTCTATCACCAGCTTGTCTCCAGATATTGCAGAACATGTAGTCATCCCCTTTTCTCGGCCGTGGGAACTCCCACAGAACCCATTAATCCTTCCTGAACTCCCCACTTCCACCTGCTTGCCCTGTAAGCTGAGTGGAAGTTTAGCGCTCGCTTGTCTGTCATCTGCCACCACATCACTCCTTTTCTAGCCAATTTCAACGAACCAGTGGCTTGTTTTCCAATAACATAGGTGTTCAAGTGTGTTGGCAAGTGTGTTGTGAACAGCAATGTCTTCTCGTTGCTCGGCTACAGGTGGTTTATGTATGCTTATCATCAGTGAAGCTGTGAATAACACTGTTATTATTAGGCGCCGCGTGGTTATGTCTGAGATTCTGGGATATATTCATAAAAGTATTTCGTGGTGCTTAATGTGGACAAACCTACGTTCGCACATGCTTCTAATTCTGAAACTAGACGCAAAGGCAGAGCTGCTCCTAAAATAGCTTGAAAGACCCACCACCTTCTCTCTGCCCTAACACAATTCAGGGGTAAACACGCCTGCACTTATTTATATTTATTTAAGTTACAGCCAGAATAAATTGCTTGGCTTTCTCGACGACTAGAGTTACTTTTGTTACGCATATTGCACAAAAAATGGGGATCAGCTTGAGAAAATTTTGGCAGAGGACATGAAAAGTGGAAAAAAAATAACCTTCTGTTCTGCTGACTTTACAAAAGATGAGTCGGGAATGTCACAAAGGGCAGAATTCTTCCTCTCTACCAGTAAACTCTTCCTAATATATTTGCAAAAAATACTTTGATTTAAAGAAACAGTCAGTTTACAGTTACACTGCCCCTATTTGATGAATTTTACAGGATCTAAACTACGACTGGAGGAAGTTCCTTTGCCAGCAAGTGTTCCTTTGTTATGTAATGTTATGTAATCAGTGTCTTTGTATTGCCTGTATGCAATAATTTTAGAATTTTACACACATTTTTACTTTAGTTCATGCTTTTTTTATATCTTGGATTGGATTGGATCAGTGAAATTAACGCATTTTTTCAAATAGGAAACATCCTTCTCGAATTTAGAAAAGCCATTCCGACGTTGTTCCTCAAAGTTTTGAGGAAGGCTTCATCAGGTCAGAACCGGATGTTCTCTATTGAATTAAATAATCATAAAAACTCAATTTATGAGTTGAACTTTATTCATATAGCAATTTTGTACTGTCAGGTGTAACACAAAGTCTGTAGACCTGTTTCTACCAAAGCCATAAACAGGTCAACACCTTAAACCGTCAGAGACTTGCACAATAAAATGATCGAAACGCCAAATCAACTAAACAAATGCAACGATAGTTATTTTTGAAAGTAAATGAAGAGTTAAAAGTGACAGAATTCAACCAAAAATAGTTGATGGAAAAACTGATTAATAGGAAAATATTAGAGATATGCATACATATTTAAAAGGAGAAAAAAAATAAATATATTTTAAAGTTATAAAAAGTAAAGTTGAAACTGTACATTTCGCACATACAAAAAATAGGAAACAATAACATCTGAAATATTGAAGAACAGTATGCTTAATCAATTAGCCAATCAAGTTTATTTGTATAGCACGTTTCAGCAGGAAGGCAGATCAAAGTGCGTTACTTAATGAAAACAATAACGTTATTAAAATAACATGCAGTTGACAATTGAGACATCAGTGATATTTTTAATTAGATTTATTTGATTGGCACAAACAAACAATAACATAGACTAACTAAATAAAACAGCAGTCCGGAGCTTAACATGAGCTAATTTGCAGAACTTGTCCCTAGAGACAAGTGACAGTACATACCATGAATATTAATAACTTTAGCTGTCAACTTAAACTCCAAGCTCCCAAAAGGAGGCAAAATAGATTTTTGGAAAGTTTTAATGTGAAAAATGTGTCACTGTATTCCTACACTCTACACAGCAGGTTGCCATCCCTGGTAATTAATTATTTCAAACTCAATATTGCCAGTAGTGGACAGAGATTTTTTTTTAAAAAGTGAACCTGCAAAGCTGTGAAATACAAAGCGGTTGGAAATTTGGGTGCGCCTGATCTCTCTCTGCTGGTGCGCCTATGAACAAAAGTGAGACGTGCCAATGCAACCAGTGTAAAGAGTTGGTCTAGAGCCCAGAGGAATCTGAGCCTCACATTACTTGATTTAAAACACTGTTGCCTTAATAAAAGGAATGTTATTTTTTTTTATGTTTCCACATCGTGACTGTATTTAATTTGCTACAGGAAATATTTCCGAACAGCCATATTTGTCCTTCTTGATAATGAGTCAGAAGTTTCGGAAACCCAGAAATGTAGCTATTTTTTTCCAGGAGGGAGCCACAACAAGGGTGGTGAACAGACACAGAGACCTTATTAGTCATTCATATGATTAACACTGTTTGTTCGTAAAAGAAAATGAGAAAGTAATGGAAAGTTTTTGGGACTTGTAGGAACTGTAGAGGTGAAAAGTACAGATTTTTGGGAATTATTTTCTTTACATTGTAACACTAAAATAACTTCCTGATCCTAAAATGGCCATTGATTCACCAACAGGCTTTGCTGTACAGAGTTTTAAGAAGAGTCCCCGGTGTAATTGTTGTACGAGTCCCCAAAATAACTCCACTTGATTTTTCAATTTTTTTCTTGCCACAACAGTAATGATCAAATCTAGGTAATTTGAGTGTAGAAGTTGCTGTTATACTAAAGACTTAATGATGGCAGTAAGTCTGAATCAATGGCATGGTTCACTGAAAGCGATGGAGGAAACAATGTCTTCATCGCAATGTCTAATCAAACAGCTTCATTCATTTTAATTAAAACATGAAATGTTGCTGGTAAAGTCATTACAGGGCTATTATAGTTTTGAATATTTATCATATTTTTATTAATAGTTGTATTGTAATTCCTGGTGCATTGATTTTTCAGTTTTATGAACAACTGAATATAATAAGAGTTCTCTGAAAAACAGTGTTTACTAAATAATTTCATTACTCTACTGTTGAAAGTGATCTTATTTTTATTAAAATCTTTCCTCAACTTAAGACTGAAGAGCTTTTTGTATATAAAATTTTCACTTCACAGGCTTTATTTTTATTCCTCACGACCAGCGGCGATCCTCTCTCATCCATCACCAGCAAGTGTCAGCGGGTGTAAATTCACCTGCAAAGCAGGAGCCATGAACATAAAAAACAAACATCATATGCTAACATCTGTGTGTGACAGGGTATTTTAGTAATAATTCCTTGAGTAATTGGATAAGCATGTGTTAAGATTTAAATAAATCTTATTTAAGATTATTTAAATAATCTTAAATAAGATTATTTAAGATTATTTGAACAAATGAAAATGAACAAATGAAATGTGATATTGATATTACATATATAGAAAGAATAACTAATAACTCAGTTTGTTCTATGTGCAATGGTGTGCTTGTTGATAATCCTAAATGCTTTATATGTGTTCTTTATGAAGTATTTCTTAGACTACTGTCTAATTTTTTTTTCTCACATACGACTCAGTCCAAAAACAGGATTGAATCATATTAAATAAACACATTTTATGTGCAATTAGTTTCTGTAAAATATTATATCTTACGGTTTTATCTGTTTTCATAGCTTTCTATCGCACCACACCAGGTGCATTTAGAATAGAGTTCAACATCCAGTTATCTTAAGGCTTTCTTGCACCATCTCAAGTTCATCTTAAAATAATGCGGGATGCTTCTGACTGTAAAAATAAATCATAAATGAGTGTTGGACTAGATCACTTTGCTGCGACTCTGTCTGTCATATTTGAAATGTCAGAGAGTTATGATGATACTTTGATAGGGGGACAAGATGTAACAGTCAGGAATGCTGGAGATATTTCTTACTATCTTCACATATGGTGCATTTATCTTCCCCATAAATGTGCCATATATGAAACAAGCCTGATGAAGTTTTGATGAGCAGTAAGATGATAGGATCAACTCAGGTGTCCCACTGAATTAAAAAGAAATCTATAATTAACTAAAACTATTGATCTACGTGGTGCATTTTCCTGCTTTAATTTCTACCAAACCCAAATGCAAAAATAAAAGTTCCCCGGTTTGGCTTGGCTGAAAATTTCCTGTGTTGCCTAGCAACTGCTTGGAGCAAAGATATGATTTGGCATATAAGCCCTAGAAAAATGTCCAATTGTAAACAAGCAGGATCCGGTGCATAAAGCTGTGAACTTTATACAGGTCACTGCTTTCTGTCATTGTAGTTGTGGTCAATTTGTTGTTGTCGCTGTTGGTTGGGGTGAGATTTACCTCCCGTATCTGATCCTTTTATCAATCTATCGGCTGTGGTACAAACTAATAAAATAAAAAATAGTGATTAATTGTGGTTAATCACAACACTAGACTTTGATTAAGCTGATGCAATTTCTTCATCGATAGACAGCTGACTAGCATTTGAAACCAAAACAATTGGTTTGTGAGATTGTATTTGCATTATAGATGTGCTCATTAGCTAACAGTGAGTTGAGCAGATCATCTGACCATATGGTGTGAGGACGATCCCTTCAGGGCTGCTTAGTGCTAAACGTATTGAAACTGAATCGCAATTGATAGCATTGTGGTTGGCTCGCATGCTTTGGCAGAAAGCAATTCAATGTGATTGATCAAAATGGCCCTGGCATAGACTGGACCGAACAACTTCGCGTCTGTTTCTACCAAACCTTTCTCATCAGGCTTTGGAAGTGGAGTTATTACTTCAAGAAAAATGTGACTTTTTCTGTTGAGACCAATCATGAGAAGTGGTCAAAGCGTCCATGCCTTTTAGTCTTTGCTGTGACTCATATCCAGAGTGGAGGCTCTGCACACACAGAACTGCTGCCACATGTGTGTGAGGGCATACTCTGGGTAAGTGAGTGCTTTAGATATTTGTCAGAATGCCAGACATAGGTGACGAGTTTGCAACACTGTGGTGGGTTCCTGTCTGAGCTCCATTAGTGGTTGCTTTACAGTAGGGCGCCCTAAGTTTCTGTGTCCACCGAGCAGCAGAACAAGGGCGTAATTTGGTGAGATTTCACTCTAGATTGTTTGTTTCACGCTCTGAATTACACTAACAGTGTGGCTCAAATCTCTAAGCAGATCACAAGCTTTAGAAATAACTACATGAGTTAGGGTATGTGAGGGACAGCGGAAAAAGAAGAAATTATTCAGTTGTACAGGATGTGACGGTGGATATTCCACACCCTATCTCTTCTAAGGGATTTCCTGTATGTTTTTATTTTATTTTTCTTTGCAAAATTGTAGTAATTTAACTAAATTGTCAGTTTGTCAACATTAAACCTCATAAAACGTGTGATAGGAGAGTTACTCCCGAAATTACCATGTTATCTCCTGTGCCATTTCCTTTCCTGCTTTACATCTAAAGTCAGATTAGATGTGAAGCCAGACTCTTCCAGAGCTATAAACTGCAACTTTAAATCTGTCTTTCTACCTCTGCCTTGCTAATTATTACACATTTCCCAGTCTGAATCTGTTCTCATTTACAAGAGCATAAAGCAGAAAATTACAAAAAGACAAACAATATAAGTTTAAGGGTTGTTTTGAATTGTTTAAATCACCATCTTGCAGCAACAACACTCGATTCATACCCATGTTCTTGTTGAAACACAAGCGTAAAAAGATTTCTGCATCCGTACGCTGGAATCTTTTCTTCCTCCATGTTTTTGAGTTAAAACTTGAAGCTTTAACTCAAGTTTGAAGGACGTTGGTGGAGCCATCTTCCCAGAAAACACAAATATAAGCATTTCAGCACATTTTATCTTGCTCTCTTAAAGCTTCAGCCTTTTCGTTAATAGCAGCAGACCCCTGGAAACAAAGCCATTTCTCATATTTGTTCTGCTAACCCTAAAAAGCTCTGAGCACAGATACGTGCTTCCTAAAATATTCAACATACAAATCCAAAGAGGCACAAATAATTTATTGAGAATTTTTCAAAAGAAACAACAACAGGAGGAGAACAAAAGCCATTTAGCTGTTAGGGATAAAACAGAGAACAGGTGAACTCAAAGAAACCATTACACTCATAGTACTCTAGTAAATTTTATTCTAGTTTGTTCAAGGTAGAACAAGGTAGAACCATGTTTGCTGGGTTTCATCTGACTCCTCACCTCAAGACTCAAAGACAGTCTGCTTCTCCTTGTATTAAAATGTAACAAATCTCCTGTTTTTCCCACAGCCAGCACCGCCCACTCATACTGCCCTTCCTTAAAACAGACTCTTTCATGCAGAACTGATCAACTGTACAGTTTTATCTCAAATCATCAGCACTCGAGATCTGTGGGCAGCTTCCTTTGGGGCGATTGTTAGCTTGTTAATGCCGTTCAGCGAGAACAGCTCAGTTGTTCAGAGAGTGGAGACGACTGCAGAGCTGTTCTGACGTACTGGTTTCTAACCTAAGGCAGAACAACAGCCCGTAAGGCTGGGACTAAACTGCTGCTGCCTGTTATGCTGTTTCCTTACCGATACAGAGCTGGTTGCGTTTAAGCAGATTGAGCCTGGCTCCTTGCCAGTTGCAGTCATGCTGTATCAGGGCAGGGCCTGCTCTGCTCTGTTCACTTGGTGAGCTAAGAAAAATCCACGCTATCTACTATCTGTGTCAACGAGTAAAGTAGCTCTGTTTTATTGGATTAATCTTTCAACCTGTCTGTCATGATGAGTTTTTTAAATGTTGGCAGCTTTGTTTGTTTTGTCCGAAATTTCAGATGCGCAATATGGAATCGACTACTTGCCTGCTCACACAATATGTAATAAATACGATTTTCTTTTTGTCCATATGCAACACTTATCCAACTTTTTTATGGCAGTCCGTATGGTCCAATTCCAATCTCCCTCACCAAAAAAAAAAAAGAAAATCAGATTCATGCCATTTCCATATATTGTACCAAATTAGATAACTGATTGATGCGTTTTAAAAGCTATGCAGTCTGAACGGTTATGTGGTATTTAATCCAACTGTTATGTCAAAGATGTGATACATGCATCATAATTTGGTAGGTGTGGTAAATCCAGACATGAACAATGGCTGAAAAGTATATAAAATTATGAACGAAGTCTGTGTCAGTGAAGCGCGTCACAGCACAATCCCTCCACCAATTCTGACTACGCATCCAAAGAAAATTCTCCACAGAACCTGCAGTCAATGAATTGTTACTTCTGTAAGTAGAGCACTTCTACTAATTATGCAACAAAAGAGGTTTAATTTCAGCATAAAAAATGTAATTGAGCATCAAGTACCCTGTTTGAATGATTGCTCAAGCATATACTGTATACGTTGAGATTGCTGCTTACAGTTAGTAATTCTTCCCTTTCTACTTGCTAAGACAATTTAGAATGTAAATTTAAAAATCATTTCATTAAAATCCTGTTTTACAGTACCTACTACTTCACACACGCAGCATGATGCCACCTCTGTTTCTAATATAAACAACTGCTCATGGCAGAAAGATGAGAAAGTACCATTTATGATGCAGTTCTGGTGACTTGTAGTTTTTTGACAAGCAGGTAAAAAAAAATAAAAAAATCACCCATTCTCTATTTTCACCATGAAAGCAGTCCGTACATCAGCCGCTGCTTGCTGCTGCAGCTCACGCACAATAGAATAGCTGATATAGAACGGAGCTAGCAGCGTGGACGAGTGGATTATTCTGCTGTCAAGTCCCCTTTTCCAGAATTTCCCATGAAAACCAACAAGCAATTCCTCTCCAAGTAGGTGATGCAAGTGCGGCTCCAGCGGGTGTGGAAGTAGGAGGAAGCGCAGATATTTTCCCTGGCCACCTGTTGCTCCTGCGACATTCTCTCCCATGCAGCCTGAGCAAACTATTTGAGGATGCCATTATACACACTTGTTGTCTGAGTGGGCTGCTTGTTGGGAAATTCTTGCTCAGTTTGCGCACTTTGATGTCCCAATATTTTTTTGCAAGACACACCACGTTCATAAACAACTGGGCCCTGAAATGATTAGGAGTCATTCCCTCTGTCTGCTGCCGAGTGGAATGCATCTGACTGGAGACTGGAGAGCCGACTCCACCCTTTTAATTAGAAGCTGTTTTGCAACATTTTTTGTTTTTATGTTGATGTAGTTCTTCAGCATTGACACTAAATTCCAGTTGTTGTTGAGTATGTCTTTCCAAAGTTAGCTATTCTAAGAAAAAAATTTAACTTTGCCCTTTTTAATCCATCAAACAAGGGAGAAAGACGCCAGCCCCCCTCCTTGACCCTGAACCAGATTAAATGGGAATAGAAAACAGATGGATGGCATATATTTAGCAATCCATAGCTCAGTGACCAAGGCCATCTGACCCTCTCCTGCTATCCAGTAGGTTAGAAAAATAAGAAATGTAAAAAGTTTGCGGCAGATCCTCTGATCTTTCATCCAACCAGTGGAGTCTGGGACCATTTTATCTAAAGCAGCATAGAAAACAGTAACACTAAGAGCACACAAAGTAGGAAAGTTTGGGAGAAAATGGACAACAAACAAATATAACTTAAAAGAAATCTGACTCTTTACATCACCAGGGTCATGGACCATTTGTACTATCAATAAATCTAATTTGAATATGTTTAAAAACAGAAATAAAATAGTTTTGACCAAACAAAAAGAAAACATAACATCCCAAAATTAAAGCTCATCTGCTTGTCTCATTCAGAGACTTTGATTTTTTTTTCTGCTTCAAGCTCAGTTTTGTTGGATGCATGTGTGTGTGTGTATTCTTTAGCTACATAATCCATCTTTGCATTAAAAGTTAATATTTAGAATGATGCTGTAAGCTGATTAGGTACAACATGCTCTTCAGTGTAGCTAACATGTCGGAACATGGCAGCTAACAGCCTCTCTTTCTCTCTGCTGATGCTGCAAAGAAAAGCATATAGTGTGAGTGCTAACGGGAGTTCTCTGAAGCGGGAGGAACATGTCAGAAATGTAAATGTAATTCACATTTAAATTTGAGATCTTAAGCATTGTTATTATCGGGCCAATTCAGAAAACTGTTTCAAAATTTATTAGGAGGGGTTTCATTGTTTTTATAGCGGAATGATAAAAATCTGTAGACATTATGTAAGCCCAGTTCACTCAGTCACACCTACCCAGTTCACATGTCCAGTCGCCCACTAAATAGACACTTTATGCAACGAGACCCTTATGCTCTTTTTTAAAAAATTCCTCCTTTTTTGTGCTAACTTAGGGAAGAAGAAAAAGGACAGAAAGAAAAAAACTAAAGTGCTTCAGTTGCACCTAGAGTGAGTCAGCTGCTGTAGCACATTTGACTCTTTGCTTTATGATAGCCATTAAGTTTACATTCTTTCTGTCTGAAAGGCTGTAGGCTCCCCAACTTCTTCTTGTGCTGGAATCATAAACCACTGGCCCCTATCACACTTTTCAGATCTTTAAATAATGTCCTGAGATTGTCATTTGGTCTGTTGGTCTGACAGGAAAACTTGCAGTGCTCTGTATTTAAATACCAAAATGAACTAGGGTGTAAATCTGATTCATGTTTATTAATGCAGAAATATTTCAAATGTAAAATTGTAACCCTTGTTAACCTTACATTTAGTGCCTGACTGCAGTGCTTTTCATAAAGGCTCCTCGACACAACATGGCTTTTGTTCCAACGTGAAAACAAAGGCTGGTTAATCTGAGCTGTGTGTAGCGTTTGTTGCAACAGTAGACTTTAGGAAGACTGTGTTTTTTTGTTCAGGACATGTTGTTTCAGGATTGATAGCATCTTGATGACTGCGCTGAACTCTACTGAGAGGCCTTGTAATAAAGCCTTCATAAGCCTACTGCTGCCATCTCACACATTTTTACTCTGCATGCCAAAAACAATGTTGGAACATTGCAGGCTGATTTTATTCCCCTTTATTAACAATAGAGTAAAATTAGGTGATTCGGTGAGGTTAAACATCGTAGTTATTTATTTAAAAGACACCTGGAGTTCTACCAAGAGCCTGGATGGCCACACTTACCTTTTCAGTCAAATTCTTTTTCAAGACTGAGTTTTCAGGATGTGATGCAGATTAAACCTTTCGGACCTGCTAAGTCATCATGTGTCTGCTCTGTGCTGTTCGCTTATTGTTCTGTTGTCAGTGGAGCTTTAGCTAGTCGTGGTCGGATACGCTCCCCATCCACAGGCTCAACAATGCAGGCTTATCCGGCAGTGGCAGAGTGGGTCAGCTCTCCCTCATCTCTCCGTCACTGTGTTGGCCAAATAGGGCATTATTAGGAAAGGGGACTGCTGGTTGGTCATAAAACAACCTGGGTTATTATCCCAGCGGTCAGATTAGCCTGCTATGTCCATATGCGAATGTTTCCAGGTTTTCACGTGTTGTTATGGAACAGCTTCTTGACATCTTTAAGAAAAAAGTGATTTTTTATTATTTTTTTGTCTGCTTCTGTAGTATTTTTGTTGGACCTCTGTGGTGTTGGTATAACTAATTAAGCAATCAATTAATCATTAACTGGAGGTAATACACTCAGAAAAGGCCATTTGCTGAAAGAACAAAGTGAGAGTGGTAATTAAGTCAAAACTGCCCCGATAGATTAGCCCTAAACTGGATTGATGTTAAATCAAGCTACAAATGATGAAGCATTCATGAAAGGAATGTTATATTGTTTTGTCTTTTAAAAAAAGGAACTTAATTATTTGTTTATTAGAATTTTCTTATGCATTTCTAATATTGTGTAAAAGTGGTTAAATGTAAAATTTGCAGAGTGTGGTAATTTTGTATCCTGTTAATCGTCAAACTAATCGAGAGAATAATCAATACTAAGATAATTGTTAGTTGTAGCACTAAAAGTAGCATTTATTTGGTGATTACTTGAAAACGTTGAAAATATAGACATATTTCGGTATTGTAGGAATGCGATTGTACTTGTATCTGTTTGTTGTAAAAAAAAAAAAAAGGCAGAGTGGAGATTGCATTCCTAATTAGGATTAAGGAAAAGGGTTAGGCAGCCTTGGCTAGAATGTAAGGCATTTGCAGTGACTGTCTCTGGTGCCATCTGTGCAAAGTATGGTGAGGAGCTAATTCTGGCTCCGAGTGTGGCCTGATTCAACAAAGATTTTGTGGTCACAGTTTCTCTTCAAACATGGGATTTTGACTCTGGCTGCAGACTAAAAACTGTTGCAGAGAGAAGAATTAGCCCCCGCACCCCTCCTCTTAGATGTCCTTTAAGCTGACGCCACAGAGCTGCCCAATTCATTTGGACATGGAACATGTGCAGCATGTCAGATTGTTCGCATAACAGAGACGCTGCGCCAGAAGAAGCACGCTCACTATCTACACTCAGTGCTTCGATGTCCTGTGACAAGCCATTCGTACTGTCTCCCTCAAGAGGCTGACCTAGGCTTGAGAAAAGGAGTTGTCAATTAGTTCATCATACACAATGGTCATAAACAATGGTCAAGTTTTTTTTTCTGTTGTGTGTGTGAAAGAGAGAGAAAGAAGGAAGCGTCATGGCTGTTTCCGCCTATCTGAGAGAGATCCCAATTCGAAGGTTGGAGGACTTCCTGTTACAAACACTAAATGGTGTCTGAGCGTCTGACCACTCATCTATTATCAGTATTTTTTCAAACAAATCTTAATTACATAAATGCTACTCGTAACATTTCACTTTCTGTTGTACAGTTGACTTTTACAGATAATTTTACTTCTGTACCAGAACATCATTTCGAGTTGGTTATAACACTGTTGTTGGGATACACCAATATAAACATCCAACATTGCTGTTATGACCGATATTGACATCAATTACTTCCCAAGTTGAGTCTAGGTTTTGTTGGGCCTATACCAAAAAAAAAACAACAGACAAGTCATATATTTTTAAATACATTTTATTTTTGTCATTGAAAGGCCATCTTGCACATACAGCAGTACTGGCACACTGTTAAACAGCACACAATAACTGCATTTTAAAACAAAAATGTTCAGTAATTAAATATATCAGGTATTCCTCACTGGATAAAATAGACTAAACAGCAGCAACAACAAAAAAAAAGTATCCTAATCAGTTGATCAGTTTTAGTTCACATTATAAAATAGAGCAAATCGTTATGATGAAACACAACTGTTATCATGTTATTGTTCTGTAAATATTTGGAGCATCTCTTTTGAACAAGGTTGATCAGCTACACTGGCTTTTTGCAGCTATGCAGAGTTGGTTGTTTCACTGGCTGGTCAATGCAACATCCAGCTGTTTGTGATTACTGTTTGATCTATCCTTTCATTGATTTTCTATGGACGTATTCAAAAGAAAATCTGGATCGTGTTGCTAATTATTCCCCTTCGGAAAGGAAGAGCGAACGGGGTGGGGGGTCACAGTGTTTCCGAGGAGGCTGAATTACAGCGCATTGCAAATATAACCCAGCGGCGGATCATGTTTTCCACGAAGATCTCCCGCCTGGATTTCTGTCATTACGTTTAGGTCTCCGCCTTTTTTTTTTATTTTTTTTTTTGTCTTTGCGTTTGATGCTCATTGTTCCCAAAGTTACAGTACAGTGTCGCCATTGTTCTGGTTAATTAAGCCGTGATTCGCCCTGACTGCCTGAAACTGCGTCAGAAAACAAAGGTCCTCATTGGCATGCCGGGGCTGCTGAGGGCATGCGAAGAGGCAGTTTGACACCAAATAACCGGACTATTTTTATGCAACAGCCATCCGATTATCTCAGGCCCAAGACGTTTCACATGATTTAATGAATGTCGAATGTTATATTGAATAAAATCGATGGTGTCGTGGTTGCTCGTGAGCTAAAATCACCCAAAAAACGTTGAGGGATCAAATGAAAGAATGAAAAAAAAAAACACCCACTACAAAATGAAGTGCTTGTTTTTTACCTTAAGGCATCAGTTTAATTTGTATGTCAAAACCCTTAAATTCTTATTTATTTGACACTTATTTGTCCTGAATTATTAGATCTTTATTTTATTATATGAGCTGAACATTTTAAAAATGTGATCCTTAGCTCTTGATAATGCTTAACACTATGTGTATTTTTTTTTTTCTTTTTAAAGCAATCATTGGCGGCGGCTGTGTGTAAGGTGAAAAAGTGAAAGTTCGTCCTCCTCCTCTGTGGTCCGGTCCTGTGTGAGCTGGTCATACTTAGCTCGGGGTTAAAGCGAGAGTGGGCCAGATGTAGATGCTAACGCTGACACAATGTGACAGGTTCCCAGGCATTCAATGACACCATCAGCCCCACCGCAAAGCCCCCACCTCCTCCACCCTCTCGTCAGCTCTGTCCACGTCTTTGACCCTGCTGGATCAGAGGCCTCACCGGCGGTACGGCCTCGCGGGTCACGCCGGACTCACCGGGCTCACAGACAACGGCCTGCAGCAGCTGCATATTTAAATGCGGAATAAATGAATACACAAAGAGCTCTTGCAGGCAGAGCAAACTGTGTTTGAGTACACCTGGATAAGATACTGGAGCATTTGAATAAACCCCTGATACCGGGATCCAGTTCAGAGACAGAATGAGTTTATCCAGTTGTTGTGGGAGGGCTGGGACATCACAGTTTGTTCAGTTTTTCATACTTCTCTTTCTATTTATGGCTTTCTTTACCCCTGTCATTTTACACTACATTATATAAGCCGTTGAAATCGTTTTGTTTGGGAAAATATAGCTTTGTAACTTTGCTGCTAGTGTGACCATTTTCTCTGAGATCCTATGTTTCATTGTTACATTTAATTTTATTGAATAGAAAAGAATAAGACACAATCTATTCTGAGTAAATAGAAAACATATGGTACATTAAAGTGATTTATTGATGTAAACAAGGACTGGCTACATCTTTGTAATCTGTTACTAATTTTCAGATAAAAAAACTACACAGTACCAAACAATATTTTTGTGTCAATATATTCTTTGGCTGATGAATTCTGATATATAATAATATTATAATTCGGTTTTTCACCCTTTCATTCTGCTCTAGTTCCTTGGTCATTTTTCTTTAAGTTATTTTCACCTATCTGCAAACTGTTAAAGAGAGACGGTGTGTTCTTAAAAATATTCAGTAATGTTTTAAATGAAACCTCTGCACTCAGAGTTTCAAACGACCTCCTTTTCGTTTTTGAATTCGATGACTTTGCTGTTTTTAAGTGCAGCCTTTGGCAAGGAAATATACAATCATCTTCAACGCGACTTCCACAGATTCTGTTGAAAAGTTTTGACTGCACCTTTAAATCAACTCAAGTGGACAAATCAGTTTGCCTAAACAAGTTGCTTTGTATTTATTGATCGTTTTTTTGTACTTTGACTGATGAAAGTCCCACTCGTGTTAGCCTAAAGCCAGAGCTTCACTGTTTTAAGACAGGATAAGCACGTATGACGCAGTGACAGGCCAGTATGGCTTAAATCTGCTGGTGGTTTCATCTTCCACCCATGTGCATACGTGTTACATTTTCAAAGACTGTCAGGTAACTATCATGTAGGTAATGGTTTACATTTAGCTTTTACTTTATGCGTCAATAGAGCACTTCAGTTTCTTTTTTGGTTCTTGGAATGTTCCATCGAACATCCAGACAGCAGAACCAAACAGTTAAGTGAGAAAAAACAGACGAGGCTTCCATGAACAGCATAAAAACCAGCGTCTGGTCAGTGTCTGTCCAGCTAAATGTGTTTGTTTTCACAACCAGACAGAGACCAGAAAGAAACACATTGCAGTTCACCCTTCTACTTTCACCAGATAGACGAGCAGTTTTATTTACTGAAACTGTGATGATCAAATGCGGCCCAGCATATAAAGAGGTCACTGTTAGCTAGTCTCTGTACTCTCAGTATTTACAGATTATTCATATTGATCCACTAATCTGCCATCGTTGTAATTTCTTTAGTCTGTTAAAACCCCCAACATGTTGCCATGTCGCATCTTTATCATGTTTTGTTGTCTTTGTGTCAGTCAGATCAACAAGCAATCTTTATCAGCTGACCACATCTGCACAACATGGCAACAGTTTGAAGAACTACTACAAAATGAATGTTTACATCAGAATAAGTCTGTTAAAAATAAATGCATAATATTAAACTTTCCTTCACTTCCTAGGCTCATTATAACAACTTCTACTGCTGTCAGTCAGTTTCTGACAGCAACTGGATTGCTGTTTGTGAGATAGATTATGTTTTCATTTCTGAGCGATGCAAGTGAAGAAACAGACATTTTAGGCAGACGATAGGAACGGTGTTTTACTTTATGTTTGATTGTATGGAAAATGCTATATAAATAAAGTCCAAGAACATGGGAACATTCAACTCCCCCCTGGACAACGTACTGACTTCTTGATTGTTACAGAGGATTGTAAGATTTGACTGGTTTTCAAAAACTCTCATCCCAGCTCAGATCCAGGTTATTGATGTCCAATAATCTATGGATGTGAAAAGTGTTCATATTCATATTTTGACTATAAAACAGCAGCATCAGACTTTTCTGCTCTATTTTGACCATTCATCGTTGATTACTGGAGTCGTTTTTATAGCGGGTTGTTTTATAGCAGTTTTCAGCCAACAGTGGTCTTCTAGCGCCTTTTTAAAACCTTTCCCACATCACTGCACCTAAAAATGTTTTGATCCCTGAAGAATGGGAAGAGGGAATGCTGCATCCTGACTTCGCTGGAAACAAGTCAACCTATGCCATCCGTGCCACGACACACCTTGAATTGGGCGACCCACTCCACCCATGT
The DNA here is from genome assembly GCA_922788865.1 of Poeciliopsis turneri. Lineage (NCBI taxonomy): Eukaryota > Metazoa > Chordata > Actinopteri > Cyprinodontiformes > Poeciliidae > Poeciliopsis > Poeciliopsis turneri. Next base: position 620,940 of record CAKLNU010000057.1, read on the forward strand.
TCAGTATGTAATACATTCAAATGAAGGTTTAATATAGCTGCATATTTAGAATTCACTTGAGGTTTCCTGACTCTTGCAGCGATGCGCTGCTCTGGATTCAGCTCCAGTGAGGTGGCATTTGCTTAGCAGCTGAAGGAACATCTGACACTTTTGTTTCTTACTCGTAGCCATATGCTGTTTTTAACCTCTCCGCCTGTATTATCTGCATTTTGATTCAGACTGTGCCAGACAGATCAGCGGCCGAGCTAACGTAATTAACCCAGAGTCCTTTACAAACGAAAAACAGAAACATGCTTGTTTCTGCTTGTTATTGAGTATTCTTTACTCAAGCTCCAAAAAATAATAACAATAATAATAATACTTTGAAGCGTTTTACATCAAAGTATATTTATCTGCCAGCAAACGGTGCTTTTCTGCAGACACAGAGCTAGCGGAGGCAGAGATTTTGGTTGTCACTGATCCAATATTTCTATCTTTCTCCCAATATTGAGAATAATTCTCGATCGATTTTTGGCGACGATGTCCATGAAGGCAGATCTATTCACTCTAACTCTATGCTTAGTGCTCTGAGTGAAGCCATGCTTTCATCATTTATTTCACATTAAAATTTAGAATGCCTTTTTGCACTTTTTCAACTGAGGTAGTCAGCCTGTTATGTTTTTGTCAGTTTCCGTTTCTTCATTATTTATGTTTCACACCGTTTCTCCTAAATGAACAAATTCAAGTTGGATTGTTTTTACATGCTTGACCAAGCTTATGAAACTACTGGTGTTGTTTAACAGTGCTGTACTGCTGCAGAGTTATTAAATAAATTTGTCATTAAGTGCTTTTATGTCTGTGTTCAAAATAAACGTTTTAAGTCAATTCAGTTTTTCTGAACGGTGTTGGTATCAGCTGATACTAAACCTAAGATATCTGTATCGGTATCGTAAGTAAAAGAAAAAAAAAAAAAAGAAAGTGGATCGTGCATCTACAGTTATAATTATTTTGATGAGGCATAATTTCTCATAGTGCAATGGAGCCCCGTTACGATTGAAGAGTTAAAACCCACCTTTTCAGATGCAGCTACAAAATTGTCACCATTCCGTGATTTAAAATCCATTTAACGAGATGTCAGTGACACTGCCCCCTCCCCACCTGTTGCTGGGCACTGTCAGTCACCCGGCTGAAAAAAAAAAAAATAAATAAATAAAAATAAAAACAAGGTTTGGAAATAGTTCTGGTCTGTAAAAACTCAAGATGGCAAAGCTCTGGAAACACAGATGACGCACTGTTCATCGATCTTATTCAGATAACGCTGTTTGAAAGCAGAGATGGCAGGTCACAAGCAGCATGCGTGCAAAGCAGCTGACTGCGGAAAACCTCACTGATTATACAGCTAGTTATCCAATATTCTGCAAAATGAGCTCTTGGAAACTATTACCAGAGTTACAGGGCGCTCCAATGAATAACATAAAATAAAGCAGCGATAATCCATATATGTTATTTTTGCTACAGTTTTTCCGTTTGTATTAAAAGCACTGGAATACGTTGATGTGGATAATTGCGTAAATGGCGTACGTCTCTGAAACCAAAAGTATTTTGACTTCATACCATGTTTAAGAGGTTTGTAGAAGTCTAATCTTTGGGAGTCGAGAGGCAGAGGCAGGTAGATGTGCTGGGGATGGAGGAGAGCTGCTGGATGACCGCAGCAGTGACGAAACAACCCGGGGTCATTCCTCCTGCCAGCTCAGCTCTGAAGCCTTCGTCCCATCCTCATCACCTCGCAAGCTGTCTGCTTTTATGAACGAGCCATTCTGGGGCCTGTTTAGTCACTTCCTCCTGCAGCCACGGCAGCAGGTGGGGAAAGATGTGTTTCACTGGTGGTCACCCTTATTATGGTGGAAATTCTGTTACTATAGAAATCTCCCTGTGTTTCTATGGGAACCGGAGCGTCAGAGCACGCGTGGCGATCGCGTTGCAAGAAAGACATGCATCGTCAGTTGGTGGAATGTGTTTTTTTCCTTTTCCCTCTCTCCTAATACTGGAAGTTAAGCATTTATACATGTTGGTAGTCAGACATTGAGGGGGGAAAAACTAGCGCTAGTTTGTTTCAGCGCATAAACATTTACACCTGGTAAAAGCAGCTCTGAGTGCTTCCAGAGGAACATTCCCATCAGAGACTCTTTCTAGGGATGACCATGAAAAACTCCACAGTACGCCTAGAGGAGAAACTATCTGACACATATCTTTATTCAAAAAAGATATTTGATAATAATAATAATAATAATAAAAGAATACTTTAAGCTGCTTCTGCTGGTTAGGATTAAAATAAATCATGGAAGCATCATCATTCTGTCAGTAGGAAATGTTTTATCATAAGTTTTGGAATAATAATTTTTCTTAAAGGCTGACTTGTTAACCCTTTTTTAAAAAGCTATAGTTCAGCTTCTGTCAACTTCCCTTTTGTGGACAGATTCCATTCTGCACTGAGTTTATAGAAAAATTAAGACATCCTCAGGTTAGGTACTGGTCTTAGTTAATTTCAACAACTTAAACTGGAAATATACAGTAGCTATCAATGGAATACTACAGTGAGAGACCATTGTTCAGCCTGTTTGCTGTTTTCTCAGTCCGAATGTGCGGTTTTACTCTGCGGAGGCTTCTGGCCGTAGCAATCTGCTGACCAGTCAGATCATCTGATTTTCAGATCATTTCCAAACCTCTTTGTGACCTGGAAGAGCTCAGCAACTTAGCTTTTTTTTTTTTTTTTTTTTTTTTACCCACATTAGCAGTTTCTGTTTGAGTTTTAAATTTCTAAAAGCAGCTAAAATGGAGGATTTCTTGTTTGGATTTGTTCAAACTCACCCTAATGGCATCTCTCTATTTCAGATAAAAACTTGAATTCATACGTCGCAGAAGAAAATGACACATTTAAGTAATAAACAATGAATAATGATGTTTTCAAGAAAATGAATCAGGGTCAAAGTTGTGCGGTTGTATCTGTTTTCATTTACCATTTTCACCTGCATAAAGTGCGTAAACTCTTATTTTAGGGGGCGTGAACAACGAAAGCGTCTTTGCATAAAAGTGACAGAGGCCCTAAAACAGCTCATTCTGAAAGGAGCTCTAAATATTCAGATGCCAGCAGGTGAAATCTATATATCTCAGAATGATTTTGTGCATTATTGCAGGTCATTTTTATCACTGCACTTACTTAATAATACTATGCATTTGCACATGCACAAAACCTTAATTACTTACTTGGATGTAATAACTTCACCTTTATGAGGATTGAAAATAGATATAAGATGCTGTGCAGGTTTAACTGGAGAATAAAAACCACTGATCCCAGCGGAGTCTTCCTCAACTGTCCCAGTCTTCCTCTCTCCCCCTCAGCGAACGGCTTTGACTCGTCACCAGCAAAGCTACTTAGTTTGCCTGCATTGAAACAGTGAAACAAGGTGCTGAATATGTAGGCCATGTTGTTCAGGTAGTGGAGCGTGTTCTCCTGTTCTGGCTCCAAATGCACATCAGCCTGTGCTACCAGTGTTACAGAAAGGAGTCACAACACCTGACAACACCCTACTGTTGAAGTGTAGCCAAAGGTATGTTATGTGTTGGACTTGACCTTGGAAACGTCCTGGTTGATGTGACAGACCAATCAGAGAGCAGGGCGTTATTTTATTGCGATGACAGTCATTTCTGTTGAGTAAAGGATGACTGCATATTGCACCATTGTGGAACCACCTACACCGCTCAGGTTTTACTAAATAAAATAACAGATGAAATGAGAACCGTCGCAAACGATTAACACAACAGCTTTTGACGCCAGCTTTTGATCGCGCGCAACACTGGCCGCAGAGAGGCGTGGGAATATTCTCCACAGGCATGAAGTTTGGATGTTCCACGGGGAATATCACTGGTTGTTTAATTGAACTTTTCTATTTATGATGCCGGGGTCGTCTCGCAGCAGCAGCAGCAGCAGAAGCAGCAGCAGAAGCAGCGTAGGAGACAAGTGCGGCGTCCCAGGAGACGTTACCAAACAAGGAGGAGCTCATTACAGCGCGCCGGCACGGAGAACTGCTCCGCTCCGCCGGGCCTGCTGTATTATTCAGTGATGTAAAACTGAGAGAGTGGGTTATGAGGGCATTACACTAAGATTACAGAGAATAGCCTGAGCCCATCATAGAGAGGGCAAGGAAGATTAGAAGGAAAAAAAAAAAAACCCAACTTTGCAGATTTGCAGATTAACACAACTCACATCTGTAGCGAACCAAGAAAGGAAAACCGCTATGTAGGTCAGTGAGCACCTGCATGATTTAAATGCTATTGATCTGCACCTCTGTCTGGCATCGTGATCACAGTGACTGTGGACTCATCCCCGGCTCCATCAGAGCAGCACCAAGCAGGTTGTTTGAGAACAGCAGGAATACCAGCAGGAACTGGACTGGGCCCAGTCAGAGAAAGGTGCTTGGAAAGAGAGCGGGAAACGCCCCTCCCATGTCCTCTCATCAGCCCTTCCTGACATTTTACTGGATTTGTGTGCTGAATTGCAAAACACTTGGAGGGAAATGCTGAAGGTATTTTTTTTTGCTGGATGGTTACCTTAGCCATTTTTTTTTTTGCTTTTTTTTTGTTTTTACATGCATCAATCTGATCTTCAAAAATCTGTTTATGCCTTTTTTATGTGTTTTATGAGCGTAAAACACAGACACTAGAAATCCAGCTAACACATTCTGAAAAGTGTTTATACAGCTACATTTTTTTAGGGTGTTTTACTGATAGTCAGTTAGATTACTTTGAAATACAGAGCAGAGGACGCAGAAATTAATCATGAATTGGTATAAATTTACAATCAACTGATGAACTACAAAATTTTGCTAAATCAAATCTGTATGCAAGTTGTAGGGTATAGTGTTTCTCGTGTAGCTTGTAAAAATGTCCTTTCTGTGCCTTTAAATAATAACACAAGGATATATTTTTTCTAATCAAGGGAAAGAAGTATGCCAGAAGCCAGTCCTTTTGAGTGGGGGCTTAATGTGATTTCCTGGACAGCTGTTTTCAAGGCACATCTCTCTAGCTTTTTTTTTTTTTTTTCCTCTCCATGTCCAGCTCACTTAGGCACCTAATCTGCTTTAATACCGACTGAATAAAGGAGAAGTGTGTGGACTGGGAGGAAACTCCAGTTCTTGCAGGGTTAGGCAAGAACAGAGGTGGACAAAATTTCTATTTAGAAATACAGCCGGCATTCAGAAAGTCACTTTGCCTTAATAAAAGATAATGAAAGACTTTTAAATGCCAAACATTTGTTAGTGAACTAGAACCGATTATGGGAGAGAAGCTTGAACAAGAAATCAGTCGATGGCACCAGTTCATGGTAAACAAAAATGTTAATATTAGAATATTATTACATGTTAAATTTATTTGTATGTTTATTTTGATAATTATGTGACAACTACTAGATAGGCAGAAAGACAGACAGATAGTCGGACAGACAGATCACGACAGCTGTAGATTTAACTATTACCCAAATTTCTTTGTTCAATAGTTAGATCTGTGTTTTTTTTATTATTATTATTATTATTTGGTTGAACAATAAGGCCAAACAATATAACACTATAAGGGTTTCATATCTGTTGAAATTGATAATTATTGATTAGTTTTTACCAAAAAATACTAATCAATAATATTTTGGATATTTATGTTTGAAATATCCAAAAAAAAAACTGCCAACCTGATCACGTGACCTTTCTTCTTTTATACACAAATTCCTCTCAAGGTGTTATATCGTTTTCTGCTCTCACTCCACACTGCTGTTTTTTTTTTGTTTGTTTGTTTGTTTGTTTTAAGCAGTTAAGAGACACAGTGGCGAAACCCTAAACTGCTGCTGTACATTTGTTTTTCCCCTTAGCGAGCATCTTTTTTTTTTTTACACTAGTGTTGTGCTGTGGCTGTGAGCATCAGCTCAGTCTAATCTCCTATCTTGTTATGATCTTGGGTTAGAGCCGGGGCTAATCAGCTTAGCCTGTCTGCTTTAACAGGTGACCGTAGACTCTGCTGTGTCTTCAGATGCCAGTTGGCTGAGGTCACGTCATCCCTGTTTGAGTGCTTTCCTTTGAATCAGAGGGCTTAAACCTCCCACCGCTAATTAGAGGCTGACCGCACCATTTCTACTGCAGGACATTCGCTGGTAGCGTCACACACTTGCGGCCCCGTCCTGTTTGGGTTCACATCGCTGACCCGAAAGGAGCACCAACCTACACAGTACGGCTGAAAAACATATCACAATATTGTCTTTTCGTATCAGACAATATATGTTATATATTTTCTGTTATAATTATCTAAAATATTGCCAAACAACTTGACTTTTCCTGTTTTATCCACATTTTTCTCCTTTTTTTCCCCATTTTTCATGTGCTATGCGGTTCTGGATCAGAGTTCAGTGAAATTATAGAATATTCTATCAGACATATTATATTTTAATACCATTTTTTACCAAATGTCTTTTTTTATCTAAGTAATTGTTTTAGGTCATTATTTTAGGACAGTGACAATATTGATCATGTTTATCTCTATATATGTTATTGATTGGTTCTTCAGCCCTTCCTACACCTTGTAGCTGGGATGGTTCAGGTTCAGCGTCGCCGTGACTTTTTGGGGCCTGAACTCTCCCAGGCTTGCCTCTCCCAACATATCCTCGTTGTGAAAGCAGCATCTTGCCGATATGAATGTTCAGTAGAAAATAGCCCGACAAAAATAGATTTTCAGTGACCCTGCATCCAAAAGCCAGGCCATCATTTTAGATCCCAGCCGATCTAAGTGTTGATGAGCGCGTTCTTCGGTTAACAGTCATGCAGAAGTGATTTCCACGAATTTGTTCGCGGACCATGGGCTGTCAGGATGATTCAGCGGAGGCCCCTCCCGTGCCCCCAGTCCTTCACATCTTTCTGGGGTGTTTTTGCACTGTTAGTCCCACATGGACAGCAGCATCAGGCCCAGAGATAGACGGCGAGGAGGGGCGGGGGAAGAGAGGCTCGGCAGGCGGTTAAACTACTGCCATGGTGAGCTCGCCCTGAAAAGGCCACATGCCTCCCTGCGCAATTATCCACTGTGCATAGAAGCAACACCCCAACCTTCCCCTCACCCTCAACTTCCACACACACCCACGCTGACATGCGAACACTCAACTGGAAGACGGACAGTAACAAAGCAAGGAGAAATACTTCCGCCTGTCCAGATTGTTCCACAGATTTAGACTTTATGCTCCCTTTGATTATGTTTGTGAAATTGAATACAAGCATGAAATGTGTCCCCAGGGAGGGTGTTAGAACAAGGCCAACATCAGCGGACCCAGCAGGGATCGGGCACGTAGCACGAGATCATCAGTTCATCGTGAAAATCCAGAGTCTTATGTTGCCTCCCTGCTTGTTGTGTTGCAGGTTACTTCTGTGTGTTGGCGGTGGTGCTAAAAACGAGCGAGGAATCCCCCTCCACAGACGAGTTTAACAGTAAGCGCTCCTGACCGAACACACAACCCAAATATGGCCCCGAATGAACTCATCCCCTGCTGTTTCTCTTCCTTTGCAGGGGTTGAGTTGTCATGTTTGATTGAGTCCATATCCACAATAAAGCCACGAATCGAATGGAAAAAGATCACCAACAACAAGCCGAGTTACGTTTACTTCGACAGGAGGATCTCGGGTAAGGGTCAGCTTCAGCTGCTGCTGTTTATCTGCTTGGTTGTTGTTCAACTTTTTTTCATCTCTCCCGTCAGGTGACTTGGAGAACCGAGCTGTGATCAGAGAGCCGGCCACATTGGTGATAACCAACGCCACAAGGTCAGACACAGCGAAATACCGCTGTGAGGTCACCGCCGCTGACGACGCCAAGTCATTTGACGAGATTGTGATCGACCTTGTAGTGAGAGGTATTCCGGCTTCCGTTCATCCCCAATTGAACTCTGTGTGCTTCCGTTGGAAAACAGAATAAAGTCACGGGAAACGCAGAGTAGGAGCCGTTACCTTGCCCTTAAAAGGCAGACTTCACACTGCGGATGCTGTAAAGTGAAACCCTGTTGTAGGTCGCACCGACCCGGGTGGCATACTCTGTAGGATGCGTTCAGAACTGCCCAGCTGCAAAGGCGTGTTCTGGGCTATAAGAGGAAGGCTCTGAAACTGCATCTGTTCTGAACTGCAGTGCTAAAGAAAGCATGCGCCGTGTGTTTCGGTGACGTTTTCTGGCTGGTTTTCGCCAGGTCCTGTCAGTGGTGCCACTTCAGTGACCCACGAGTTTTTGGTCTTTCTAAAAGCTTCAGGCTGATTTGTAGGCACCGAGGCATCAGTTTGTTTCTCCTCGGTGATGCTTTTGGAATGCAAAAGCTCAAGATGTACGGTCCTGATTCGTGTCATATGTTCTGTGCCAACACAGTGAAGCCAGTGGTGCCAAAATGCAGCGTTCCAAAGTCGGTGCCTTTCGGGAAGTTAGCTGAGCTCAGCTGCGTGGAGGAGGAGGGCTTCCCCAAGTCTCAGTACCAGTGGTTCAAGAACAGCGAGGAGATTCCAGAGGACCCCAAGTCCAGTCCCAAATTCCTTAACTCCTCATACACGCTCAACACAGGAACAGGAACTCTGGTCAGTATGCGGGTGCACGTGTTTGGGCAAGGACACACAAGCGGGGCGTGGGCGGGGCTTTGAGGGGACAGTGGCCTAACGCCCAGGGGAAGGGGCAGATATTTTAGGGAGGCAGTCGAGGGGCGACAGGAATCTGCTCTCCTCGTTTGCACATTCCTCAATTCTAGGTTAGTTTCCAGCACAGCTTAGACTGCCGCGCTCTCAGCCATCAGATGTGACACAGCACAGTCAACTGCTCTTTGTCTCAAAACCAGGCAGAGAGGTAAGACGAAAGACATTTCAAAATGGTTCCTTCAGCTCTGTCTCACTTTCTCTCCTAATCTGTTATGCTGAATTCCAGTCTTCACAGAAAATGTAGCTGTAAAGTCTTAAGAACAAAGTCAAAGTGGCTGCATTTCCATTGCAAATGGAGCATTTGTCAATATTCTGCTGATGCCGCAAAAATATAATTTTGCAATTGCTTTGTTTTCATTAAATAAGAAATTAAATTAAAATTATATTTGAATAACTTGGTCACGCAATAAGTCATCAAAAATCATGGCAGTTTCATGACACCATCGTTATAAATAATGGTGTCATGAAACTGCTTACAGCTGTAAACAGTTTTTATGAAATAAATTCATAATTCAGCCATGACACTACGGCTCATCGTCTATCAGCCATCAATTTGTAGTTTGTGATTTTACAGAACTGTTTAGGATTCAACATGTTTGAGTGACACAGAACTTTTTATGAACTGTGCAAAGCTGTGAGAGCTCTAGTGTAGCCGGCTGCTTATTATCCAAAAAAAACAAAACAAAAAAACTTCATCCTCATACTACTTCCTGCTGTCTTCTTCATTGTTTTCACCACTAGTCACACCATGGGGCGTTGTTCATCATGTTATGTGAAGCGATTTCTATAACAGTTTTGGGAAATAAACCCATATTGATACTGCAAAAAAAAGATCAAAATTAGCATGTTTCCACTAAGCAAATTTATTTTTGTCATTTATATATTGGCTTAATTTTTTTGGTTAATGAAAATTCAGCTGGCAATTTCATGTTGCATTATTATTTCTACATCATGAAAGACAAGAAAAAGTGAACCTAGAGAGTTTACTTTTGCACTGTTTACACACAGAGTTGGGCAATAGTTGGTAGTTACATTTACTCTGTTAGGGTTAGTTGAGCAACTTTTTCTGAAAAGTTACTTTTTAGGAGTATTTTCACTATGCTGACCTTTTTGACTTTTACTGGAATAATTATATTATGAAGTATCGCTGCTCTTCCTTTCCACAATTTTTCATATTTCGGTCCATCTGATGGTGTCATCTTTAAATATTACATAACCGATGATTTGATCAGTAGCCTTTTTACGAAACACTTGTTTTACTCGTACTTGAGTGATTTCTCGGAGAGATCCTCTTCCCAACCTCTGGTTATACCAAGCCATAACTTACCTTGCATTGCATTATGTAGAAGGAAAATAACACTCCTGTGTTTCCACTACGCAACATTTATGCATTTAGTCCTATTGTTGTGAACAAAAGTAAAGTGAAATGCTTTTAAAAAAAAGAAGCAATTGCAGCGCAGGATGCAGAATCACAGAACTAAAAGCTGGTATGTGCTGCAAGTTCGCTTTGAAACAGGACACTTGTCTTCAGTTTGTCAAGGTAATCATGAGTCAGGACACATAATGCAGGAGAACATGTGTTAGATCTGCTGTGGTTTTAGCCTGTCTCTATGTCTCGTAATCCCAGACCGACATGCTGTTCCGACCTGGACTCTATAGTGGTTAGACCATTTGTTGCAGGACTTTCTACTGCTCTGATGGCTAAAGTTAGTTGTTTTATTTTGACTTTGTGTTGGAATCATTAAAACACATTCCTATTGGTCCTGTGTCACCATCAAACTCATTAGTGTATCCACAGGTAGTAGCAGAAAAGTGGGACGAAAGCTGCAGATTTTGTTAATGTTGGTGTATTAAATAAATATTTGACTTTGATTTTGTGAAACAACTCCAACCGAAACAAGCAATGTCATCAGAAAATGCTTTGTACGAAGGATGCGATTTTTCAGACAAAAAGAAATGGTGTTGGCTGAAATCTGAATCAACAGGTCAGTCTGTATTTTAAAGATTGGTGATCGGCCAGAAAACTGCAATTGATGCATCCCTGCTTGGCACCTTTATGACCGATTCGGAGCAGGATATACCAAGGAGCTACGATGCTAGCTTTGGGGATAAAGGGCTTGTTGCAGGAAGAGACTAGCAATAAAACTCCGAAGCACATGTTCTGATGATAGCTATGCTGTCAAAATTTAAATTAACACAAATAAATACCCATACTTGTTTAATATACAAGTTCTACTTTTTGAATCTAATGACAGAAATAAATTAACTTTTCAATAATAATAATAATTTATTTTTATTGCTAATTACCTGCACTGTAGGGCTTGCCAAAGGTTTCCAGATGGGTCCACATGTTGCACCAGCTGTTGCTTACTGGCAGTCGCTGATGAGATTCCTCCGGAGCAGAGCTAGATGGAGTCATGCACAATTCTACATGTCCTTGCAGAAAACTGTTGTTATTGGCAAAAGTTCAGATGTTTGTTGGAAATCTTTAAATCTCATTTGCCAGCCCTCTTTTTCTCAACACTTCGCGACTGCTTTGTGTGCCTGAAATGACGCAGCAGGTCGTGGCAGCAAAGAGGTTGGTGCAAAAAAACTGAAATGACAGTGAAATACTAGTCGAATTGTCTCATGGCAAAAAATTGCTGGGCACTGTTTGTTGAGATGAAAGTTCCTCTTCAGATGAAAACTAACTGGGGTAAAAACCGTAACCTTATTACCTGAAGAAATGAGCACAAACCAAATTTCTTCACCAAGAAAAGTGAGGAGATAATCCATGTCTCTCCAATTTTCCTGCTTAAGTTGAATTTAGATTAAATTAATCATCTAAATATAACTTTGCCTGATTGACAAGTAACATTGGTCTATTAGTGGATAACATTAATATGGTGTGAAAGTCACTGCTTGTTCTTTGATAGTGACTGTCAGGAGCCAGCAAAGCCAGAGTCTTCATTCTGCAATGTGTTGAGATGTTCTTAAATTGTCTTCAAATAACGAGTGGCCGAAGAAAAGAAAAGTGCAATCGCAGCAGGGCCCTGTCTTAATCTGACATGTTTCACCCTCTCTGGGCAGAGATTCGCTTCAGTCATAAAAGAAGATGCGGGCGAATATTACTGCCGAGCGAAGAACGACGCGGGACATGCTCAGTGTGCGCCCCAGAAGATGGAAGTGTGTAAGTGTTAACCGTCGTCATCAAGCCCGGTCGTGTTTGTCATCGTTGTAAATAATCAGCCGATCAGTTATGCTTATTTTTATAGCACGTTTCAGTAACAAGTGCTTGACGTTATGAAGACATTAAAACAATCATACAGCCACTGACTGCAAAGCCAGTAAATTCTGCTTCTCCATGTTTGGTTCTGGTTCTAAGGATGCAGACCGTAACCAGAAGTCCTGAGTGGTCTGAAAGGTTGACACGACGACAGGTCATTAATGTATTTTGGCGCTACGCTGCTCAGTGATTTGTAAACTAAATGTGTTTGAAAGCATATTCTCTGAGCTCCAGGGAGCAATTGGAAGAACTTTAGAACCGGGGTGCTGTTCTCCGTCTCCCTGGTTTAGTGGGAACGCGAGCAGCAGCGCTCTGGATCAGCTGCAGCTGTCTGACTCTTTAGGCAGAAAGACACTGTTAAAAAAACTTAAAACACATGTCTAGATTTTCCTGGGACATCCTGGAAATGTTCCTCAGGTGATGGAAGGCTGACTTTGTAACTGCCTTTATGTGTCTCTAAAGGTTCAAGATTGGTGATTGTCCAGAAAACTGCAATTAGTGCATCCCTGGTTGTTAGGTTTATTCTAAATGTCATTTCTGATTTCTCGCCTCCCCTCCACCCCTTGTTTTAACCTTTTGCAGATGATATTGACATTGTGGGGATCGTTCTGGGAGTGCTGGTGGTGGTCATTGTGCTCCTATGTATAACGGTGGGAATTTGCTGCGCATACAAACAAGGCTACTTCTCCGGTCAGAAACAGACCGGAAACAAGTAAGATGCCCTAATATACGTGGACATCACCTCAACGTCCACAAACATATTCTTTTGCTTTAAACGAATAAATGCTTAAGCTAGCCAGACCTCAACAGCTGTGCTCTGATTTGTGTTTGCCAGTTACAAAGTCCCAGCCAAGGGAGACGGAGTGGACTACGTCAGGACAGAGGATGAGGTTTGTACAACCAGCCTGCAGAAATCATGCTCAGTAAAAGACAGCTTGTTGAAACTGGCCTATTAAATACATCTCAACAAACTAACGTGAAACCAGCCTGAGGATTATAGCTGTTTCTGAATAATAACTGCTTAGTCTGGAACTGGAACTATGACCACGTGACACAACTCTGAAGATGAAACCTCGAGTTTGCGACTCCCCCTCTCCGCCCCTTCAGACTAGCCAGCAGCAATTAGCAAACACCTGCTGAGCTCATTATAGAGGCTACTTTTAGAGCAACTCTGGGAAAAATATTACTAATGGGTTAATTGAGGAGAGATGTTGTGACGACTTCCTGTTTTAGAAAGAGCAGGAGTTTTTAAAGAGACAGAGACCCGATTTCAAGATGTTAAATTTCAAAGTCAAATTTCTTTTAAGTCACATTTTATATATGCAGCAATTTTATAACAACTGAAGGTGACACAGTTACTTCACTGTGATATAAGAAATACATAATACCTGGAAAATACATAATACTGCCCCTTTAACGATGAGAATTTTCCACATGCATGACATTTAAAATGAGAAAATGTTAAATGTCATGTTTATATATAAATGTTTTGTTTATTTTGTTTATTTTTTTTTAAACAAAAATGTAAACTTACTGAGATTTAAGACCTGCTTAAAGGCTGTTTATTCTCACAAACGGGCCTCATCAGATCGCCTATCCTAATTTATGGAATATGACCGCACGTTCTCTCCGCAGGGGGATTTCCGGCACAAGTCGTCATTCGTGATCTGATGACGGAACAAGGACAGCGAGGGCTGCCGCGCTCCGAGACGTGACACGCGGGGCCCGCCCTCCACGCCGCTGGACCGCCGAGCCGCGACAGGCCGAGCTCCGGAGGTCACAGCGGGACTGAAACCCAACCACTCAAACTTGCCAAAGGTGACTGGAGCTCGCAGGCCACAAGATGTACAAAATATGATCACCCTCATTCGAGTTTTGTTTGCTAAATTATGGTTCTTTATTTCCAGTCATTGCATGGTTTTTAACATAAACTGAGGAGGCAGGAAGGAAGCATCTCTGATGTGCCAGGTAGAAACAGAGGAGGCAGTCTATCATGTCAACTTTCTACTGTAAACATTTAGCTTTTGTCATTTGTATAACATTTGTTTTCTACTGTTGAAACACTATTTTTGATGGAATATATTTTAAAATGCCTATAGATAAAAGTTTACTTTTTTAAATATGTGTAATATACTAACATGTGTGTAGGTTTCTTTTTTGTTTTTTTGTTTTCCTTCGGTTGTGGATAAAAGTTTGCAACACTTTAACCACTTTGTGTTAAGCTGTAAGCATTCTCACCTTCTCAAAAGAAAGACTCGCTGCTTCCACATCCAGAAGTAAACCCCGATGGCCGCTCTCACTTACCGAGTCGCTCCACCCAGTCCGCGTTAAAGCCACAGACTTCCACGTTCGTGTTCGTAGTCAGTCTTAGCGAGAGGCTCCAGCGAGCGCCAGTCGAACGCTGTGCACTCCGTACCAATCGGAGCTGCGTGTTTCCTCATCTTAAGTGTCCTTCAACGCTTACAGTTAGTCCCGTGTGTTTCCCGCAGTTCCTGTCAGGATAGAGTTTGCCGTTGTGCACCGCAGTGTGTGTTGAGTGTTACATCGTAGCAGTGAAAGTGACGATAACACAGGGTTTGTAAGTTAACCTTCCAGAAACCAGAGGACCCAAACAAAACTGCTAAAAAGCTGGAGGTGGTACCGGCAGACTCTCTACGCAGTCTGGAAAAGCCTGGAATTTGATTTCGGTGTTATCCAGGTCTGGAGGTAAAAAGAACAACTTGTTTCTTCCAGACTTTACTCCCCATCCAATTGACTAAGCATTGTGTCCTTCCTCATGTCTCTTCCAGGCCTGTCACAATCACACATTTTGCTGGACTGATAATTGCCCCATAAATTATTGCAATAAACAATAATATTGTTGGTTTGAGTCCATATTCAACTAATTTGTTGGTAATGCAACAAATTAATGCAAGTTCGCAGTCTTGCAGGCTAATAAACTTGAATTTAGTACAGAACACGTCACACTGGAACTGAAAGATATTGTAAATAAACAGAAAATAAAACGCAACACTCAAAAACAATCAATCAGACAAGCAACAAAATGCGTAAATCTACTTGGTTATGATGCCTCCACACAAAATTGGCCTTCAAACAATATCAATCATCCGAGTTGAAATTATTAAGCTCATTTTTATTTATCATGTGATTAATGGTTATTGTGACAGGTCTGGTCTTTCTCTTCCCTTCTGCCCCCTTCAGTCTTTCATTCCTCCATGTTTGAAAATCATAAACATCACCTTAAAAAAATGAACACTAAACTGCAGTATTCAGCATCTGAAGTAAACATTGAGACCTAAATGAGGAAAAAGTCTGGAATTCCCAGAGAAAACCTGCGTAAGGACCCTGTACTTATTTTTAATTCTGCTAAGAAAATATGTCTTGTAAAGATGACTAAATAATGAATTGAACAAGAGGAATAGCTCATCAGAACCCAGTACTTTAACTAGACTCCACTGTGTCCAAACTCTGATTACTAACACCAAACAACTCTGCTTAGTAGCTTTCATAGTGCACAAAGCTAAATATGGAACAAAGACCGATGAAGCCCATGGGCTGCACCAACAATCCTTCAATCTGGGGAAAGTCTTATTCTGGTTTGAACGCACCAAGGAAGCCCAGTCCTCTGTTACGCCGTCTTCCTGCTGACGACTCAGTTAAATCAGAGCAACACAATTTAAATGCATACAGTGGAGCAAACGCAGGATGATTGGGAGACAGATTTAGTTTAGTTAGTTGACTAGTTCCTCTACTAACGTACCAGCAAACTGCAAAAACACAAAATCCTACCAAGTATTTTTGGTCCACTCTCTGGTGCAAATATCTTAATGCACTTGAAATAAGACAAAACTAACTTGCAACATAGGAGCTTTTTTTAATGGATTAATATTGTTGGAAAAAGTTTTGTTTCATGGGAAAATATTACATTAATATTTACGTTAATGTGTAAATGTAACATGGGGAAATGTAGTTATAAGGGGAAAAATCTGCCAGTAGAAGTGATCATTTTTGATTAACATTAAGGAATTTTTGACAATCTCCCATATTGTGCTTAAAAGCTTGTTAATTTAACCACAATAAAAGTGCTTAAAAGTAAGTATCCTACCTAACTCTAACCCTACTAACATATCTGCATTAGAAACCAGCCATTCTTGGAAGTAGTTTGTTTTTTACAGTGAACCCTTGAATCTGTTGGACTGAGACAAACATCAACAGACACATGCGGCTTCAGTTCCACTTCTGCTTGGAACTCATCATTTCTGAGTCCCGAGTCTGAAAAATAAAGCGAAACGTCCTCCTTGGAATCAGAATTTTAACCCAGAATCTCGACGGTTGTTCTCCAGTAAAACCTCGACACGCTTTCAACCGGGAACGCCGTCATTCCCAGACCCAAACTCCCAATCAAGCGAATCGAATGCAGAAAAAGCCTCTTTAGACGCCAAAATACGAAGAAAAATCCATTTTAGTTTTGTTTTCTTTTTTGGCAAAACCGCTTCAGACCCTGTAATTTCAGGCTGAAGGTTTGTTTTGGTGCAGCTCAGCCTCCACAGCTTTCATCACAGCTTGTTCTCATTCCACTCAGTGGAGCGTTACGTCACAGTGAAGCATTGATTCATTTGGGGTCTGGATGGTTAACACTTGTACTGATTGTAAATAGATGTTTGCTTCTTTTTTTCCTTTCTTTCTTTCTTTCTCCAGATCATGTGAAGGAGTGAAAACACATTTTTTTGTTTTTTGCTGTTGTTTTTGTTTAACTGAGGCAATATGAAACTCTTTCCATTAGAGAGACTGAGGAACATTTCATGCAATCTTTCACGACGGGAGAGAACAAGAGCTTCCCGGGTCGGCTTTTGTTCCGAGCTCTTTGTCCTTTTTTAGTCTCGTAATCTGATCACCTGCTTCGGTGTTTCATCCGAGACGGAGAATCAGCTGAAATGTTAACTTATTGTCAGTCATGGTAGAGACGATGTGCCCGATTATTTTTACACCGTCGACGCGTCAGTCGGGTTCCTGCAAAGTCGAAAATTTTCATTTCATGAAACTGAAATTCCCCACTTTCACATTCGTTGCTACCAGACGAAGGTAAAAAAAAAGAAACAGAATTTTGTCAAAGTCGACTCTGGAGCTAATAGATTGGAAAAAAAAAAAAATATCATAAGCAGGGGACCCTGTGTCTGAGTGTCCTCTTTTTCCCTCCCGGAACCAACTGGGACAAATACGACGGATCGACATTTTTCAGCGTGTTGCTGCAGAAATCCCCACTCTTCATTTGTTTAAAAAAAAAAGTCAAACAGTTTATTCCTCTTAAGTGCCTTTCGCCTTCAGACCCGACCCCGTGTCGCCGGAGACGTCTCATGGCGTCGTCGGCGGTCCCCTCACCGTTTTTTCCCGCCAAAGCTTGAGAGGAATGACGCTCCTGAAAACTCTGCTTTCCCTCTTTACATATCTGATCGGCTGTAAATATTTTTTGTTTTTGTTTTGTTTTCATGGATTTGGAGATATAGACATGTTGAAGTAGAAATGAATAATTGTTAGTGCCTATATATATATATATATATTATCGTATATATATATATATATATATATAACTATATATAGGGGACAGATTTTCGGGGAGTGACGACTGCTACCCAAAGCACTCCGGCTTTGCAACAGGTTTCCTTTCCATCCGCCGCTGCAGCGCTCACCCACATGATTTCATTTGCGAACCCTCCCATGTTTCTGCCGCTCGCTGAGCTAAACACCGCGCGCAGGGATGAAACCAGACGGTGTGTTCACTGGCATGACAGGCAGGTGGAAATGAGGCAGGGTTCTTGCCTGCAGGAGTGTGCGTGTAGAGTCTGGGACGGTTTGTGTGTGAGGGTTTTTTTGTTTTGTTTTCACATCATGTACATGTGGAAGTGATAAAGAACATGTCACCTCTGCCGCCTGTCGAACATGACTCTGAGCCACCAGGGCAAAGAGGGGGTCGTCTTTAAAGGAGCCTCTGGGTGGCTTTTGTTCATTTTAGAGCAAACTGTTTGTGATGAATAAAACTCACTCCTTATTTTCCTGGAGAAACGTGTTTGTGTGGTTTTCTGTTCTTGTGTGTCGGGCTCCCAAAGAGTCTTGCTTGTTTCCGGGAGAACCGTCGACTGGAGGTTAAATGCTGCGTATTTAAATTTAGGTAAAGCAGGCCAACCGATAACGATACGGACACCGATATCGGTATCGACACTTTCTGATAGTTAGGGTCATCAAGCATTTTTGTAGTTTTTCCTTTAAATTATTATTATTATTATTTTTTTTTTTTTTTTTTTGAGACCTGGGACAGAATTCGGACGTTTAAGATGATGAACACAAACGACAGAAAAACTAACCAAACTTGTGTGTGCACACATTTTTCTAAAATTAGAGCCAAAAACAAAAATCTTTTTTGAGCTAGATTTGAGGAACTTAAATAGTGTTACATCTGATCTGATGTGTAGAAATGATGGAATCGGACAAAAAACAACACAAAGTGGTGTTTTGAAAGCAAAGTGGAAAAATATACAAATAAATAACATATCTGCAAAATAAATAAATACTTTTCCCTGTATGAAACTTATGAAATCAATACTTTGTTGTTGTTTTTTTTTCTTTTGAAATGAAACTTGAGTTCAAACAGGAAGTTTTACTTTGACACAAATTGTAGGAGCGAGTCTGCGTCTGGTGCATTTTTGGCCAAAACACGCTTGTTCTTCATCTGGAGAAGTTCTTCACACGCAAAAGAAAAAGTAAAAAGTGCAGTGCATCAAATCTACTTCTGAAAGTACATGGTTTCTGTAGGAGCCACTCACCCAGGAGCCCAATCATGCAAAAATCCCCGTTGTTTGAATGTTTTTCTTGGCAACAGTAAAGTGACAAAAAAATTAAAAAAAAAATTCAGCTGATCTGATACCTGAGTACTTTGTCTTTGTCACAGAACCAAAAACTGAGATGGAAGCGAGGCTAAAAAAGTGAAAATAGAAGAGCTGACTTTTATTTGTTGCTCCAAAGTATTTTTTTTTTGTTGTTGTTTTTTTTCTTCTTCTTCTTCTTCTATGGAGTAATCCAAGACTGCTCCGTGTGTTTCACCGGTGTGTTTCTAACATCTAAGCTGCAGACACTCTGTAGGTGTCTGGAAGTTTTCAGAGCAGAGAACTGGGAGCCGACACGCCTGCGGAACAGTCAAAGGAAATGCAGATGGGAGGGAGTTCAGAAACATCCCAGCACCACACCACGAACTGACGACAAAGATTTCAGCTCAAATAATAGGGTTTTTAAAATGATTATTATTACTAATATTATCTGTTTTAGGGCAGCTTAGAACGCAGCGAGGCCAAAGTCCTTCTGTCGTTGCCACTGGGAGACCAGAGAGCCCAACAGTTCCTGATGGGATTTCATTGAGGGCTTTTAATTTCTCTCCTGATTGTGTCTCACTCTCTGAGTCAGCTCGTATTAAAGAACGTCGTTACATCTGAGCTGCAGGGGAGCAATTTAACCGTTGTCAGGATGGATCACAAAGCTATTCACAGTAAGCGGATCGTCGTAATCTGTTTTTTTTTTTTCATAAGTCACCGGAACTAATTAGGTTGGTGAGAAAATCCGTTCCCCGGCGGAGCGTCGTAACGAGATGAAGCGGCGCGGCGCCGTTTTCGGAACGACCCGCTCCCAGCAGCAATGAGCCATAGCTCGGCTTTCACATCTAACTTGCTTCCTGAGTCAAGAGAACTGCAACTCAACGGTGCCTGGCATCCAGCTTCCATTATGCTCTGGAAGGTCAGGGGTCACAATGGAAACCGCTTGGATTGTTGTCAATTTCAAAGCATAAGCGCTACGCTATCTTGTCCCAAAAAAAAAAAAAAAAAAAAAAATCAGTTAGTTTGGAAAATGATTTCCAGGCACATGCTGAGTTTATTATTTTTTTTATTCTAATTTTTAGAAAAATCTTAAAAGTTTTAAAGGAACTTGCAACCAATGGTGTTGATTATGTGATTATCGACCACATCACTAATCAGGTATCAGCCAGATTATATGCTGTAAGAATGTTCCATCATAAATAAAGAACATTTAGGTTTTTCCCCCATTGTGACAACATAGGTGGACACAGCTCAGGGTCTGCCACTGAGCTGATGTGTTTAAAATGTAAGCAAGGATTTATGCAGCATGGAGTTTTATATATATATTTTTATAGTGCAGAACGATGGTATAAAAACATCCGCAGCTTAAATCCATAACCCTCAGTCAGAATGGAGGAGGGCACTCACGTCGATCCATGGACTCATGTGGTGTCACTCTGCCCTCTGCTGGCCATTCGCACTGCTGCAGTCCCCGGAACCTGCTGTGTGCACAGTGTGGGTTTTGCTTCAATTACGGAATCATATGACCACAACTATCTTTCAATATAAAGACTTTTGCATTTTGGGAAAGTCGTTTTATAACTTCTTAAACCTAATGGAGTTTTTAAAGTCCTCAGATATTATGCAAAACCTAAATGAAAGAAGCTATGCTAAAAACCTAATGTAGTCAGTGTACAGTAACAAAATAATAGGGGATGTCTATTGTTAATAGCGATAGAGATAATTTGGTTCGTTTTTTTCTTTCTTTCTTCTTCTTTTTACTTGAAATAATTAAAACGTGTCTATGAAGTCAATTTTAAACAACAGAGAATGACCAGTTGTTAGCTTTTAAGTATCAAAAAAGTTAAATGATCATATAAAACTGTTCAACTGCCCTAAATGAATAAGGAGCAAGTCTTTACGGTGGGTAGAAATAATGCCTGGAAGTCTCTGCTCTGGGTAACAATAGCTAGCAGAGCCGCGCACCAACCAGAGTTGATTCAGAGCGGAAACAAGCAGCGGATAGTATAGCTTTTACTACAAACTGTACTCATTTTAACTCTTGAACTGGAGTATGCGTAATAAATCTCATTCGTTTAAGAATAAAAAGAATAAAGCCAAAGTCCAAAACGTGTTGAATAAACGCAGCAGGAAGAGTGTTGATTTACAGCTTTCCTTCACATGACTTTCTACGCATGCGCGCTCGGTCGCGACTAGGAATGTTCAATAATCTGGGAAGCGGCTCGCGCTCGACACCTCACAGCCCAGCGAGAGCCAACGGTCGTGTTCCGCTCTTGACCAGGAAGAAGCACGAGCCGCGTACAGAAGCCGAGGCAGCCAACGAGCCGTAATGAACTTCTTCGGGTTCGGCCAGACCGCGGAGATCGACATAGTTCTGAACGACGCCGAGACGAGGAAGAAAGCAGAACACAGCAGCGAAGACGGAAGGAAGGACAAATATTTCCTATTCTACGACGGGGAGACGGTGTCGGGGAAAGTCAACGTCACGCTCAAGTACCCGGGGAAGAGGCTGGAGCACAATGGCATCAAAGTGGAGTTTGTCGGCCAGATAGGTGAGCAGCTAGCAGGCCTGCATTATTTCAGTGTCCGTAGACAGAAGTCACCAAAGTATTGTGTGACGCACGCACACGCACACACACACACAAAAGAGGCTCTTTCAAACTGTCTAAACTCACAGTGCGGTGAATGTATATATTCCACCTATAGCGACAGGGTAACCGTTTTCACTTCCTGTCAGCGCTCAACAAGTTAATTACCAAAGTGGCAGTTAAAAAGTATCATGTCTCGTGATGTGACAACTAACTGTCATCAGCTGACGTTATCAGCAGTCGACGAGCTTTATTTGCGACCTCTGCAGGCGTCCCTGTGCTGTGGGGAACATTGTTGGTGTGCCATATGTTGGAGAGTGCAAAAAGAGTGCAGCTTTCATTTTAAAGTTCGTTTTATAGGAGAGCCTCAGATTCAAATCAAACATGGCAAAAGCCGAGGTTTATCCTAATCGACGCGACGAAAGAATTTGTGGATCTGGAGACACTTTTTCCACACAACAAACTTAGAATATTCTGTCCAAACTCGAAGCCAGTGTGGGTTGATTTCTACCACCAGAGTGTTGGAGATGGCAGCTTTCTTCACTTATAGACACTTGAGCGGTTTTGTGTGAATTCGGAAGCAGTAAACGGATAAAGGGAAATATTATTTCACAACTTCTCGTTTCCTGTTTTGTTTGTCCAAATTTGAAAGACATGCACGCACACACACACACACACACACACACAAAGAAAAGAAAGCATATATGCAGATTTGTCAAAAGTTGTTGTTAAGCTTAAAGGATTAACTTTAAGCTTAACAACAAAATTCGGGTTGATTGAATAACATTAGGGACACTTTACAGCGAAGCATGGATGAGTAAGTCAGGAGAAACTGTTGAAAGTAGGTGCTTGGTAATGTAACAAACCAGCGCATTACACAATAATTTTGAAGTTCTGTGCTCGGCCTGGACAGCAACTCATTTAAACCACCACAATTATGTGCACATCCAGGTTGATCCTGTGCTGAGCTGCACTGTTTGTCTGATATACACTGGCAACATCTGTATCACCAGAACAGCCAATATTATGTTAGCAAATCATGCATCGGCTATGTAGATATCACATTTTTACACATAATCAGCCTGTTTTATGTCCTAGCTGCCAAACCAATTATTCAAAATTATCACATGCAGCTTTTTCCAATTCTGGATAGCTGAAACTGAACCAGAAATGACTTAACTAAGACATAATTCATATAGTATGAGCCTTAAGTTTCTGTACAAGTAAATATAGTCCTAAGCTAACAGTGAAACTGCATTTATTTTTACACAGACCAAAGAAACGTCAATGATACTCTATGTCCACTCATATAAATGTGTTTTTTCAGAGCTGTACTACGACAGAGGGAACCACCATGAGTTTGTGTCTTTAGTGAAAGACTTGGCTCGGCCAGGAGAGCTGACGCAGTCTCAGACGTTTGACTTCGAGTTCACACATGTGGAAAAACCGTACGAGTCATACACTGGTCAGAACGTCAAGCTACGGTAAGTTATGTCCTCCGTCAGTTGTCCCATCAACTGAACTCGTTGGTCACGGTAACAGTAGGAATTGGTGGAAGATGTTATCCTCAAACCGCTTGTTTAAATATTTCTCCTTCCCCTCCATTCCCTATGTGACCTGTGATTTTCTTGTCACGTCAGCTCTTTGCACGTTGAAGAGTTTAATCAGTCTGACATGCGCAAACCGGTCAACTAATAAGTTGCCTGTCTATTCGACTGCACTGTCAGTTTATTGTTTCCAATTCAGTGTTGTTGTTTTTCCAACATGCTCTAAAGACTGTGTTTGCCTCCAGTTACTTCCTCAAGGTGACGATGAGCCGGAGGCTCAGCGACATCACCAAGGAGCTGGACATCGTGGTTCACACCCTGAGCACATACCCTGACCTCAACTCCTCCATCAAGATGGAAGTGGGGATCGAGGACTGTCTTCACATCGAATTTGAGTACAATAAATCGAAGTAAGAGTTTATTTTTAAAAAAGTAATTAAAATGCATGAGATGACCACACCGTCCAGTTAAGAGTAGCACGCTCACTGAGAGCTAAAGCGGTTTTCTGCTTGCAGGTATCACCTAAAAGATGTGATTGTTGGGAAGATTTACTTCCTCCTGGTGAGGATTAAGATCAGACACATGGAGATCGACATCATCAGACGAGAGACCACCGGCACAGGACCCAGCGTTTACAACGAGAATGACACCATTGCCAAGTACGAGATTATGGACGGCGCTCCGGTCAGAGGTGATTTCCAAGTCCTGCCTTTCTCTTCCTGTCCAGACTATCATCGTTTCTGCAGACTCACTGCTCTGCCGCTGTTTTCTGGTGCGACAGGAGAATCCATCCCCATCCGGCTGTTTCTGGCAGGCTACGAGTTGACGCCCACCATGAAAGACGTCAACAAGAAGTTTTCGGTGCGATACTTCCTCAACTTGGTTCTCATAGACGAGGAGGACAGACGCTATTTCAAACAACAGGTGAGCCAAACCTTTTGGTCAGCAGCATGCAGAGTCAGCAAGTCGTATGACTGGGAAACGTATTGAACTCCCTTTAGTAGTAACTTGAAGTCACCTTCACAGCCTACATATGAACTTTTGAAACATCTACTTCTTCTTGTTCAGCTGGTTCGTTTTAGATTTGCTGCTGTTACTGACAGAACTTAAATTTTACTAAGAGATGGGAAAAACAGGACAAATTATCAGATCAGATTTCACATTAAAACAACAAAATATGACTATTTATTAAATGAACATTTACTCAGTCAAGTATATTATTGTATTGATGGGTGGGAAAATGACTTGGATTGTAAATTCCTTTGAATGGTAGGTAAAACTAGAGAACAGTTCTACCTTGAGTATATAGATAAAAGTTTTGATTGTAAAGAATTAACAATAACACAAGTTAAGCTACATGAATAAAATAAAGCTGATGTTTTTGTTACAGTTATGTGTGGTTTTAGTCTCCCCCAAATTTAGTTCTGTTTTGAATGTTTTGCAACGACGATGAATCTTTGAAAAGATAAAATGATGAACCAGACAATGACGTGCAGCAACAGATCCTTATCTGAAGCAGTTATTGACGACTTCTTCTCCTCTGCATTGCGTTAACACACACGTCAATGCTCCAGAGTAGCAAAGTGGATTAATTGACTAATCAGTTTGGTCAGTTAAGTTGAGTTGATGAGCCGCCTTCTCTTTTTCATAGGAACACCTGTGAAAATAATACTTTCGGCTTCAGGTCAGATTTCTCACTTTGAATGCGATTCGTGCCATTTCTTTGATGCAGGAAATCGTTTTGTGGAGGAAAGGTGACATAGTGAAGAAGAGCATGTCTCACCAGGCCATCATTGCTGCGCAGCGCTTCGAGGGCTCCTCCAATCCAGAGAGGTCCCACAGTCAGAGCGCTGAGGACGGCAAGAGCTAAGCCAGTCGGGCACTTCCACTTCCTGCTGTGTCTGAGTGAACACAGCTCAGAGGTGTCAGTCCAAATGTTGAGTGAGTGAGTGATTGAATGAGTGAATTCCAGTGTGTGTGTGTGAAGGGAACAAACAGTGCCGCTCTGGGCTGGAGTTGTGTTGCTTTGGATTTAAGCATCTTGAAGCACTATCTACATGGAGCAGGCCGCACTCCGACTGATGAATCGGCGCCAGCAAGTTTCCACGTAATCAGTCTGGAGGTGGCCTGTCTGCTTGATCTCTGTGGCATTCTACGACGGCAGTCGCTTAGCAGGACATCTTCCAACGGTGCACTTCGACGCATCACTCACAGGTGTGTTTGGGAGAGCGTTGAATGTTTATACGTGGCTGAAACATTGCACTGTGAGGAAACTGTAGTCATACAGTAGCTTTCTAAAGAGTGGCTAAACAATAGCATTTATCACACATCTGTGTGACACTTCACAGGAACCCAACAGTGTGATAGGAACTCATTAATGGGGTTATTTTGCTGCCATCTTCTGCTTTTTTTTTCTGCAAACTTTGCCTGTATTTTGCAAACGTGGCTTGCTCCCAGAATCCCAAACAGGAAGTAGCACACTTCATGAACATGACAAACATTGATTATCATTTGGAAGATGACAATTTCCACAAGAGCATTTCCATACATTCCAATGCTCTTGTGAGCATTAGGCATAATTGTAAGGTACTTTTTTTTTTTTTTTTTTTTTTTTTAAACCAACCTCTTACTTTTAGTACACATTCATCAAGCTGTTATAATGGATTCTATAACAAATGGAGTTTTAATATGTTTATAATTTGGTTGTTACAGTCACCAATGGCTTGTTTCTGAGCCCAGCTTTCTTAATTTGCACTACGATCTTTCTGTTCAGTAGTTTTCTGCTCTCTGTTCTGTTTGCGACAGATGCAGTGGCAAGAGTTTATGAGCACAATTTAAAAATATAACTTCTAATTATCATCACTAGAGATGCATCAATCAGATGTTTTCTGGCCACTCGTGGTTTCCTTTGAGGTCTGACCTGCTGTTTTCTTAAGGAGCATGGATTGGATTCTGACGTACATAAGCGTTTTAAAGTCAAATTGTCATTAACCCCCAACTGATTTTTATTCAGCTAAAAGTATGAAATGCAGGCGGTTGAGTTCTTAGTTTAGAAGTGTTTCATGAACGGATTACACCGACGCTCGTAAACCAATCAAGGGAAAATTGTACTTATTCCGAACACGCGCCAATAGATTGGTGCATCTCTAATCAATGTCATCTGGTCTCACTTCAATCTAATCACGCATAGACACTTGATTATGATGCTTTTACTATAATGTCAGCAGAGAATGAAAGTTAAACAAGCAACATTGGTGTCTCTTATTTAGGACTTCTGTTGTCTTGCTGTTTATAATCTCACAATGGACAGTTCACCCGTGGAACCTGACAGTGAAATTTGCCTTGGGCGTTGATGCGCGTGTCTGTGTGTGACGATGACTTTGAAGTGACCTCTGCCTGTTGATTGTTTGCAGGCTGAACTTTAGCCAGTTTTGTCTCTGTTATAGTTTAGTGCCAATCATCCAGAACACTCCCTGGGGTTCTCCTGTACCTTTCTTGAACTTGTTCAGCTGCTTCGGATCATGGTTTTAAATGTAAAAAGAGGGGGTGGGGGGAAGGTCAGCTCTATTTTAATGAGCTCTTCGATTCAATAAAAATTCAAAGAACTTTTTTCACTAATCGGTGTTTTGTTTGTTCTTACACACACAAAGCAGAACCGTAAAATCTAGCAGACAGTAGACGTTGCCCCTACTGGCCCTACTTCATGCTTACTTCATGCAACAGGTAAGCCCAAAATTACTTGCATCTTTAGCAGATTAGGGTTTAAACACCAATAAGTAATATTGATATGTCAGAGTTCCAGCTTGAATCTGCCAGAAAGTCTGTTAAAGATCAGACTTTATAGAAGAATAATAGCTTGTACGTTTTTCAGTTCAGTTTATTTATAAAGTTCTAATTCATAAGGGTAATCTCAAGTCACTGTACAGGACAAAACAAATCCAGTTCAATTCATAGCATTATGTTACAGTCCAAACCTCCGATGTGTATTATTTAAATGTTATATGAAAGATAATTGCAAAGTAGCTCATGATTGTGAAATGGCAGGAAAATTCAACTTAATTTTACATTCTATTACTAATAAAATAATTACACGCATACATGCCACAGTCTAAAAAGTGTGGCATGCATGTGTGTTGAGCCTCGCAGTCGACATGTCAGAAAACCATATTTTGCTGAAATCACTCCAGATATCTACCATTCTTGGAAGATGTTGAAGCTGAAAGTGTTTGCGTTTCCAAAATAACTCAAACTGGGATTAGATAAAAAAAAAAATCTGATTTCACATCTTACCGAGTGTATTTCATAGTCAAACTTTTTTTTTTTTTTTAAGTTAAAATAGCAGATTTCATGAGACAAATCCTCAGATTTGTGTTAAGCGAGCTGCTGCTGAGGATCTTGAAAGTATTGCACCATTTTCTTTATCTTAGTGTGATTTCAAATATGATGCTTTTTTTTTTCTTTTTTTTTTCAGAAGTGCAAAGCTGGCGTAGGTTTATTACTATCAATAAATCTTATTAGCGTAGAGGGTTGTGCATGTTCCCACAAGAAGTCACTGCTATCCAAACCTTCTGTCTCTATTTCTGTAAAGATTTGAAGAATGTGGGCGGGGCAACTTCTCTCAGGTCAGAAGCCTGGTTAAATTCTGCTGAGCCGTGCTAAACCATCCATTGAACCTTTTTTGGGGTACCATGTAACATCTGGGTTGCTCAGATTGGGTCAGAGCCGTCTCTTGGACCCCAGTGAGCTTGTTAGAGCTCCAGCTTGTCACCAGGCCTCTGGAGCGGTCCCGGCTTCTCAAAGCCTCTGCCAAGCACTCAGAAAATTAAAAGAACTGATCCGAACGAACGAGGGGAGCGAAGCTTATTCCGGCAGCGGCTCCCTCAGCTCATAATGTCATTAAGGAGACGGCCGGTGAAGCTGTGGTCAAGCTTTTCCGATTGGTGCCTGAAGCAAGTCACTACGAATGGAACCTCTTGGACTATTACGTCAAACAACAA
Source organism: Poeciliopsis turneri (assembly GCA_922788865.1). Classification (NCBI taxonomy): domain Eukaryota; kingdom Metazoa; phylum Chordata; class Actinopteri; order Cyprinodontiformes; family Poeciliidae; genus Poeciliopsis; species Poeciliopsis turneri. Next base: position 648,923 of record CAKLNU010000057.1, read on the forward strand.
AAAGTCCTGAATGGGAAGAAGAAACAATACAAATATTTTATGTGGAAAACTTGTTTCATTTATGCACAATTGCAGTCTAAAGAAAAAAAAAGATCATGTAATATTATCAACAAAGCCTTTGCATACAGATTCTTGTTTAACCAGAATTAAAGGGGAGAAAAACAAAACAAAACAAAACAGAAGCTCAAAACCTCTCAAAAACTGAGAACCCTCTGACACATTTGCTGCTGTGTAAAGTCAGAATCTGCCACTAGGGGGCAGGCGTGAATCAAATTGATTCGCGCATCCAACTTGAGGGTTGAGGAATCTGCAGAGACCACATTGGTATTAATGGCATCTGCCGTATGCCGTTTCATCTGTCGCTACTGTTTTTGACAGTTTCCCAACGCGGTGACTGGAGCTCCTTCACAGGAAACGTTCGCTGTTCCGGAGCCGAGTGTGTGAGATGAACGCCGAGAAACAGCATGCAGGTGATTTATGGCAGCAAGCAAGTCCAACAGCAGCCAAACATCACATGAAACTTCTCACCTCATGGTATCCATAATAGTGGGATTCGTGAAAAAGTGAAAACATAACCACATTTCAATTTTTGGCGCCATATGGGCCTGAAACACCTGGATGGACGGATGGATAGCAACAGATTCTTAACATTGTGTGGTGCATTGAAATAAAGGTCACAGCTTTTGCAGTGGAATGCAACTGTCTGGACTTTCGACGGGTTTCGGCTGCATTGTTTGGGTTCAGCCCACTGCTGCAGGTCTTGGTGTGAACAGGTGGGTTCATTGTTCGGCTCATGACTGGTGGAGGAGAAGCTTTCAGCTCATGTCTGCCCTGCACCAGGAGGATCACTCCGACGGAATCTTCCACATCTGCAGCATGCATGAATCGTCCGGTATGGGAGTCGCACGTTGCCACGTTCAGAGGGTCACAGGTTCATCTGGGATTGAATATTTTTCGAAAAAATAAAAAAAAATGGTTCAACTATAAAGTACAGATATAAACTGTCACTGTTAAACTCACGTTACAAAAGCAAACAACACGCTCAGTGCTGTTTAGACTTCATTTTCAGTTTCCCTCAAATACGTAACGAAATGCAGGCGTGTATAAAAAGAGGTCTTGTTTGTTGTATTCAGGATTTCTTTTTTTTTTTTTAATGACAAAAACACCTTGCTTCTAAATGTCATTTCAGTGGGTTTGGGTACATGTTCTTATTGATGCTTTACTCTGCATATTTATCAAAGGAGCCATTGTGTGAACGATGGTCAAGATAGAAGATAAGAAAACTGAAGATGACTAAAAATGATAATAAACCATATGTTCAGCATTAAATGACCTTCCTGCTTTGGAAAAAATAAGAGTGAAATATCACCTTGGTGCAAGTTGAATAAGAAATGGAAAGGTGTCTTACACTGGCCACAGTGATTGCTGATATGGATATTTTTTGCCTCCCATCAGGGGAAATAACAAAAGGTTGAGCGTAGATTTGCAGGTGAGGGAGACATTTTCCAGAATAATAAGGCTACTTGTGCTTGCGCAAAAATATCCATGGACGCTTATCAATCTGGACCTTAAACTGACAAATGGATTCCGGCAGAAATCATTCATAGAACCCCATCTTGAAAAGCAGCTTTTAAACTGAGCTGGAATCTTGACTTGAGCTCTGATTTCCCTGCGACTTAACTCGTTTAATTCAAGTGCAGTAGGTTTTCTACCCACACAAATCCACTGTGTTCACTATCCAATGTGTTTCTCCGCATATGTTGTGCTGTTATGGACAGCTTGTTTGTATTCAGTGGCGCCTTCAACGAAACCCAGTTTATCTAAACCCCTTCAGCGGTTTTCAGTTGAACGTCTGTGTGGTGGGTTGTGGGCCCCCACAAGTTTCAGACAGGCCGTGAACGCAGCGCAGAGATAGCGCCGCTGCTCCCCCTGCTCTGACTGTTCCAGTCCGTGTCCAGCCCGAGGTGTGCTCTCTCTCTCTCTCTCTCTCTCTCTCTCTCTCTCTCTCTCTCTCTCTCTCTCCTTCTCTCCCTCCGCGGAGCTGCACACGCCGGACTGGCTTTCAACAAGTTTTAAACTGGAACAGGCTTTCGGGGGGCGTCGGGGAAAGGCAGGACGTTGCTGCGAATTGTTGAGTTTCGCTGTGAATGGGATGAAACGAGGCGGAGGAGACGGCATTCCTGATTTTTTCCCCCCTCCTCCGAATAGCGACAGTAACTGACAGAAACCGCCGCCTGTCCGCCTTGTTGCCCCAGTGGAGCCTCTTCTTCTTCTTCTTTTTGTTTGGGGTGAAACTAAACTCGCTGTGAATGTGAGCCGTGGCGCGCTTTTTCTTTTCTTTTCTTTCTTTTTTTTTTTTTTTTTTTTTAATCCTCTTTTTTTTTGCCCCCCAGTCCGGAGACTTTCAGGGGAATATGCTCAGGCACTTTGCGCCTGTCGCGTTTTGGGCTAAGCCGTGATGACGAGGGACTTAAACAGCGGTGAGACGCCAGACGGAGACAGCGAAAGCTAAAAAGCTCATCACCCCACCAGCAGCGGACGGTGGGAGAGCGACCGCAGCCCGGAGCGGACAATTCAAGGTACTCCCGACCACGTTTCTCAACACCAGCCTCCTGCCGCGTGTTCTTGTCCTTCCTCTTGTGTGATAAAATGATGCGAGAATCAGACAGGAGTTAGCTAATAATACAGTGCACGTGCGTGTCAGGGAGGAACGGCCGAAGCCGGACTGGCTCGAGGGAGGGGGGGTTGTGGGGGCTCCAGTTTCCCCAGAAATCAAAGAGAACGGAAAACCGGTCCTCCGGTCAAAGGATGATCGATTGACCGCTAATCGGCGCTCTTCTTTTAGCACAAGTTTATCCATGTGATGGCTGCAGGTGATGTTCAATGATTTCACTCTAAAATCTTGACTTGTCGTCCCAAACTGGTCGTGCCACTCACACAGGAGGTCGATTCTGGATGGGTTCACTGTGTCTTCGATCGTTTACCGTAACCGATTCTGATCCGTTTTGAGGCATTTAAGGAATGGGCGGGGCTGTTAATGTTTTTTATGTTTGACCTGGGAGAAAATCATGGCAAATCTGTGATCACCCACCCAGCCTAGCATCTCTAATCAACACTGCAGGAGCACAGATGTACTCATTCATTAAATTCGAATATTATCGAAAAGCACATTGACTTCAGGAACATTTAGTGAGTGAAGCACGATCATATAGCTTAATTATACCCAGATAGATGCTTGAAAGACTTTATGATTATGATCTGCTTTCAGCTAATAAGAACATAACATTTAAAATAATATATCAGACCAATAGAAAAAACCACAACCTTGTGCTTAATGAAAAGTATGTTCAACGCCCGTTTAAAGGTTATTTTCGACATGTACTTTTAATCTGACAAGACTCACCGGGATGTATAGTCAAATTTACCATATGTGACTGTACATCTACCTAGAACAGTGGATCAGGTGTGTTACAGCAGGGAAACATCTGAAACAGCAGGGCGGTGTCCCTCAAGTACCAGTGTTGGGGGAAACACGGGTGTGGAACTCCCAGTGTTAATACAATACCAAGGAAGAAATACAAAGGTAAGGGTATTACCTTCCTCTAGTGAGGGATAACAGCTCATTTGTGAACCATTTGAAGGTCATCATTCAATGAGATTTCCTTTTCAGATAAAAAAAAAAAAAGAAAAAGTGAACCTCCTAACAAATTTGTCCCAAAATCAAAGTGTGTAATGGTACTAGAAATAATAATAATAGTTAAAGAAAAAAAAAGAAAGAAAACTCTTCAGACCTCAGTTTGGATGTTAGATGTCAATTCATGTTTGGACCCTTACAGGAAGCCTGAAGGAGTTTGACTTAATATGGAGGGTTAAAAAGAAAGCATGTCCCCTTAAGAAGAGCCGTTTTCAGCCGTTTCTGTCAAATGCAATAAATCATAGGATGTACTAAGTTCTTCTATTTTAGTTTCATCTTTCTTTACTCAATAATGGCCGATAAATGTTGAATATTTGAGACTGCGAAAGGGGTCAGACCATTTGCATAGCACCCACCTATAAAACCTATAAAGGGTGTACTTTCTTTCCTTCGTAGTTGTAAATAAAAACATTGTTTGGATTAACTGAGATCATTTACCTCCCGAGAGCTGCATCAGTCAGAAGTACCATGCTGATCCGCTGGATCAGTTTGTTGTTCTGTTTCAAAATGATTGGATGTAAAGTGTTGGATTCCAGATGAGGTTTCAGCCACATGGGTGTGCCTGAAAGCTCTTTTCTTGTTATCTGAGCCACATTTCCCATGGTCTTTTAAAACCTGCCCTCCCTATATTGGTTTACATTGTAAGGATGCATGCATGGAAGGCTTAAATGCTTGTTTAACCACACAGTCCGGGAGCTGACAGGGGAGAATATACACACACAACAAGCTAGGTTTTAGGTCAATGAGTGTTTATACTCAGGCTCAACTGAAAACACGCTAGGCCCAAAAAACACATCTTTTACTGCTATTTGTTTTTATCAACTCTAAGCCAGAATGCTCCCAGTTTGACTGATTAACCAGCAGAGTTGTTGCAGGGTGGTCTGATGGTCCAGTCAAAGTCCAGACCTCAACCTGGCAGGTGTTTTGGTGAAACTGAGGAGCTTTGGATAAGCATGTCAGCACTTGGCCCCAAGTTGCCTACTGAGCATCAGTTGCTGTGTTGCCATTTTGAGTGTGTGCAAATCTTTATCTGTATTCTGCCAATGGTAAAAAAAAAAAAAAGACAATTTTGCACTTGAGGTGTTTCCATTAAATAAGAAATGCAATTACAACCACAGATGAATGAACTTGTTCACGCGATAAGACGCCAAACATGGCAGTGACGGATATAAACAGAACATATAATTCAGCCATGGCGCTAGCACTTATCGTCTATCAGAAATCAGGGGAGTCTTAGTCAGACGATCTTGTGACAAACTCCTTATACTTGGCAGCGGCTACATATGACAGACTTGGGTTTTGGGGATTTTGTAGTCTGCAATTTAACAGAAGAGCCATGGATTCAATAGTCGAATGACTCATAACTTCTTATGAACTGTGCAGTGCTGTGAGAGCTGAGGGAGACACAGCTGCACATTGTCTGAAAAGAACAAAAACAAATCACCCTATTTACTAATTCTTCTTTGTCGTTTCTGCCAGTAGTAACATTATCTAGCTGTTGATGTTGTGTGATGCGAAAAAAATGTTTCCATTGCAGTTCTGGTCCTAGCACAAAAAACCTTTGAGTTTTTCTAAATTGACGTTTCCATTAAGTGAAATCATTTTTGTAATTCCAATTCACAGTTTTATGATTAATGGAAATACGGCTAGTGAATGAATGTATAAGGGGTGCACTGATTGCAGTTTTCTGGCCAATCTCTGATCTTAAAAAAGCCTAACTTGCCACTTCAAATTTTTTTGGGCCAATAGTGATTTTGTTGGTTTTTTTTGTTTTGTTTGTTTTTTTGTTTTTGTCTGAAAAGTCCCTATAAATAGTGAGAAAGTTGCAGCAGTGGGGTTGACTGATAACTGCATAGGAGCAGACATGACGTGGTGGGCAGGCCTGTCAGTGAAGCCCTCTCTCAGGGTGGAGATAAAGAGAACAGTGACTGATTCTCAGACCTTTGCAGAGGCAGATAAGATCGGTTTGTTGTGTATCGGCTGATCACCACCCATAAATCAGGGCCGAATATTCGGTGCACCCTCGAAATGTTTACTTGTCTGTGAGAGAGATTAGGTGAATGTGGCTCAAAGTGTAAAGTGCCTTCAGTGCAAAGTATGACTAAAAGCGCTATGCAGATTCAACCCACTTACTGTTCAGAACTCAATAAAATTTTAACTGAATTTCTTTGACCAGCCAAGAAATAATTTCTGAAGGCTGGGTTACAAGTTAGAGTCCTACACTTCTTCTAATGCCATAACTACATGGTTTCCATCAGGTTCACAGTGGGAATGTGGACTTATTTCATTCATCATCCTCTAACCGCTCAGAATGACTAGTTGGTTATTGCATAGACTTGTCTCTGGACCTGGAAGTCTGACATTATAGATCATCAGCTATTCTTCCATCAGGGTCATAGGTCAGTTCTTGGTGGAACATCTGTCTGCATCAGGTTGTGCGTGTGCTTGTCTGGGTTTGAAGAAACATCCCCAGCTTGCCTGCGTTTGTGCAACAGCCTCCACATTCCCAGCATGTTGTTGCTTGGTGTGTGTCTCTGCTCCCCTTGATGAAGAAATAATGCAGCTGTTTTCTGCTTTTCTTCCTGCAACTTGAGCATTCGCGATGCTCCATGGTAAACATTTACGGATCTCTGCAGGTTAAAGTGAACAACAGTGCAGTGTGTACGGACCTATTCTCTGCAAGGTGATTCTTTGTAGCATCACTCAAGAAATCTGATAATCCTGAGTAATTTGACTGGAGGGGCTTTGGAAATGCTGATTTTTCTTTCTTTATCTAATGACAGATTTCTCTGTGCTTGGATTATTCCCTCTCTGTTCGCACCCAGCAGAATAATCATGCCATATAAATAGTTTTATTTGTGGACAGGTAAAGTTGCAGCACAGTGCAGGGAGTTGACACGGCGTCAGAAACATAATTGGCCTTCCTTGTTCTCGGATTATTCTGATTTCCATCAGCTTGTTTATATTGGAGATAATCAAATGATACATCTTGACATTTTCTGTCTCTTGGTGTCGCTTCATAACTGCTTCAACATTTCTGTGTGTTTCAACATTGAAACTTGTGTTTTGACTCCTGCTGGAGACGTGAGGTGCACCGAAACATTGACCCCGATTTCCTTCATTTTGGGAGCTTGACGATAGTTTGATACTTACAGGAGAAACTGATGTAATCAGCCGCTGGCCCTTTTATTGAGCTCAAAGTCAGACACCGTGTTGTTAACTTCAAGAGCTGAAAAATATTGTTAGCTCGCAGGGTTTTTTCTTGTTTGCATTGAATAAAATAAAACCTAGTTTTCAGTTCCAGTGAGAGCTGAGCAGGGAAGAGTCGACAGATTTGGATCTCTGCTGCGTCTCTGGAGTTTAGTTTGCCTAAAGTTAAACTTCATATGGGTTTTATTAAATCCCAGGTATTTTTTTCTTTCAATATTGTATACATTTTTGGACTGTGGAAGGAATCGAGTACCAGGAAAGAAAACTACACATGCGTGGAAAGAACATGCAGAGAACTTGCAGAAAAACCACTAGCTAGAAATGCACTGATTTGATACTAATATCTGTGAATATATCTAAAAACATCGAAAATGTTTTTAGATATGTGAATCGGAGGTAGAAAAAGGTGGATGTGTGCCTCCTGACACCTGGCCGGGGTTTGAACCCGGGACCTTCATGAACATATTTTCTCCTAAGAAAGGCAAAACTTCACCTCCACTTCCTCAGATCTTCAGGTCTATTTTGGCGGGGGTTAACTGAGAGAATAAAATGAGTCCTCAGCAGTACAACTAGCTGAATAACCACCCAGAGTGTAAACAGAACAGTTGATCATACAGTGTGACAGCTCACCTTGCCAGTCTAATTAATTCAGCATTTTGAATTTAAATCAGTGCGTGGATACACCGTCTGTGTGCAGCCGTCTGCTCTCATCTGTGCATAAAACATTAGTACACTCAACAGTCTTTTTGTCTGTGTGCGTTTGCCAGTGACAAAGCCAGACACGACCTCTGACCTCTGCATCAGACACTGCCACATATATGTGAGGTTAGCCAGGCATTGTTGTGTCTGCCTGTTTGTCCCTTAATTCTGCCTGCCGGTTATCCCGCTGCTGCCGGCTCCAGAAGCGCCTCGCTCCAGTCCCACTGCGGAGTCGCGGAGATGCCGCCGCGGCATTCCCAGAAGAGATTCCATTCCTCCGTAAACAATCCTGGCATTGACACCACCGCCGATTAGCTGGTTGCCAGGGTATTTCCACTCCGGCCTCACATCAGATCTGAGAAACGGGAGTTCTGTTTCAGGGTTGGTCTGGCGGCGGCTTTGTGTGAAGTCACTCTGGCGGATGTCAGGGAAACCAACGCTGTTGAACGCCGAGCTCGCTGCCTTGCCAAGACGAGTGGAAATTGAACTGGAGGTTTTCACAAGGCCGTGGAACTTCTGGAAACTGTCAGGATGGGGTTGAAATATTCCTCCCTCATGTTTTCATTCAGCAGTTTTACAGCGGTTGAAAAGTGTGTGTGCTGCCTCGGTTTTAGTTTTCCCCTTTTTATTGAATTGGATGAAAAATGTTAATGTCTCGATGCCTGAAGGGATCCTTCTTTCTTTGAATAATCAAGGGAGGAAAAAAAAATCAGAGCCAAGAAGAGCCATTTCTCAACTATTAGAATAAAAGGCTTCAATAAAACCTAATGGATGGAAACGTTAAGGACGGACCGACGTTTAATCGGCTCATTTTGCATTTTGTTAAAAGTTTTCAAAAGAAGAACTGAATGGGTCGTCCAAACACACACACACACACACACACACACACACACACCATGACACACACTTCTGACCTGTGTGAACACAGAAACTGGACCGATGAAACCAGGTCACCATTTCTAATGATGCTGTGCCAGCACAGTGTGCTCCTTCTGATCAGCCGGTCTTCTACTCCCAACCCAAAGCAGCCAGATCTGTTCCTTCCTGTGACACACACTTGTGTGTCTGCTGGATGTGCTAGCTTATCAAAAAAACACATTATTTGTGTCTGAAAGTAAAGAGATGCAATGGATTTTGTGGAACATGAACTTTGAAGAATGTGTCACTCTTGCGCACTTCCTTTCTGAATAGTGACTGCACCGGGATCAGGGGTGCGCGTCATGGCAGGTGGAATAGTTTTGCGCTGCGACTTCATCTTGTTTCCTTTTTTAAGCAAATATATTTTAAGAATCTGCTGATGGTGGCATTTCAGCGATAAGCGCGTAAAACATTCATATTTTGAAAAAGTTCCGGGTTCTACTTATGATAGAAGAAGAATGTAACAAATTATTTCTTAATTATTTTTCTGTTTCTAATGTTTTTGTGATTAGTTGAAATTGAAATACAAGTTTCATTAAATACTTGAGAGTTCCCCCTAAACCCGAGGTGTCCAAAGTGTGGCTGATTTCGTGCAGCCACTGAATGAAAGAATAGATGCATTTTTGTTTTTCAGTTTTCTTCAAGCGAGCCCAAAAACAAATTAGTAAAGTGGCTGGCATCTTTGTCAAAGAAAATATGAATAATCTAAAAAGATCTACATCCATTTCCAGACTTTTTCATTTGTTTAGATTAAAATGTTTCATGTCAAGTTTATTGTTAAACTAGCACCAAAAAAAAAAAAAAGTAAAACTTTGTGATATTTGGTTTCTGGTTGTTTTGAGAGAACCGGTTTGGGTTTCTACAGCTAGAAAAGCGGCTTGATGCCACATCTTCACTCTCATGCGGTAAATGTTTCAGGTTCTGTTGGATTCTCCATTTCTTACAGGATCATAGTTCAGTAAAATGAATTAAACAGAGTAATTAGATGTTTATATCAGTAGGTTAGAATCTCCAGGCCTCAGCCATGTAACCAAAGGACAGAAACGATTGATCCGTCACCATCTCCTCTGTCTGGTGTAGGTACCAGTAACACGTTTCCCTCTCAACAAACATGTAGCCGTCTCAGTTTTAGAGGTCACCTAGTGATGACATCACTGCAGTCAATAATTGATACACTTGTAAAATGAGCATGTGTGCAGCTGGGATGTGCTGAGCTCAGGCCGGCGCTGACCTTTGTTACACGATAGCCCCGCGGCCCTCCGTCCAGCAGACGGGATGCAGGAGAGAGAATCGAAACACCAAAATGAGCATTTTGGAGTTGGGATTTCAATTCTCACATGACACACTTCACTAATCTCTGTTGCTTTTTTTTTTTTTTTTTTAAATCAGGTCTCCATCCAGCTGAAAAATGCTTTTTGTCTTTACCCAGTCATGGTGTTGTGCAGCCACGGTTTTAAATCCTAGCCATAACTCCCCTTAATAACACTTGGTACAGTTTTCAGTGCCATCATGGATTAGATATCAGTGCATGCAGCCTTGCTCCAGGTCCTGGGGGGAGCCTGCTTAGTGGCCCCGTTTACAGCTGCAAGACTCGTAAGCCTCGGGGCTCTAAGTGGCCCCCAGCCTCAGGTTGAATGGCGGGCCACACAAACCCACATTTCTTCACCTCCATGTTGTTAATTAGGTTGATGGATGCGTTGTCTGTCTTCTTGCATTTAGATCAAACACATCTGCCATGTCGTTGCTAAACTTCTGCCAGTCATTCTGCTTATGCATAAAAAACTTTTTCTTGTTGTCACAGACCAATAGTCACAATCTTTAAGTCTTGTACGCTGAGCACATTCAGCCTATCAGTGACATTGCTTCATCAGTACAGCCAATCACAGCTATGTTTAGCAGACTGACTCATCTGAGCAGCTGTTTAGCATTTATCTGGTCTATGTGCTCTTTGTGTGTTGATCTGAAGTGAATGTTTTCAACTTTTAAGAGTATTTGAAGTGGTAAAGCATGTTTTTCTGATGCTGGGAATCTTTCAGCCTCAGAATGCTATTACCTCATGTTTAAAATCTTCCATACAAATTGCTTAGTTGAAGAAAAATATACTATTTTATTTTGTTTTTTTGTTTTTTTACTGGAACACATTAGATTTGCAGCAGGGTTTTTTGTTTTTGGCACATTTAATGTGTGGACCGACTTTGTTTTCTGGTGAGGGATATTGGTAGTCGTGTCATGATGGCTTCAAGGCGAGGGAAACGGCATTCATTACAATTCCACTTTAAAAAACAGAAGTTGATTTAAGAAAAGATGCACTCATGCATCAGCGTGAGATTGAAATCAGAATGGTAATTAGCAAGCCAAATGTTTTGTTTTTCTCATAATTAAATGTATGAGATTTAAATACTCCTATTAGCATTTTTGAGTTTTATAAAGATTAGGAACATGTACATTGAGTTAATGGTGACGGTCTTTTAAAATGTTTTTTTAATTATTTTTATGAATTCAATACTCCTGCTCTCATCAAATAAGCTCAAGCACATTTCTCTCTAATATGCTTGTATGTATTTGAATATTCTATTAGATATATTATCTATTGGTACTGATCATGGACATTGAGATATATATATATACAGTATATATATATATATATATATATATATATATATATATATATATATATAGCTATTGATTTCTTGTCAAGCCATTAGACTGTTCCTTTGAAAGTTAATTTATACGCTAGAGAATAAAGTTCCATATCCTATAGTTTTGGTGCTGATACAATTTTATCATGTCAGCAAGATTTTTTCCAAAGTGCATCTTATCAATATAGTTGTTAAAACGCTTCAGTGAGGAGCAAAGATTAAGTTACACTAAGAAACTCTCCAGTTTCTCAGTCAGAACTTGAGAGCTTTCGCCTCTCACACCGAACACTGCGCTGTGGCCGGGCTGTATTCATCTTATCAACAGAATTAACAAGGTCACTGCTGATGGCCGGTCCTCTGAGACTGGAGACGGGGGGCTTTGGAGAGGGCATCGAATGACTAGCATAACGAAGTAGATAAAAACACAACACTGAAGGAGAATCATAATGCCGGTGTCTCACTTTGATTATAGTCTCGAGTGGAACCTGCGACATCTAAGTGGCTCCTACTGAAACCAGCCGGCACGGACTGACGTGAACTGGATTTAAACACGCCTTCTCCAATGATCTGGGTCTTTTGTCCACTTGAGTTACGGTTGAGAAATTGCTAGTATGAGTAAAGTAGCCTTCAATTCAGGTGATGTCTAATAGTATATGACCTTTCCTTTGTAGTCTGTTGGATTATACAACACAGCCCGCATGATGTTAATGTCATTTAAAGGAGGCAGAACAAACTGCTTGGTCATGGCATAATTCTTGTTTTTTGTTTTTTTTTCTTCATCAGCTCCCAATGACTTTATCAAGAAAAAGCCCAACTGAAGTTGCTGGGGGTAGTGGTTGTACTTAAAGTCACTCCATGCAGGTTGGTTTACATTGGCAACAACTAGAAAGCTTCATGACATCATTAAATGGTTTCCAGAACAAACCCAGAAGGGTGTTTGTAGGTCATTCAGCAGGCAAGAAAGAAGACAAGTTGTGCTGTCATTTTATTATTTGTTACAGGACATTTATAGAATTGAAATGATTGATTTCATTTGCACCAATAATGGTGGCAGAACTTTTGTTCTGTTATGATGGGGATGTACCGATATACAATTTGGGCCGATATCAATCTCCAATATTAATATTGCTGTCATGGCCCACAACTGATATTTACTGATATTATATATACTGCTCAAAAAAATAAAGGGAACACTCAAATAACACATCCTAGATCTGAATGAATGAAATATTCTCATTGAATACTTTGTCCTGTACAAAGTTGAATGTGCTGACAACAAAATCATTGTTGATTGTCAATCAGTGTTGCTTCCTAAGTGGACAGTTTGATTTCACAGAAGTTTGATGTACTTGGAGTTATATTGTGTTGTTTGAGTGTTCCCTTTATTTTTTTGAGCAGTATATATATATATATATATATATATATATATATATAAAACTCAACCTGGACTTGTATATTGAACTAAGAGCGTAAAATATGACTACTATCGGCCGCTGTTAATGCATATATTTTGTGCATCAGTAATCATGTTGGTTAAAGATGAAAAGCAGAGTCTGGAGGAGGAATTTCTAACTGCAACTGGGGTTTGTAGACCATAACTGAGATTCAAATGTTTGGCTAGTTACCTGATAATCAGGTGGTTCTCTGACGTGATCTAAATTTCTAGTTGTATTCATAATTGCCATAAGCAATTATTTGTTGTTATTCCTAGGCAAAACCAGACTTCTACTGGTCATTTCTTCCATTTCTTCCATCGATCATATCAACATCTCCGTCTCTCTGCCCGACTTTCTAATCATGTGGCGTACAGAGACTTGAAGACGATACGCGTCAAATGAGGTGGATTATCAGGATGATGCCATCCAGTTCATGTTCCAGTGGAATATCTCTGCTGCTCAGACAGTGAGTTGTTAGAATGACAACATGGTCCTGAAAGCGTGATCCAGCAGTAATATTCAGTCAGTGGCTTCTTCAGGTTGATTGAAAGACTGACCTCTGTCAGAGATGCTTCCTGCCCACTGCATCACCATCCAACCTTGGCAAAAACCTTGAAGGCTAGACATATTACAGTAAAGTTACGCCATGGTGTTCTTTGCGCCTCTCTCTGATTGAATATACAGGGTGTGGAAATGATGGCAACCTTTTGGCTATCTCCAAGATAAAGTGTTTCAGTTCTGTGGAGACTGATATTTAAAGTTGGTAATGCTAATCATGCTAATTCTGCTGATCCCTAAAGACGGTTTAAAATGTCAAGTCTGTTTTAATTTTATTTTAAAAGGGTAAAACTGTGTATCACATTGACTTTTCTCACACACATGGTGGGATGTTTCCTCTGCGCCTTGTATAAATAAGTAATGACCACTCACAGCATGAAGACTTGAAAGAAATATTTTTGCAGGGTGTTAATTATAGTTCTAAAGAGAACCGTGAGTCAGCTTTGCAGGTCAAAGTTTCACTGCAGATTGTAACCGAGCCAAAAAATCTCTGGGTAAAATTAGAAATTTTGAGATCAGCTTCCTTATGTTTGAGAATAAAATACGGTTCAATAGCCGTGTTACCTGAATGCAGTTAATCTCATTGAGGCTGCATGTTTTCTCCTGTGGAGAAGTGTAATCGGCAACAACACGTACCCCAGTTGACTGTTGGAAATTAAGCAACCACATCAGTAATCATTTTATTGGGCCTACAGCAGCACAAAGGTCTTTTTTTCTGGTCTTTCAAGTCTTGTGTGTCAAAACCTCTTTCTTGCTGTGCGTGACTTGGTAAGTGCTGAATGCATTCCACAGGAAAACATGTAGTTTTGGACAATGTTGTGTCTGTAAAGGATAGTCATCAGTCTTAAAGTATTTTGGTGACAACGATCCAAATTAAATCAAATTAATGAGTGCTGTGCCAAAAGAGAGCTTCACAAAGACCATGTTATGCCCTGCGTGGCTGACACAATAGCTTTCCAGTATCTATCCATCTGTTGTGCACAGTAAATGGAGTATAAAACGGATGGAAACCCACTTAAGTCATGGAATCTCAAAGATTGTTTGCTTGATTGAGGAACAATCTTTTCTCTTGCTTTGCCTCCAGAAACTGAAGTTAACAAGCCAAAGGCCACAAGCCAGAGTTAAACTTTGGGGGCAAAAGTGGGTTAATAGATGTGTCTCTTGGCCAGCATATCTTTTGTAGGATGGAGTCGATTCGCTGAGCATTTGACCTGGCCAGTTTGAGATGATCTGAAAATGGAGAAACAGGGTTTAACTGAGAGCTGAAGCAGTTAAATGAGGGTCTTATCGACTTCTGTGTTGTTACAACGTTCAGTGGTGTGAAAAAGTGTTTACCATTTTCCTGATTTCATTTTTCTTTGCATGTTTATCGCCCTTAAGAGTTTCAGAACATCAAACCAATTCAGATATTACTCAAAAACAACACAAGTTAACACTGAATAGAGGAAAAAACAGAATCGGGTCAGATTTCAAAACCGGAGACCTGCATCGGTCAGGAAAAGCTGAGAAATCTTTAGTTTTTACAGGAAAACATTAAATTGAGGAACAACGTGCTTTTCTTCTGTCGAACTGGAAGCTGTAGTTCATGAGAACTAGGGCCACCTTTCAGACTAAAACATGTTCAACTTGAAAAGCATGTCATTTACCTTGTTGAAGTAATTTTACAAAAGGTGCTCCAGATTCAGTCTATGTAGTTTCTTCTAGAACTTTGGGCAGGTTTAAACAAAACAATCAGGTTTTACCAAACGAATACAGATGGATTTAGATTCACTTCATCTTACACAGAAGCTACAGTCACGTCTTTAGAGGTATAAAATGTTTCCTGTTCTCCACATAACAGTTGATTATCACAGTGTGTATTCAGTCTGGCTCTGAGTATGGAAGAGACCGCGATGTTCAACTTTTACACAACATACATCTCATCGCTCTGATATTATTTACATCCGATAATGTCACCACTAATAAATGTTTTCGTAATTGGTACTCCATTTCACCGTCAACATGTGGTCAGGTTCATTTAAACTGCAGGAAGTTGTGAAGGCTTGTGTAATGAGTTTCCTGTGAGAGTGACTCAAGCTTTTGTTTGTTTAAACAGCTTTCGTACCCTCAATGATTTGCATGATGTCCTAAGCTCTACCTGAATTTGTCCCGAAATCGTATTAAACAGATTAATACACGGTCGGCAGACGCTATACTTCTCTCAGTTCATATTTTTCAGATTTTAAAAAGTTTGTGGAAACGAACCGCCTTAGGCTAACATACATTTACATGGAAAATAGGCTATTTCCTTGTGCGCAGCCGACAGCCTGATGGTGTTGGACGTTTGCTGGCAGTATGCAGCCCTCGTCATTAATCAGAGCCGCAGGGGAAGTTAATGAAGCCGGTTTGTGGAGCGTCGGCATCCAGTCAGTGAACCATGAGTTGTCTCTTGCTTGTCTTTCAGTTTTAAATGTTGTCCAGGCTAATTGACAGGACAGATGCCTCATTCGGACAGAGGATTAGTTTCAGCTGAACCCACCCGCATTTTCAGCACAACTTTCTGGGAGATTTATGTCAAAGGTGCCCTGATAAATCACTTATTTATTAGTGTGTGTCAGTGTGAGTCAGCATGCTGTGCTGTGGGCCAGATGCAGTCGTGTCCTCTCCTCGGTGACACGGTGCTGGTGCCACGCCTCAGGAGAACACTTGTCACTCACCTGGAGTTATTCCCTGGCAGGCTGTTGCAGAAAGCGCCAACGATCTGTTTTTCGTGACAGCTGAATGATTTAATTAAGGGAAAAATTCTCGTTAAGAAAAATAAGTAGGTAAACATGTAGGAATACCTTATAAGAATCAAGTCGTGCTGACAAAATCAACATTTTTAGTTCAATAAGATGGAGTTTTCTTTACATTTTTACAAAAAAACTTTTAATAAAGTCTTTTTGTTGCTTATGCATCACTTTGTGTTTTATTTTCAGGTGTTTGAACATGCGTTGCTCAAAAACATGCCTGGGGTTTTGCCTTGATTCTTTGCATGTTTGAGAAATCCTTGAATTTCCCATGGCAACCATTCAGGTGGGCAAAACGCCTGGGTGGACCGAGCAGCGCCTCAGAGGACGAAACTCCTCCGAGCTCCAGATCCCAGGCTTCTGAGTTTTCGCCCCACAGAGCAGCCCTCCTTCCACTTTCAGCTCCTGCACACTAGCCAGCAACAATTAGCAAACACCTGGTGGAACTGTGCACCTGATCATTCAACAAGGTACTTATCAGCGGTTAAAAACGTTGCTAAAAAGATTAATACAGCAGTGATGTCAGAAAGAGCATGAACGTCTTCAAGAGACAGAGGTCCAATTTCAAGCCATTAATTTGCATAGTTAGATTTTTTTTTTCTCCTGTTTGACATGTACAGTATTTTTATAATAGGAAGTAACATAGTTAACTGACTGGGCTATAAAATAGCACTATGTGGCTGGAAAATGCATAATACTTCCCCATTACAGTGAAACTATTTTAATTAACAATTTTCCTGGTAACTGCTGTGAATATATGACATTTGTAGTAAATGATTATCCCTGCATGCTCATTTATTATCCATATATCTAAAATGATTTTTCACTTGATTGTCTTTAGTATATATTTCACAGCATCTAGTTTGGTATTTATGAAACAGTGTGCAGTACTTCTAGATCCATACAGTAATTACTGAGTTGTGAGTCTATTCATGTGATGCTAGTCTATTTTAAAGGCAGGTCTTATTGTCCAGCATAACTCTTGTATCTTCATCAGCTCAGATAAAATGGCTTCACAGAAACGGTGTTTGTGCCCAGCAGTGATTTGGGGGATTTGGTGGTCACTGTTGATGCTTCACACAGTAGATTGCAGATTGCAGATGGTTGATATATATATATATTTTTTGAAGACCTCCTCCCAGAATAAGATCTGCTTCAGCTGATCACCGATCTCCCAGAATTAAGGAGAGTTCTGCTTCAGTGGTCAAGCATGTGGTCTGCTACTGTTGAGATTATTCAGTCTTGTTAATAAAATTCTCATCTTAATATTGAGAGACGTGCATCAGCTCATAAAGCCAGCAGTTGTGACGAAAGGGCCGTTCACACCAAGAACAGTGACTGTTATAATAAAATGATAATGATGGGAGCATTCAAACAGTTGCGTGCCAGCCTTTTGTAAGCAGTGATGGCAGCATCCTCTGCATGCTTCAGCTGTGCTGAGGCCTATAAAATGGGATTTAATGAGCATCTACTGCTGTTTGGTTGCACAGAGAAGGAGAAAAAAGTGGAGCAAGCCTCTTGAAAACTCACGCTGCGTAGGCTGACTGGAAATACAAATTAAACCATTAGTGCCTCACATAGCACTTGGTGTTTCCACAAGCAGTAAATTGTTTTTAGGGTTATACAAGAACTAGGATTATTATTTTTTGGCGTCAAACTTAAAAAGGAAGCGCAGCACCTATCAGAGTCTTACAGCCAATATCCACTGGCAGACTACCCCGTCTGCCAGTTTGTCAGAGGTTGCTCAAATGTTTTTACAAGTTTTTGTTATAATCTTTTTTTTTTTTTTTTTATTCGGTTAATTTCTTCTATTCACATGTACAACTTCATCATCTTTGGCGTTTTACTCTGTAAACCACTTCATTCTGATTCTCCAAAATCATTTTCCGCTGTGGGTGACCCTGACTGGTTGGATTGGGGTCACTAGATCAGTCCACCAGCAGCCCACCGTGTTTTTGAGCAGACACAAAATGAATACATTTTGGGTGTGTGAGATGTAATTGCACGTGAGGTTGGTTTCACTGCTCACCAACCTCTAAAAGCGTGACTATAACTCAGCGTTTCTAGTGGCGCTCCTAGAGCTTTGCATTGACTGCACACAAGCCAGATTTTGTTCGGAAGTGAGACCCCCATTTCCCTTTATGAGAACAAATTCCACATTTATTTTTGTTTCATTTTTCTAGAATTGTTCACCTTTTCTTCTCTGGATGATTTAGTTTCCAGATGTCCCACATAATTAGGAGGATTCATCAGGGAAAATTATTGTGCACCAGTCTTCTGCTGTCCGTCCTCGTACTTGATCACTCTTTTGTAATCTATAGGCGAACTTTGTGATTTATGCATTGCAAATTACGAGGGGGATTTGTGCGTTTTGAAGACGCATTCCGGTACAAGACTAATCTGCACAACTATGAAGCTGTTAGCAGATGAGTTCAAGGTTGCTACCAGTGTTGATGCTGTACAAAGTGGGGTTAGACAAAACTAGAGGAATGTTGAGTAGTTCCAGCCTCATTAAACACAACTCAGGGTGTCATTGTAAATGTCAGGGTCTCACAGAGCCATGGTCGAGGTGCAAGTAAGAATAAATTCAGGTGATTCCCCCACAATAGCCACAGAGGAGGGTTTCATCCAACTTAAACTGATAAATGTGCCTGCGAACATTTTTCTCAAAATGATTTATGAATAAGAATGAGGAGAAAATACTCTGACATGAGGAGCTATTACCAGCTATCCCTTCATTGTACTGCATACTGATCCAGGCAGGCTGCTCTCGCAGCGTTCCAATAAAATATAATTGCCTGTCCGGCTGGAATGATTGATGACTTAAAGGAGGAATGGGAGGGTTGTTGGTCTATGACAGATATTTAAAAAGTCTCTTTGGATTGCAAAGTATCTCTAACTGGTATGCACTGCCCATAAATGAATGAAAACAGAGATGGGATTGTAGTAGTATGAAAGTTGACACTAGAGCTACAACGATTGCAGTTTTCCAGCCGATCTTAAAGAAGCCCGACCTGCTGATTTTGATTTTGGCCAAGACCGAAGCTTTTGCCTGAAACGTCGATAAATTTGGCGTTAAAGTCGCTAAGTTGGGAGCAGTGGGATGACTATTGCTGGTGTGACGTCTGGAGAATTTGACATTTAACGTATTGATACTCGCGAATGAGAAATCGATACATTCTGAGGGGAAAATAATATTGATAAATATTGTAGAATTGATAAAATTACACAGCCCTAGTATTTTTCCATTTCACCAGAGAGCCTCTTTAAACTCTCATTGCTATTACTGGTTCTGTTTATGTAAAAAAAACCTATGACAAATAAACAAACAATGCTCAGCCTGGAGGGGGCGCAAGCAAAGCCTGGTTGCCCGCCAGGCTTATGGTGCACTTGGGGGAAATCCTGCATTTTTCAATGTCGTATAAGTTTGTTTTTTTTTCTAATGGCGCCTTAGATGTGTGTGCCTTTATTTGAAACACCTTGATGATAATAAAAATATTCAGTAAGAATATTTAATGCTTCTGATGCTTTGTTCATCAGATTTTTCTTTTTGCATTTCTAAGTAGCCATTCCCCAGCCAGGGCCGATCAGGATGAAATTGCCTACTAGCTTTTTTTCTTTAAGTTTCTGCCAGCAGGAAAACTCAGAATCGAACCCAATGCTGATCGTTTGCTTCTGCTCTCTTTTTGTTCTCTGGGTCCAATTTCCAAAGTGAAAGTCATGATTATAATATGATATCAATTCTTATCTCTTTTATTATAGAGCCTCAAGAGATGACTTTTAGGCAAAGAATGTCTTCATTTTGACAGTTTTGATCCAAAACCAAAAATTCCCTAAACACACTCTCCCACCCTCGGTATGAAACCAGTGGGAGGAGTCTGTTTCTGCTTATCAGTTTTGAGCTGGAATCCACAGTTCTGTTGCAATATGTTGCTTTATTTGCTGTAGAATGAACTTGTGCACAGAGTTGAGCTCATTGTCACATGATGCCTCGTCATTATGAATCACTGACCTGGAAAATAAAGTTCAGCTTGTGGGATTCTGTATGTCATTGTCAGGCTTTAGCCACAAAATCAGCAAAACCCCTGCATAGTTAGAACCTCATGACTTCACTTAAAGCTCGGGCTGCACATTTGAAAACAAGATATCTTTGTCAGATAAAGTGAATGCGGCAAAGAAAGCAACTGTATTTTGTTGAACACAGTGGGGAAGCTGCTATGTGGGTTAATGCTTTTCAGTTTGGGGTTCCGCTATCCATGGATACCCGAACTCTCGCTAAGACTTCCAGAAACAATGTAGAAAGAAGCGGGAGAGTGAATGCTGTTGCTAGGTCCTTCAGGAACTGCTCGACAAGTGCCCAGGTTGACGTCACCAGCTGATTTGCACATCAATATGTCGAGGCAGAGAGTTTGCGCTCAACACTTGTTTTTCAGTCGGTTTGTTGGTGAGTTCAGTCCAAAGATCTCCGACTTTGCTCCCACCAAGGATGAGTAGCGATGGCTGATCCAGCTGGTTAGATTACCCAAGTTGGACATGAGTGTTTGTGATAAATACATTCACGAGGTATTTGCTTGCTATGCCACACTGTGAGCAACAGCTTGATAGGTTCTGTGTCTCTTTCTCCCAGGCTATTCACAGAAAGCTGGAGTCACATTTTAAACAAACCTTAATTGGGTTTCTGTGGGGGACAACCCCTGTCTACCACCCCACTGGGCTTCAAGAACAGATTACTGTAATTACCACTATACATGCGTGCTCCAAATTTAGCCACAGCTAACTTAACTAAGCAGATGTTGCATCTGATTACTCAGCTGCTGTCTATTCACTGAGAAGCAGGATAAACAAGGCATGGCTGGGATTGGGAGAGTTGCATCTAAGGCAGCCTGGTGTCTTATGTAACGACAGTAAGTGAAAATAGATGTATAATTAAATAATGCAGTATTATACAAAAGTCCTGCTCCTGTTGGATAAGGTATTTTTTGCAAGTATATAAGTAACAGATGTTCTAATAGTATAGAAATGGTACATATGGGTATCTGTTCCTGCTTCAGTATTGCTTATTTTTTAAGGTTTTTGTTATTAATGTAGTAGATTCAACCTATTCATATGGATGGCATGTACAAAGACGCTAACTTTTGTTTTACAGAATATACTTGTGACTCCCAATAAACAAATTTTTTTATTTTTTTTGAAAGCCAGACTTTTATTGCTGTGAACTACTGCTGATACTGTTGCGGCTGTAGACCGTACCAGCTTAGCTCTAAATCTGTCACCAGAATACTTCTGCTGTGTGCTTGTAGGGTTTTGAATTAATTGCTGAGCGTAAACATTCAACCATATTTTAAAGAAAGTACTCGCTCAGTTCTGATGTTTTAATGGTCCGGTTCTCTGTGCCAGTTTCTGAACTTATTTTCTATCAAATCATGAGTCTTCAGGGTTCCCATCCAGGGGTTACGAGGCACCCCACCAAGCAAAAACTAGGTTTATAGTTTACACATTGAACTGAGTGTGAATGCCCTGATTTCAGTTTTCTGGGGCTTATCACCAGTCTTTAAAAAGCATGACTTGCTGATTCGACTTTGGCCGATACCATCTTTTTTATTTTTTACTTATTTTTGTCTAAAAAGTCACTAAATATAGTGATCAAGTCACAAAGTTGGCAACAGTGGGGAAACGATCATCGGTGCAGGCTCTTTTTTTTTCTTTTTTTTTTCTCCTACTGTATTCTGTCTTAAATGAACTCTGGCTCAAAGTATTACTGTCCAATACAAGTGCTCAAGTAAGTAAACTACATTCCCTCGTTTCTCCGTGTTATCATTGTTTATTGATCTATAACATCCTCCTTGACATGGCTATTGTCCCCGATATGGTTAACTTGCTTGGAAATATCAAAACAAATCTTTTTGGGTTTTTTTATTTAATTTTTTTCAACATCAATTATACATTTTTTTTTCTCATCTTAACTTTGAACAACTGTCACTCAAATGTGTGTTTTGTTTGTTGTTGATTGAAAATCAATAGGTTCTGTTAGCGTACATTTTTCACCACTTAGTTATTCAGAAATGATCTTAGAACATAAAGTAGAAGAAACAGAGTTGTGTGCCGGCTTCTAGCAAACCCTACAATAACACCCTTGTCTCACTTAACAGCGTTAAGTGAGACAAGGGTGTAAATCTATCACCCCAGCGTCTCCTCCGCTGTGCTGCCATTGTGATGACGGGGAGGATTTTTCCCTCGCGTGTCAAGACTTTTCAGTCCTGACTTTTAATCTCCTCTGAGATGATCTGAGGCTGTGTCCTTTCACAAGGTCGGCCATTTTCTGTGTTTTCTGCTGCATCAGGTGATTGTGGGAAGCTTGGCCTGCTTTGTGCTGCGCGCCTGGCGCACACGCAAACACACACCTTCTGTCCCGACTAATTCACACACCTTATTCCCTGTTCCATGCGTCCTACATACGCAGGCGAACACTGACGCGATAAAAACATGGAGTTATGTCAGTGTGAGCTCGGTGTGTGTTGGTGTGTTCGCAGAGTAGCACTCCAGAGCTACTCTTAGCTCATGTTTCAAACCTTTCTAAACAAATGAAGTGCCATCTTGTGCAGCTTTGGTGGGACTGGAATTAATCACAGCAAAGATGATGCCTTCATTTGTGAAGATCACCTCCCTTCTTTCTCTCCTTTTAGTGTCTCTCCTGTAGGATTACTTAATCTGCCCGGAAGAACACGTTGTTGTTTTGGGTCATTTCTCCGGCGATGCTGTTGACGACTTGACCTGGGGGAAATCATGTTGTTTTTGGTATTCCAGGTAAGGTCTGATTCCAGGCATAAGGATGATGAGAGATTGAGGAAAGGTGTCTGCATCCTCCTGTTTAAGCCAAGTGACTTGGACTTAATTGAGTTAATAATTGTGTGAAAATAGTGCTGACTTGTGGTAAAAAGAGTAGCCTGCAGGTGAGTTTGAGTTTCAAAAATGGACAGGATTTTGCAAGTTTTAAACACTTGAACCTTTGTTTTTTAACCTTCCTGTTTTGTTCTTAGTCATATGTCTAAGAATCAGATTGGATGTCTCAACCTGAATATGAGAACAAAATGTTTTACTAATATAAAAGCTTCTTGCCATCACTTTTAAATGCCTCTCACATACAGAAAATTTATATTTTTAGTATCCAACTTCCTTTTTTAAACAGACATATATTAAATGATAAAGATACAGATATTAATACTGGATCGATGCATCTCTACACATTCTGAGCTGCTGTAAGAACTTAATGTGTGTCAACCAATAATATTTATTGTGGTTTAAAACTCTGGCAGGATCTTCCTGTCAGTTTTATAGGAGTGATTTTCAACTCCTTTGCTATGATTGCACCTGCTGCCAGAGTCGGTATTCGGATCCATGTGAACACGAAAGCAAATTTAGATCCGTTATCGCTTGTTACCGTTTAACAAACACTCTAAGCCTGGCAGTGCTTCGCTCATCTCCATCAGCCGGCAGCTCGCTGGGACAAACATGGAACCTTCTTAATTGAAGGAAAGTCAGTCCAAACAGTGTCTGCTTCATGGGATTTAACTTGACATGGAATAAACTGCACATCTTTGGAGGCTAAAATAACTATTCTTTGTTGTTTCTTTTTTTCCAGAAAATCGGTCTGGCAGTGACTCAGAAAGTTGCTTTGTCTCTTGTTTAAAGAAATTAAGAGTCTTGGGTCATTGATGCTTTCTTTCAGATAAACATCTGAAAACCTGGGGATCATCCCGGTCTGTTACTTTCTCAATGTTTGTAACAGCAAGATGTAGAGCTCAACAACGAGCTCAGCTTGTCGATTGACAAGCAGAGTCGATTTGTTTATACTTCCAGTGACATTGTCACCGCATAAACTTTTACTCTGTGGTTTCTTTTTCTTTTCGTCTGTAAAACTTCTGAAGTATTCAGTTTTGGGAAACAAGTCGAAAGGTTTCATTGTGTCCTGAGAGGAAACTTGATCTTAAAGGTATAAATAAGTAAAGATGCACCGATACGGTTTCTCATTAGTGCTCATTAATTATTCACAGAAGAGAGGAGTAAACGCAGCATGTGTGAGGGCTTTTGCTATAAAACTATAAAGGTCACTTTTACTAGTTTATAGCAAAGACAAACTGATTTCAACTTGACTTTTTCTATAAAATATGTCTGAGATGAAAATTTTACATCCAAAGTGGCATTCATTGTGTGAAAGACTATGAAGGATTTACTTCATGTTTTTCATGTTGGGGAGGATTTTTGACATTTTAACAGGCATGATCTGCTGTTTTTTCTTGTCCCTCCTGGTGGAACAGTGTAATCATTTCTTGTGTTTGTCTTGTTTCAAAATATTTCAGCTCAGTTGTGTATGCTGCCCGTTTCTTGTCGGTCATTTTCTTTTTTAACAACTTTGTTTACCGTCATCTGTCCTGGTGCCCCAATTACAACCATCTGAGTTCTGCCTTCTGCGTTCCTAAAACAAGGTTTATAAATAAACTGCAAGATAAGTTTTGACATTCATTAAACATTTAAAATCATTCATGTTGGCGTTTCAAAGCCTCCAAAATTAGATTTATCTCTCACCTCCAGTTGAAAGCTTAAAAGAATAAAACCGAGCAACTTTGTTGGAATAGATTCCGACTTCCTGGTATGTGCTGAAAGTCTTGCTCTCTCTCTCTGTCTTGCAGCCAGAATTAAACATGTTGAAAATGCTGTCCATTTAATAACTTCTCTGTGCTTCCTCCAACTTCATCTTCAAAATCACCACACTGGATCTTAAAGTGGTCAACTCTGAGGATCCGTCTGTCTGCATCAACTTCGGCTCCAAAAACATCGTTGTCAGAGCAACCTGGCAGCCCTTAGTTCTTTCACTGACCGGAAAAATATTGGATTTTCCAATTTCTTACCTTGTTTATCACCAGACATGGCCAGTCAAGCAGAAAATGTGCTTACCTGCATCCATGGTAATGTGCGTTTCCTCCACAATTTTGCAATTGTTTTGGTGATTTTGCATGATTTTGTGGTGATACTTTAGAAATTTTCACAAGGAAGTTTGCAATATTTTTTTCCTCATTAAGTCACTTTATTGCAAGGCCTGTAAAATAATTTCCCCCAACTGTCATGGAGAGCAGAGGGAAACCACTTTTCTCGGCTCGGTTCTTTGTGCTTATTTATAACAGTGAATATGGCTTCACTCATCATGTCGATCTGGAAGTATAACTTTGAATAAAATAAGGCTGATGCAGGAAGAACAACTCCCACCCACAGGTGTGAGTTAGCAGTCACTTTGCAGTAAACTCCATTATTCATTGGTATGGAAACATTTTTCTGGGGATGTGGGAATTTTTGTGAATTTACGCAACTGCAGAAGGGCGAGAAACTAATGGACGTGTCTAAGTATTGTATGTTTGACCTTAAACTTCAGTTTAATTCATATGCATTATTTTTGGGTGCAAGGCTCATGATGCAACTAAAGTACATTTAAAAGCTTTTCGTAATAAACAATTAATCACATCATAAATTAAAATGAGCTCGATAATTTCTACTCTGATGAATAGTTTTCTAAGGGAAATTTTGCTTACACAGACTTGATCATCCATTTTATATCTGGTTTTATTGGGGTGAGGTTTTTATTTCCATTTTCTCTCTTGTTTTTGGTTGGTGTGTTTTAGTTTTGATACTTTAATTTCTTCCAATTCTGGGGTGAATTTGCATTCTTGTGCCATTATTTTACTTGAAAATGGTCTCCAAATGGCAATAGTATCGTTTATCGCAGAAACTTGTGGGACAATTTACCGTCCTGTAAAATGAGTTTTTGTGACAAGCTTCTGCATGTATGTAGCTCCTATAATTAATGCCAGCTCTCTGATGTAGTGCAGTTGTAGCTTTGTTGTTATCTTGATGGTGAGGAGCCCGATCATTCCAGTCTGGGCTGGGAAGGGAACTTGAGAGCAGAGGATGGCAGCGTGGCCCGTGTTGGCGTTCAACTGTTGATTCACACACCGTGTGTGTGCCAGAACCTCCATGTGTTTACACTGTGCCGAAATCCTGCTCATGATTTTCATGATTATTTCTCTCCATCCTTCCTTCCCTCCCTTCTTCTCTCTTTTCATGTTCCCCTCATTCTTTTCTCTACGACACTCGTCATTCCCTCAGCTCTGCGTCCCCTCTGATTCCCCCACACTTCTCTCCCCTTTTCCCCTCCCCTCAATCCCCTTGTCGTCATCTCTCTTTCCTCTACATGTGATTCTTTCTGTCTCATTTGTCTTTTGCCTTCCTGATCTACCTCTTCACATCCTCTCCCTCTCTCTCCCGCTCGTCCCTCCCGCCCTCCCTCTCCTCTGGCAGGCTGCTCATTGCAGTGAGTCAGTATCATGGAGGCAGGCAGCGGGGCTGCCGCAGCGGTGGGGAGTGCAGCACTGGGACTGCTGGGAGCCACAGCCACGTCCAGCCATGACATCCTGGACAGGTAAGCAGCTGGCACTCACCCCCACCCTCAACGTTAACTCTATGCATTGTGTGTGTGAGAGAGAGAGAGGTAGGGGTAAAGAACCACACCTCAGGTAGGGTTTTAGTGAGCATGCTAGTTTGTTTATAGTTATTGAAGGAGTGTGTGTTTGAGGATTTAATGTGTGTGTCCGCTTTTGTCATGACTCCATGTTCCTTGGGTAAATAGGCTGCTTTACGACTGTTAAAAAGATTTGGTGTGTGTGTGTGTGTGTGTGTGTGCGCGCACATGTAAATGTTGATGGGTGAGTTCCTCAAGGAGAAATGACACCAAGGTATGCGCAAGCAGGGGAGGGAGGTGAAGGGGGGGATGTATAGCTGCGCTTCACTGCGAGAGCCGAGCTGATAGGGTGAGTTTGCACAGTCACCACCCCACCCTGTATAAAGTCCCCCCCCCCCACATCTCCCCACGACTCTACTCCCAAACAGAGCCTATCAGCCCCCATAGCAACTGGAAGACGGCCGTCCCTAATGGTCTCTGCTGGAAGCCTCCATTCACATCTCCAGCAGTCCCGGTCATTCAGCTCCACCAACACCATGCAGCTTTCAGCCAATTACGTCATCGTTCCAGCTGCACGCCCCCATCAGCATGCTCGTGCAGTGTCATTACACACACACACACACACATCTTCAACCATGCGTTAAACGCCAACAAGCACACATATGGACCTGCATCTAAAATCCTACTTCTTATGCTGGAGGCTGTTTTACCATAAACACACATGACATTCCGGCGCATGCCGGCTCGTCTTAGCAGCCAGCAGGTGCTGTGGGGGATGTCACTTATTTCCTCCACATCACAGTTGTTAATCTTCGTTGGGCTAATCCCAAGCACTTCCTGGGAATCTCTTCTGGCGCGTTGAGCGATGAGACAGACATTAAGGCGGTGACGTGTTCAGCTTCCTGTTTGCCTTGCTGCTGTGGTCACCGTCATTAAATGATTTGTATTCAGAAGTATTCAAACCCATGCACTTTGCCATATTCTGACATTACAGCCACAAACTACTGAGTATTTTTGTCTGACTTTATGTGACCAGCACAAAGTAGCACATAAGTGTTAAGTTGAAGAAAAATTAGGCCAACTTTTATTTTGGGTACTGTTGTGATAATAAAAAATGGTGTCAATCAGAACTATTCACTGCTCCTTTTTTAGGTGTGGCAGTGACTGTATGACGCAGCAACCATAGCCCCACAAACACAGATGGTTGTATTTCAAGCCATTTGTAATATGCTTCCTAAGGACACCGTTCACACAAAGTGTGATTTCTGTCACTAAACTGCGCACAATAAATCCATTTAGTCATATTTTTTAATTGACTGATGAACATTGATGAACTTATTGAACCAACAATGGAGAAAATACTAAAACTATCAATCCCAACAATAAAGGGTTTTCTTAAGCATTATTTGGAATTTATTGTGACGATAAAGCTAAATTCATGATTATCATAAGAAATGTATTTATTTATTTTTAATGATAAACAGCATGATAAATGCCCACACCTGTTTCTCACTTTATGGACTTTTTAGATTTAAAAAAATCTATCAAAATTTGAATCGGCAGGTGAAAACGGCAATCGGTGCACCTCTTTCTTGAAGTGCAGCCAGTTTCCTATTGTAGCCTTTTCCTCCAGTCCTGCCAAGGGAGCTGGATGGTGGTTATTTTTCTGCTGGATCAACATTATGTTATGTGTTTTGGTTTGTTTTTTAGGATTAGGGACACCAATAAATCTGCTCAGGCCCTCCACCTGCCCTCAGTCCATCTCTGCTCCTGAACTAGGTCTAAATCCTGCTCTGAGGTTACCATGGCAGCAGCAGCTTAGCATATATTAGACAGCGGTCCAACATGGCAACTGACGACAGTGTGGAGGAGAAAAAAAAAAGAAAGAGGAAGAGAAAGGAAGGGCGTCTTGCCAAGGCTAGTGATTTATAAAATTTGTCCGAGAAATCCTGCTGGGTGAGGCTGGATCAGAGGATCAGCAGCTTGGGATCAGGAGGGGGGGAGAGAAGCGGGGGACGGGTTCCCCGAGATGACACCGAGAAATGGAGCTAAAAAGCTTTAGAACTGCAGTCTGTCTAGTGACTCTGAAATCCTGCTGGTTAGAAGATTAATGCAGAAACAAATTCTGCATCAGGATACGTTAAAAACCACACTTTTCATCCCCTATTCATGTACACGCTCTGGCTGTTATATGTAGTATTTTCTATGCGGTCTACATTAGCTATTCCCTTTTATTCAGTGATGTACTCATCACGTTCGCACACTGCAAACTTTAATGGACACAAAACGTACAAAGCAAATCGTTGCCTGATTCTTTGTTTGAAGGAAAGAAAAGTGACTGTAGGCAAACACATTATTCATGTGGTGTAAATCTTCCCAGAACTTTGACTTTACTACAAAAAGTACAATTTACTCTTCCTAACTGTTGTCACAATACCGTCATGAAATATTTCATTAGTTGATCCCTAATCGAAATTTGATTAATCGGACATAAAGTTGAAATGGCATCATTTTTTGTTTGAAAGCTACAGTACATAACTTTTACAAAATAAGTATTTTTACATATTTATTAAGCGTCACCATGTTGTGTCAGTATAATATGAGACAGACAATCTGTGAAAAGGCTTATCTCCTCCATATCTTCCATTAGCTACTACTGATATCTGACAAAATGCAGTGCTCTCGACCAAAAGCAACCAGAGTCAATCTGGTTGCTCTCAATCATCCTCATGTACTTGCTGCTCAAAGTGCGAATGGTGGAGAAACAGCTTGACATTCTGTTTATCATTGGAGGCCACGCTAACTTGCCTGACCATTCATGGCAGCCTCTGTTATGGTGAAAGCAGAGAGCTATGGAGAGGGTATGCAGTACCTACACAAGCATGATTGACCAGGATCAGCACATTTGTTCAGATAACAGCAGGAACACAGGAAGAAGGCAGAGGAGTTTGTACCAAACTGTCACCACATAGTGACGGTTTTAATAAAATTGTGAAAAACATATATTTTTTTTAATCAAAGTTATACTTTGCTGCTTTAAAGATAACGACTTAATTCTGTTGTAACAGTTGTACCTTCATTTTCCTTCAACTAAACTTGACACGCACACCATCTACAGACATGAGAAATGTTCCATCTGCAGATCCATAGTTCTGAGTTCTCAGGATGTTTGCAGTATCAGGTTGAAGACTTTTGTTTACTCTCTTAAGATGTTGGAGTTTCTGCCAGGCCTTTGAGCAATGATGTCTGTTAATAATTCAGAACCATCGAACCAAAGGCAGACGAAAGCGCCTGAAAATGACTGTCAATTCTGTGATTCCTGTCTAAAAGCGTCTCATCCTAACTGGTTATCACAGGATCCCTAATGTCCCCTAAACTCTCCTAAAGCTTCAGCATGCTGGTCACGCAGGGTGTGTTCCCACCAGACAATCCGGTACAATCCCAGTTTGAATGGGGGCCAAACGCAACATTTCCTCCTTTGTCAGCTGGTGCATTTTGCTTGCACACTCTGCTGTGCCAAACAAACCAAACCCAGTGAAAAACCAGTTTACTCACTCGTCTATGGTGGCATTGCACCAGTAACCACTAAAGGAAATTACATGAAAAGAAGACATGAGTGTAACGTTCTACTTTTAAAAATGTAAACCAAAATTTGATTTTAGTGGTTGTAGAAATTCTCCTTTGTCTTTGGCAAAATACCACGAGCCATTTTGTTTTGGTTGTATTTACCCAGAATGCCCTGCGCTATATTCCACTTCCTGCTTTTTGAGCACAACAGAGTTAACTTTTTCTTGTCTGCATCAGTTTGATTGTGCATTCACGCTTCCCAAACAAACCAATCTTTCTGGGCAAATGTAATAGAATTTGATCAAAGTGGAGGGGAGGAAATAGACCAGAGGACAGACGAACGTAAGTCGGTGGGGCAAAGACAAACAACGAAAGTAATGTTGTTGAGACCAGGATGATATGAAATTTATTGTGCTGTTCGTCCGTAAAACTACACTTCCACTATAAGCATCAACTACTCAGCCGCCCGGCGTGTTCAGTCTATCTGCTCACCTGTATTAATACTCCTGCAGCTCCCAGAGGAGAAAAGCTGCCATACTCCAGGCATCGCGCCCGGATGCTTTTAATGATGCTTACTGGTCCCCCGAAAACAATGAAACCCCGGGCGTTATCATTGATCAATAAAATCCCCACAGGCTGAACTTGAAAATTGGATGTTATACCGCTAACACTTAGCTTTCGTTAACAACTCAGAGGCTGAAGTCAGAGCTCCGCGCAACGCAAATAATGTCCCGGCTAGAACACGATGCGCTAAATGATAAAACATGAATTAACGAAGCTTCGATGCAGGTGAATAATCGAGGTACTCGAATCATTCGAGGAAATTGTGCTCACAATTGTGATTCTAATGAAAATGTTGAATTACACACATGATTATGTTTATGGTCTGAACCAGGATAGTACTGAGCTATAAAACAGTCCAATGACTCAAACAGTGCAGTGCACCAGATCAGATGAGTTGGACAGTTTTTTTTTTTTTTTGTTTTATTTTGTTTTGTTGGGGGTTTTTTTTCCTCCTTCTTCTGGAGAGTTATTTGTATGGACGCGTCGTCTGTGATGCCATATGTAGGACAGATAGTCCGCCTCAGTGGGATAGGAGCTAAACTCCTGGCCAACTGGAGCGATTTCCAGTCTGGAGAAGCTCCAGATTGTGCATAAGGTGATAATTGCATGCGTTGCTCACTAATAGCTTCTGCTGATTCTTCCCTCTCTGTTTGTTGTTTTCTTGTCATTTTTCTCTGGTACAGGAGAAGCTAGAACAAGCCGTATACTTTAAAGGAGCATCAGTGAGGATTTCTGACACGATTAAATGTGGAGGGAGAAAAAAAACGGCACAGATTTAAGAGCTATTAAATGGATAGCGTACTTGGCACGGTTGAAATAAACGGATCCAAACGTCAGCTGTGACCTCAGGCTGGCTGTTCTGATGTGCGACCGTCTGAGCCAACACGGACCTCTCGCGCCGATGGGACGGACACGTTTTGAGTCACAGCCCTCAGTTCCAGCGAGAACACAGACACGCTGATGTGTTGTGTATAAACTGGGAACATGGTGAGAACTCTCGGTGCCCACTGGAGCTGAAGCTGTCTTATTAATATCACAACCAACTGCTTTATTTTGAACGTGAAAAATACACAGTGACAGCTCTGCTTTCATTCAGAGTTGAGGATAATGCTTACTCAAACGTTTTATTTTCTGCAGCTAGTGGGAACTGCTGACTCTGTGTAAAAACTTGAAATGCAACTTTTGTGACAGTTGCTTGTGTAATCTGTGAATCTTGACTGAACTCAACAATGGGTTCAGGTACAATACTTGAGCTCAGTGTTTGATATGTGTTACATTACAGCAATGCTTATTGTAGCTGGACTTTAAAGTGTTTATGTCTATTAATTGATTACATAGATTTTCACACATTAAAAATTTTAATGCAATTTTTACAATTTTTTAACATACAAAAGACCTGAGCAAGAACCTCTGTATTCTCGTTTCTGTTTGCAATTTGCGTTTTGAATAACCGATAGCAGATTTAAACAAATATATTTATTATTAATCTCATATGATCATTTATTTAATAATTTAGCAGCAAAAACAAGTTTTGAATTGAAAATTTTGCTTACTTTTTGTAGTTTTTGATTAAAATGAAATTAACTTCAATTAACTATTTATAGACAATACAATTTACTCTATTTGAATTTGTTATCAAGCTCCCTTAATTTTATGAAATGTAGGAACTGAGTTCACCTCCAATAAAAACCATTTCTCGGTTTCACAGATTAATTTTAGATACAGAAAGAAATACTAAAGACTCCATGCGTTTAGTTTGCTTAACAGAAAATGACGTGAATTCAACTTGCGGTTGGAATGCTCCAAGTTTAACCTGCCTGATCAGAAACTAAAAATCTGATCTTAATTCTGATTGATGAGTGCACCAAACCAATGACGACTTGATTTCATTAACAGCTATTTTACTTGGTGGTGAAAGCTAACAGCTTTTGTTAGCCTTAACAAAAGTTAGCTGTTAACTTTGTTTTGATATTACTGTGATAGCTGCTGGCCCCTCCTACCCATTTTCTACTACTGTAGTATTTTCGGTTATTGCCTGAATTTCTTAAAATATTCATTTGAATCTCTGAATGAAGTTGGTTAATTGCAGAGCTGTGCGAGATCGACTGTTCTCCCCTACGCATGACGCGAGGACACGTCTTAAAGGTTCCATTATTTCCTTCAGTCCATCTAAGTTATAAATCCTTCCAACCCGACTCTGTGATTCGCTTCACACACAGCAGTGTGTTCCTACTGAGCTGAGTCTGCCTCCCAGTCGCTGGTTTGGATAGTTAATTTAAAAATACACTTTAAACTGCAGAGTACATGTGACAGGGTACAGATCTAGATGCAGTTATGCTGTGAAAAGTAGGCTAACATCTGTGGGGGAAAACCAGGAGACGGAGTCGGTTCTTTCATTTTTATCCCTTTTCTCAGACTCGCTGTGTTCTGTAATGTGAATGTTTAAAAATGAAACTTGAAGCCAGCATGTTCAACTTCAGTATTGTGAAAATGACATTGAGACAAACATCATGGTATGTTACCATAGCAACGCCGTCTTGGGTTTCTAACTGTCGAATGTATATATTTATATTTGCAGTAGTTTTATGGTTTTGTTCTGCTGTTTGCTAGATCCGTACCTTTCAACTCAGAGAAACCTTTGCTTTTGCTGCTAAAAAAATATTTGTCTAGCGCTGCAAAATAAAGTAGCTTATAAATATATACATTTTAAAAGCCTTGTACCATTGGTGCTGTTCTATTGCAGATATTTTTCTGTAAATGCTGCATAAACACCATCCAGAAGTAGGACTTTTCACCACAACACATATTCCTGGTTGATGAATTGTCCCGGACGTTATTGTGATAAACGATAATATTGTTGTTTTGAAACCATTTTCAAGTAATAATAATGTAAGAATATGTTCTTATAGATCAAACTTTAAATTGTGATGAACAGAATTTATTGTGAATTTTAAAAATCCACAATAAAAAAAAAAAAAAAAAACGTAAACAAAAAATAAAATGAATCATGAAGTCTCTGTAAACAAAAGTCTCGCTAGTTGAGACCAAATCACCAGGCTGAAGACCATCATCCAGTTTTTGGTAGAGAAAGAGAAAAGCAATAAATTATGCAAGTGTAAATTATTGAGTTTGTTTTAATTTGTCATGGGATTATAATTGTATGGATTATTGTGACAGGCCTGTCCAGAAGAACTGCTAACCCCTCTTTCTGCTACTGTTGTGTTTTCAGTTATTGGCTGAATTTATTAAAATATGAATTGGAATCTATGAATGAAGTGGCTTATAATAAATGTTCTAATTGCATAGCTCATAAAATTTTAATGCTCAGTTTTAATGCGAATGTTATTTCGCCTGTCGGTTTAAACCAACATGTGAAGCTGTTTATTTGCTGTAGAGCTGAGCTTGATGTCCAAGGAGCTCCCTGCAGCATTCCATCACCACTCATTGGCTTTCCTTTCATCGGCGCAGAACAGTAATGTTCTCTAGAGGCTTGCATTGGCAGTTCTAAAAGTGGCTTGTATCCACGTGTTTTCCGTTGAGGCTCGGAAAACATGCTCTGCTCCAAAGACTTGTAGATATAAACAGTGATCACGTCCATCCAAGCTGGCACGCTTGTTGCTCCAACTCTACTGTGCTCGCGTTCCTCATGGGATCCCTTATCATGTTTGTCATTGACAAATCAGATTTCATTCTGAGCCGTTTCTGACTTCTTCCTATGCAGATACAGATGAAGATATGATTACATGTCGCCTTCAACAATCTTGATCGTCTTTAGAGCACATTTCACGCATTGCTGCTCTCCCTCAAACACATCATTTTTGTTCTTTTTCTTTAACCTTCATGAATAACTCTGTATTGCAGTGTTGATTGGTTGGTTGTCTTTATTACAATGGCATTGTATTTTATAAGTGTTCCTTATATAAAGGGGAGTTTTTCTCTCCACTGTTGCTGCGTGCATGTTCAATATCAGGGATTACTGGTGAACTGAACTTTGACCTTGATTTTAAAATTTTTTCCCTTCAAATTACTCCTTTGCTTTCAAAACCATTATGTTAACATGTTTGTTTTAAACCGTAAATGATGGAAATAAAAGTGTCATAACAACAAGGATAAATTAGAATTTGTCATTTACTGCACATCTGTTAAGTGCCTTCAGGTGATATTTGTTGTGAACTGACGCTATTTAAACAAACTAAAATTAAAAAAAAAAATTAGCATCTTTTGTTCAACATCTATTACAGTAAATGTAGTTGACTGTATGTGTGAACATAACTTCCAGACAAATATTTCCCTCTTGCTTTATGAATTTAGCACCTAGTGCTCGAAGCAGCATTCTCTGCCTTTTTTTTCCCCCCACACAGACAGCTCTTTGCTTTTTGAAAAAGAGCTGCAGCTGAACACACACACACACACACACACACACACACACACACACACACACACATAGGGGGAGCTGCAGCCTGCTACCAGTTGAATAGGGTTGTACGTTCACCAATATTCGACTGTAAACGTCATTGTAAAACATCACAATGCTTGATTGCTGGTGAAAACATAGACCTTTATATATATATATATTTTATCAATAATTGTTACTTGAAGCGCTGAACATAAAAATAGGCCACAATCTTTATATATCATGGCTGGCTGACTAACGTTATGATTCCAAGAAAAAGACGATGTTAGCAATATTGGTGAGAAGATTAATGAAAAACGTATAACAGTATTAGCATTTCATATCAGTCTATCAAATTTAATTATTGATTAATTTTCATTTTAAATATCCAAAATACTGCCAAACTAGTGAGGAGAACTTTATCTGCCATTGGTAACTGAAGAGTGAGCGAGTTAGTTGAGGCCACCGGCCTTTCTTAGCTCTGTCTTTCCTCTGCCTACATGCCCCAGAATGCCATGCGGTTCTGGATCAAAGTTCTGTGAAGTTACCAAAATTTTAAGCCATATTTTCTTTTGACATGGATCACATGTCTGACACGATTGATAGTACTGTTTTATCGCTCAGGTTAGAACAGATGTGTGATGAGTGCAGCAACCTGACCAGTGACCACACGTGTTGCAGACAACAAGATTTGACTTCTTTGAATCAGCTGTCTTTCTTCATGCTTTGTTTACAGCAGCTGCTGTCTCTCCAAGCTTGACTTTTAAGTGATGATGGGAAAGTGTTGGATCAGCTGTAGATTGAGTCAGAAAGACATCACTCATAGAACTCCTCCCAGCCGACAGACTTCAAATTTTTAAGTGAAAAAGAACAAGCTGCTTCTCAGTAGATGATCTTTTTCAAACTCCAAGAGTTTTCTATATTAGGTCATTGAAAGAGGCGAATTGTCTGAGTGTTTCACATTCGCTGGCTAGCTTTCCCACTGGCTGATGATATAATGAAATGACATGATTACCCCCTCCAACATATTTTCAGGCAGACATGCAGTGGCTCCAGTGGTGAGGAGCAGTGGTTGAACAGAAATGCTGGGAGAGATTCATGTCTTTCATTTCAGAGCAAAAATTGAGCCGTTGTTCATGTTATTGACCGAAATTGAGGCAAATGGAAATGTGCAGTCAGGACTAAATCGTCTCACCATTTTAAATGTGTGATTTTGCTGGTTGTTTACTTACATAGTGGACCAGTTTGAACTAAGGGCTGTAGCATGAGAAACTCTTAGAGAGATACTGTCACATTTTCCTCATGTTTAGCCTCAATAAATATAGAAAGAGACGAGAAAAGGGGGATGGAAGCGAGATTTTTGAGCCTTGCTGTGAAACTGTGCTGCAGGGGCTGAAGGAGCATTTCCTTTTTGCTGACATGCCTCTTCATCAGGGGATGTTGAATTGTGGGTCTGCAGTGCAGCTCTGAGCAGAGGCTGAGTATGTTGTTGAAGCCGGTCCTCCTGCTAGGTGGTCCTTAAAGCTTCTTGGTGGTTTTGATGTTTTTTCTTTAGAGAAGGATACACAACGACTTGAGCCTGTTGGCCTAAAACTGTTGTGATTTTTTATTAACTATATTAACACCTACAAAAGTCTGCATCAGGGTAAACTGACTCAAAGTTTTTATGAACAAGTGATCAACTTGTGGCTTTCTGCTTACTATATTAGCAAGAGCTAACACCATTAGAACATATTTCTATGTATTGAATGGATGTTTAGTGAAAATTAAGCATCTTTAAATCTTTGTTTGGAGAAAATGCTTTGATCCCGATGCTTACAGTAAGTAGCTTGAGTTAGAAACTGGAGCTCTTTGCTCTCGTTTCCGGTTAGCATTTCCAAGCCCAGCTTTTTGCATTTGGTTTCCCTTCTTACTTCTACATTGCCTTCTTTTTCAACATGGTGTGGTTTAAAGTGAAGGGGCTCATCTTTCAGTTTGCTAAACTAGCTCTAAGTTACCTTAGGTAGCACCTCACATACTTCATCTACCCAGGATACTCCAGTGTACACATGGCAATGGCAGTGTGACGATATTTTATTTAAGTTTATAAAAACTAAACAGTAGACTGAAAATAATCCAAGCAGCTCCTACATGGCATGCAAAAACATCCAGCTTAAAATTATTCCTCGACATACTTTTAGGGATTAAGTGCTGGATTTTCACATTTATATTAAAGACTGCTCAAAACATTTTTGGTAAACACTGCTGAAACAAATGCGACGTTATGGTTCTGTTTAAATCAGACTGATAACAAATCACTAAAAGAGGGGAGAAATGAAACAAAACTTTTTTTATTTCATTTTAATTTTGTTTGGATTTTTTAACCCAAGTTTCAACATCAGAATGAAATGAAGACGTCTCATCTTTGTGACAAATATACAGTTATCAGTCTGACTTACCTTTCCGCTCTGTGTGTTATCCAGTATACATTTGACCATGTGTGGTACTGTGTGTGTTGGCTGCAGGAGCCTTAGGCCGGGACGCCACATAGAGGACGATAACATCGTGCCTGAACTCGCTCACATCCATCCCAGAGAGAGACCCGACTGGGAGGAGACCATCAGCGCCATGGTGAGACGCGCCATCGTTCTCTACATGCTCTCCTCCTCAAACAGCTCTGTTAATCAGTCAGACATGCTTTACTTCATAAAAACAAAAAACAAAAAAAAGTCATAAAACACATGTGAACATTGCAGTCCAACATCCTGTCTTAATGTCGAGCATGCACAACCTTCTACTGCAAAGAAACCCAAGCTCAGTTCTAGAACATAAATAAAACTGTTACTTCAGTGCTTTTAAAAATGCATCATTTTAACATCGATGTTCTCTGACAAACCCCTGAGGCTTCACAGAACAGCTGGACTTATTCTCAGGTTAAATGGCACACAGCTGGACTCTAATTACTTGCTAGGTGCCTGTGGTTGTTCTGGATTTTAATTTGGAGTGTCAGAATAAAGAGGGACAAATATGCCACACATATACGTGACCCACAAATCAAGTCTGATTTAATTTGCACGTCATGTTTATGCACTGCTTT
This sequence comes from Poeciliopsis turneri, assembly GCA_922788865.1. NCBI lineage: Eukaryota > Metazoa > Chordata > Actinopteri > Cyprinodontiformes > Poeciliidae > Poeciliopsis > Poeciliopsis turneri. Next base: position 686,952 of record CAKLNU010000057.1, read on the forward strand.
GCTCTGTCTGTCGAGTAAAATCTAAATGAATAAAAAATGGGGGAACGTTTCAGTAGTTTGGAAGTGTTGGCGAGGCATTGTAGTCATTAAAAAGTAAATCATTTCAAACCCATTTTTTATTTAGCTCAGTCCAGTTCATTGGGAATAGTTTTTCTATGTGAAACCCAAAATGAATCTCTTCCATCGTCTTTCCCAGTTCTGACTCTGGCTCCCTGGCCGTCCCTTTTGCTTGCCGCCAGTCATGACCTCCTCAGCTTCTGTTTATAAAGCAGCAGGCCGACGAGTTTTAACTTCCACTCCTCTTCATCCCCGCTCCTGAAACAGCCCCTCAGGTTTCTGATCAACCCGACTCCGAACCACTTCTGACTCTCTGCCGTCTTCCTGCAGCCCAACTTCAGCCCAACTCCGGTGTTGGTTCCACTCAGCACACAGCATCATTCATTATTTCCTTCCCTCCCCTGGTTTTACCGCGGGCCTTGCATTTCGCATCAACAGCACAGTGAAAATGAGGCCGTCTCCATGGTAACACGCTGAGCCATCCGTGGTCGGCGCGTGGAAAGAGCTTTCTCGCAAGTGTTCGCTTCGATCTGGCAACAGACAGAGACCGACACCAAGCTCACCAAGCTGATGAATGTTGATCAGAGAGGCGGAGCTTTTAATTCTTCATCTTGGCTGGTCTCTGGTAATCATTTGAGAGCAGAGCGGCTATGAACTGGGCTGGCATAAAATTCTGGACGTCTCCAGTGGCTCCAGGAGGTGATATTAAGCAACTTGGTGTAAGCTGTTACACCAACACCCTGTTGCACTGGGGAGCAGAGAAATGGAGCAAAATGCTCCCAAAGCCCAGTGGGCTAATGGTGCAGAGCTTTACACCGAACATGGCACAGGGTGTGGTACTTTGATCTGAGCTCCCTGATGCCAGTAGAATCTGTAACTTTCAGGCAAGATGCAAATTCAAACTCTTGCTTCTTGTTTTTATCAAAGAGGAAGCAGTTCAAAACTCAGATTGGCACAACTCACACAAATGATTGATCCGAAACCCAAACTAGATCATAATGACTCACTAGAGTGAAGCTTAAAGGGGCAGCATTATGTGTTTTCCAGGCACAGAAAAAAATGAAGTACTACGTTTACTTATTATACAAATGCTATGCATCAAACACAATTTTAAAGAAATTTGACTACATAATTTAACGCCTTGAAATTGGGCCTCTGTTTCTTTAAGAACTCCTGGTCTTTCTGAAATTCGACCTTCAGGAAGTCACATTGCTCATTTTACCAATGTTTCCCTGAGAAGTAGCTCTCAAGAGCTCAGCAGATGCACAGTTTCACCAGTTGTTTGCTAATTGCTTCTTGCTAGTATGAAGGAGTTCGAGGAGGGTCATTGTCTTGAAGGTGACACTCGGTCCACCCAGGTGTTTTGCATGGCTGAATGGTTGCCACAGGAGATTGAAGGATTTCTCAAACATAACATAATGTTAAGCTCAAAGTCAATTTTACACAACAGTGCACATTTAAGATAAAAGAGTGTTTAGCATGAGCTGATTAGCAAGATGGACAAAATTCTTAAATTAAGTAAATCCATAAATTTGCAGAAAAATGAAGTAGTTGTAGAAACAGATCGAAAAGAGACGACACTGTATGTGTTGTTTCGTCATGTCGCTGAACTGCAGCAGTTACTGTATTAGATCTAATAGATGTAAAAATCAACAGAACCACTATTGACATATGTCAGCATGACGTGCCAAATTTGACACTAAGTCCATCTCGAATACATCGTCGTCAGCTAAGATGTATGCTAACCCTAACCCTAAACAAGTGGGCTTAGCTTATTGCTAAAGATTGTTTTGACCTTTTTAGGTCGTTCTGATTGCTGTTGCCATGCCAGGTGCCAGGTGTTATTTTGCACCATCTAATATGGTTAAAAAAAGAGACATTAATAAGTGAATTGAGAAGATGTTTCACTTACATGTCAAAGGAACTGCACAATGAACTCACCTCAGTTAACACAGTTTTGATTCCACCGATGCCCATTGTCCTTAAAGGGACCTGGTTGTCCACTGAAGAACTTCAGCGTGATGTTATGTGTGGACAGAAAGACTAATTGCATGCTGAAAACCTAACGCTGCAGTGCTGAAAACAGCCTGTTGGCGCTGTCAGCTTCATGCTGTGAAGACCTTGGGTAGAGGAGGTGCAGAAAGTTCCAGCTGACTTCATCTGCATATCACCTTCACTGTCACGCCGTCTGGATGTCGGGTCACAAGCTGCTTACAAGAAACTTTCCTAAATAAAAATCTCTGCTTTCTTAAGAGCTCACATAACATCGAGGCCGCAGTTTTCAGCTTGTTTTTCAAAAACAAAAACAAATAAAGAGAATCACTTCTTCTGTTTCTATTTGTATTTCTTGTAGTTTTATTTTTGTCTGGCAATCAGCGACTAAAAATCAATCACTGTCACACGATGAAAATCTACTGATATTTCTTGACTATGTATTTACAACACAACATTATGAGGATCTGCTGCATAAATTGCACACAATACACCCGATACGGCTTAGTGTAAATCTGATTGGGATTGAATGAAGTTATTTAGGTTGAATTGGGCAGAATATTAATATCATGCTATAGTTGATGTCTTTCCTTTTTCTATATCATTCATTCTGATTAGCCATGGTTTATGTTTCTGTTTTTTGGACTAACTGGCAGATAAATTTGCTTCAGTGTCATCATATACAGCTTGTTTTTACGTTTCAAATAGCAGGATGGCAGTATGAACAGGTAACAGTTAAAAGACCAGTTAATATTTTAATTAATTTAATTTCCCTTTGGGATCAATAAGAGATCCTAAAGAAGATGAAATAAACTTTTGATCTTGAGGCGTTCTATTCTGTTTAAATAAAGATTTAAGAAGAATAAAGTAGATTTGAATTTGAACATCACATCCATTGCTTGAACTTTTTCTGCCTTAAAGAAGGTCTTTGTAAAGAGAAAAAAATAAAGATCAATACATCACTTTGCAAAAATATTTAATACACCTTAAGCTTTTTTCACATTTTTTTCATGTTACTATCCCAAAACTGCAAACTGTTTCAGACATATTTTATTTCGTAGACCAAAAAGGAATAATTCAATCTGATTTCAGTTTGCATTATGTAGGAGTGTTTCACCTTGAGAAGACAAAAGAGAAACCATTTAGCCTCTAAACTTTTAAAATGTGCAAAGCAGGCACCATCTCTCACTCCTGTAACAAGAGAGAGATGGTTCTACAAAGTACATACAATTTTCAAATTTCATTTCTAAAACAATCATGTAAAGTTGTCGCACTAGAAAAAGCATTTATATCAATAGACACTTAAAGCTTAATACCTAGTGTTGTTTTGGGATGATAAATACTTTTACAGGTCACTCTAAAACTTCCACGTGTTTTTTTTTCTGGATGTGTTTCACCAAACAGAAGCGATGCATTCTGCAAAAAGAAACATTGTTCCTCCTCAGTCAGATGACGTAACTGCTTATTCAAGCGGCTTTGACACAACATCATGGGATGTATTTCTGCAGAGTTTACAGAAGTAACTTCCACGGCATCTACAGCTGACCTCTTGACCTCCTCTGTTAACTGAGCGTACATATGGAAGTAGCGGGTGATCCGTGCCAGCCGAGTCCCTCAACAAATCATTGTTTCAATAATCTCATTGGATCTGAATCTGTACCTTGCACACAATTCACTAGAAAAGTGTAGACCGTGCCTCATAGCTGTAGTATGTCTGTACCAGATAAATGTTCATGGACACGCATCGCTAATATTTGTGCTTCTGCTCGTTTGAATTTTTTATTTTCTTTTTCAGGCACGAAGTGCAGAGATTCCTGAGCTAAGGGCGGAGCCCCTCATGCGCTCCAGCAGCAGCAGTACGGCCAGCATGAAGGTCAAAAATGTCAAGAAGTGAGTAATCACACACCCACATGCACGGGTTATATATTTTCCTGGATGTGTGCTCCATTATATCTTTGTCCACCATCTGGAAAGAAGTCATTCCTTGCGTTGCTTTGTCACAATAAATTAAAAGTATAACTCATTTCTGTAAAAGAACCAGTTTTAATTTGAGTGTTTCAACAGATCTTTGATGCAACGCTCAGAAGAAAAGTTGAGTTCTACCAAGCTACTTAAAGATAAAATCAAATCATCTTGTTTGGACGTTATAGCTTGGAAGACTACAAATTCCTTCCCAAGATTTCTGCCAGCTTAAAGTTGATAAAATGGCTACAGTAAATTTTGTCATCAACAGAGAGATGTAGAGTTGCACCAGTAACACTGACTTATAAAAGAACTAGTACAGAGCTGGTACAGAGCCTTGAGGAACACCTCATCCCTTGTTACAATGGCCGTTCTGTATCTAAACGATCTGTATTTCTGTTGTGTTTCCAGACTTTCCTTCACCAAGGGACACTTCCCAAAACTGGCCGAGTGTGCCCACTTCCACTATGAAAACGTTGATTTTGGAACAATCCAGGTACAGTCCTGACACTTCCACTGGAATCTCTTCACCATGCTTGTGACTCTTCTGATTGCATATGTCCTTACTGATGAATAGTGGTTTGGTTTCTGGATTGTTGAGTGTTTCCGTCTGCTATAGACTGCCTCTTTCATCTCTGATTCTTTTGCTTCGTTAATCGGAAGTGACTCAAACGGGTTTAAGTGTTTCTTATAACCTGAACATGAATGATATTGTGTCTGGTGGTATCTGCTTTGTTCCTGGCCTTGGTTCTTCCAAGAAACACTTTCATCTGTTTCGTTTAGATCATTCTTCAGCTTTTAATGTTTCCATGTGTATTATGGGCTATTATCCCTTTTTATTTTCCTGTTTTCCTCTGTTTGTGCTGCAGCTCTGATGTCATATTTAGAGCTGTAAGAGGACATCCGTGATGCATTTGGAACGCTGCATGTAAAATAGGGCAGAATAGAATAACATCCGTTGTCGACTAATTCCATGTTAGCATTCAGGAGGTAAAAGAGGAACGGCTTAGTCTTTTAAAATTAGCTGTTGTTCTCCAGCCTTAACAAAGTGCATCCTGGGATTGTTTCTTTTTCCAGCTCTGACAGAGAAAGCAAAAAAAAAAAAAAAGGACAGTGACAGATATTGAGAGCATGCCCTAGTTCTCTGTCCCAACGCCGCTCCTTTCAGTGTGAAAGTGTTTTCTTTTAATCCGAATCTATCAGCCATATACTGACTAATCACACCACTGAGATTCGAACCATTTCCTGCTGTATTGTCATTACTTTAACGAACCAGTAGGGGTCAGCAGTGGGCTAGATTATGTGCAGTAAAGCAGGAGAGGAAAGTGGATGCAGGTTAATCATTGATGTGTCTCCCAACTGCACACATAGTGAAGATGTTAGAGCTGCAGGGTGTAACTGGTGTTCCTGTTAGTGTCCCAGCTGTGGCTGCTGATTGGTCGCCTTCACACCAGCAAAACTGCAGTCATGTATCTGTGCGTCTCTGCTTTACCACGTTGTCAGTTTGCCTCCCTGATGAGCAAACGGAAGCTCGAGTCTGTAAAAAGAGATTAAACACTCTGTCATGTTGGTTAGTCTCTGTGTTTCATATTTAACATTTCTCCAACTAAACACATTAGCTTGGTTAAATGCCTGATAAGTGAAGCTGTGTGTTTTTGGCGTGATGACATGACTCAAACAGCTCTACTTCTCTGCTGGATAAAAACATGGCTGCTGATTAGCCTACAGGATGCAGTGGTGCAGTTTGATTTTCAGGGTTCAGTTTCTTCCGCCAGCCGTCAAAGCTGAACGACTGAAAGAAAATAAATCATCCGAAAAGGCCAGAGTGGACTTTGGACATACTTTTCAGCTGTAAAATCCACGTTAGTATTTTCACTCTGAGTCAAGACTTTCAGACTTGATGTGAGATCTGTCCTGGACGGCGTTTAGACTTTACCTCAGCTTTGGGTTTTGGCCCCTTTGTTGGAAGAATTTTTTTTTATTATTATTATTTCTGTCTGAAAAAATAAGTAATCAGAAGAGCTATGAGTCAGAGCAACACTTCCATGGAAAGCTCTTTTTACATTCAGCTTAGAGCTTTGTTTTGGTTGCAGTTAAAGTGGCTTCAAAAGTATTCAACTTTTCCACATTTGGTTTCAGGTTGAAACCAAGAACATTAACGTTGTTCATATTCTAGTACAAAATGGCTCATAACTGTGGAAGGAACAAATCTGTCGGGGTGAAGCGATTAATAAAACTTACTAAATTAGTAATTATATACAGTAAGTATACAGACTTTAAAAAAGGATATTTGCTGAAAAACAACACTCTGAAAGCCAAAACTCAACAAAAAAAAATTTAGCATTTAAGATAAAACAGAAAAAAAAATTGTATGTAAATATATTCTACCCATAACTACGCAGGTAACGGTTTTAACTTTGTCGGTTCAAATTGTGCAAAAAAACAACAACAAAAAAACACCTGAAGTACCTTTTGCTTTCCAATTATTAATTGACTAATGCAAAAATTAATCTGCAGATGACCAAGTGTACACAACGTTGTATTTTTGGCAATAAAATTTTGTTCTTGTTTAAAAAATGAGCTGAATTATTTGTTTATTTACCTCTTCTAACAAATTTCTAATATTGTCTAAAAAGGCTTTAATTGTCACATGAAAAATCCTCAATATGTTCCTATTTGTTTCTTCAATTGATCAATGAATCATCTAAGTAATTGATGGATTGTTTGTTGCAGATTTTTCAAAATCCAAATCTGGTGAAATCTGAGGTTTGCCTTTTGACAGAGTTGAATCCCCTTGAATCGATGCGTGGTGAAACCTCCTCCTGCAGTTCCAGCTGCTGGTCTTGTTTTTTTTTTTTGTTTGTTTGTTTGTTTCTGCAATACTTGATGATGGCATGTCGGTCATAATACAGTTCTGTCATAAAACCCCAGTTGTATAATAGAAACAACCTGTGGTTGTAACATGAGCTAATATGGAAAGATTCAGAGTTGTGAATGCTTTTGCAGGTTTTTCTTGTGTTACTAAATGCTAAGCAGTGCGTCACTTTGTGGTATTCCCTCCTTCTCCGATCTACTGCTTTCAGCTTTGCTCAGTTTTTTTGTTTTTATTATATATTTTATTCTTCTTGTCATGTAATCTTTTCTCCTGCTGCAGCAGTAATTGTGAAATCTTGAACTGATTGGAGCCGGTTTTCTCCAGTGTAATTTTTGCGTTTACCTGCAGCTGCACTCCTGGAGTAAATTGCATACTGCAGTCCTGTCATCTTAGCAGGGCCCACTCCCACTCCCAGTGTGGTCGCCTTATTGGGTTGCAAACATGTTATTTCACATGCGGTTGAAGGCAAAGTGCACTCTCACTCTCACTGCACATGTGCTTTGCATTGTGCAATTGTAAATGCTTCTAGACCAACAGTACATTGATGCTGCAGCTTATTCTAGCAGCATGTCAGAGACCTAGTTAAAGTATCCTCGCTTCTTTCTGAAAGTAAATTGAACCAATGTATCAATATAAGTAAAACCTGTGTTGCATGAGGGTCAGATTCACAGGCGTACCACAACATTTGGAACATTTGGATGTAAGCGACGATAAAGGAGATTAATTGCATTAAAATTTTGCATGCGGTAATATCTAAATCATTTATTACTGCAAAATTAACGTGTTTAGCAGAAACACTAAATACAACAGTCGTTTTCTCACCGGAAGTGTTTTCTTCTTTAAGATTCTAAGAATATTCTCCATAAGCATGTCCTTTAGAGCTCCATAGGAATCCCTGCTCTTGTTCCTTCGACCTGGAGCAGTGACAGCACTCTGGCTAATGTGCTCAGCTTCCTGTCACTCTTCCAGGCCTGGGACTGCATTAAACCTGCTGATAGGCCTCCTCACAATAACTTTATTGACTTCAGTAGCATCTCTCCGTGCCAGTCGGCTCTGCTCTTCCACGCAGAAAATCTGCAGCCGGATATTTTTCCTGTCCCGTTGCCGATGGCACACAGAGCTCAAAGCTTTCAAACATTTTATTACTAATGGACGCTACCTTGTAAACTGGTCCAGTCATCCACTGTTTGCTCTGCCGAACCAGCCTGTAGTCCTGACTTGTCCACAGATGAGAATATTGAGAGAATTTTGCTTTGCATCCTCATTTTTATAAGATCCTGGGAGAAGAAACATGAACTACCTTGCATTCACATTTTCTGAAATGAAATCAGTTCTGATCATTTGCAGTCCGGCCCATCAGTCGTTTTCTGACTGATTCTGATTACCGATTTTCTTCCAGGGCTGAACAGCCAGTTCCAATTTTCTTAAGAGCCACAACATATACCATCAAATTTACTTAAAATTGCTTTTAACTCCATAGCTGAAGTTAACTGCAAACAAAAGGACAGGGTAAGTTCCTTGATGGATCCAAATCCTGTTTAAATTCAATTGAAATAAAGCGGATCAAAAATTTTTCCCATTTATGCATTCATGCCTATGTACCTATTATTTTTTTTATCATTATTTATGGACTTTGTTGAGTTGATGCCTTTAACAAGCCTGATGGATTTATTGAACAGGGACTTATCTGTCTAGCTTATTAAGGGAAATTGGCTATCGCTCACCGATATCCAATCAACTGTCGGATCACGAGTAAATGACATTGAACATGTCTGCCGAAAAAATATAGAACTATTTGTGGTATTTTTATTAATTACCTATTGTAATATTTAATGTTTCACAGCTGATCTTAATAGGGACATTGCTCTGCCAAAGCCTGACTCTCTAAAATCTGAACAAAGCTGTAAATAGCGACCATGGTGTCATCAGTGGGACATATTTTGACACTTATTAACAACCTCGTGTGATTCCAAGAACATAATTGGCTGAGATATTAAATCTTTAATGCGTGAGAACAAAGGGGTTGGAATTCAATCCGACAGAAAACAATAATCATGACAGAGTTAACAGTTGTGGTTGAGTTTTCCGCTCATGTTGACCGCAGTGCAGCAGTCAGAACGGGTGTCGGTCAGCCAGAGCAGCAGGTTGCGTGTTCGGAAGCAGCCATCCATGTAATGAAGACTGGCACCCACAAACCCCTCACTCTCCTTTTCATGTACAGCTAACATGTCTTCTACCTTCTGATTTGTAACATAAAGTCCATTTTATACATCTTCAGCCATTATTTGCATTTGTGGAAGACCCTCCCCTATTGGCGACCCTTTCATTATTTTTAATACCTCTTCATAGCAAACAGCTTTCAGCCTTCAGAAAAAGGACAAAGAATCTGATTTTGCAACTATAGATATTAATATCAGGAGTTATTGGTGGGATTTTGTCTCTTGAGAAGGCGAGAGCCTCATTCTCTCATGTCGAACCCCGTGTCACATGTCCATCCAGAGGCCTGGGAGTGACGTAACTATTAGTCATTCAGCTCTCAGTGGGGGAAAACAAAAGCTTGGCCAGAGCTCGGTCTTTGTGCCTCATAGTCATTGTTGAAAGGTTCTTAAAGCTCCACCGCGGACAAAGCAGCAGAAAACCCAGCACTCATTAGGCACTGTTGTGGTCGATGAAAACAGGCTCAGCGTTGATGTTTTTCAGTTTATGACATCATCTGTTCTACCCAAACCTCTGTTCCTGAGTTTTAGGAGTTTATTCCATGACAGTGTTGAGTCAATCAGCAATAAGTATGACCTGTTCACTCCGTTCCGTTTGCTCTGTCTCCTTGTAACGTTTGCAGCCTGAGTAGACTGATTTATTACCACCAGCTCCGGTGGGAAACGTGCTTAAATGTTGGAATGTTTTAACTGCTGAGCCGGCTGCTTGGAGAAACTGCACTTCAGGGGGCTGATAAGTCATCTGGAAGACCGCTACTCTGCTTTACCTGACTCATCAACATGATTTGTGGGTCAAGAAAATTTCATTTTAATTATCTTTTTTTGTGCTTCATCTGACACGACAGGATAATAATGGATGGTTACCACCAGTGTGCAGAATGGCCTGAATTATCAGGATGCACATATTGACTGTATACTCTTTGCACTTAGGTGGAAATCCATTTCAGCCCCACTCAGTTCCCTTTGCAACAAAGGTTAATCTGTGTTAGATTGTGCTCCAGCTATCCTTACACAGAGCTGTGTATGCACACCTCAGTAATCAGATTTATTTGGTGTCCCTGCTCCAAGCTATGATCTCACCCCCCTTTCAGCAACTTCGCTCCGTTTAGATTCCATTGCACTCCTGAGCCCTATACCCAATCCATTTTTATAGCTTAAGTAATGATTTTAGATATAGCCCCTTCACACTTCCTTCTGCAGCTCCCATTCACTGCAGCAAAGGCCTGCAGGCAGCCTGATTCTACCGCCGCCTGCTCTGCTCTTCTGCAATCTGACAAACTGCCACCATTATTCTCCGTACTGCAAACTGCCTTCCACACGGCTTTACGCTCTAACCCCATGGCGTGTTCACGAGTCATTTTTCGCAGTAAATCTTGTCTAATTGACTTCTTCAACCCAAAGACAAACTTTTAATCTACATGCAGAAAAGTAGGTTGCTTAAAGATGACGTATGTAACGTTTATAAAAAAAAAACATGTTTCACATATTTATTAAAACTCCCAGCATGTCGTAGCTACTATAAGACAGATAGTCTGTGACAAGATTGATTTTGTCTCTGAGCTTCTACTGTTGTCTGAAGAAATGCACCGCTGCTGAGTCAAGTTGGCCGAAATGATGATTTGGGAGGGTCTTACCTCTCCCAATCATCCTCATATACTTGCTGCTAAATGTGTCAGTGATGGAGAAGCTACTTACTGTTGCAGAAAAGCAGTTTATCGGTGGCCATGCTAACTAGTCTGAGCAATTTGACAAGCTGTGCTAGCTGCAGTTCCTGCTGTCCACCGTGTGTCTGTGACCAGTAAGCTTTACTTGTTGTGACTGTCAGACACTCCAGTAATTGTCTGTCAACCTGTTTCACTCAGAGAGCTGTGGATAGGGAGAAACTGATATAAAAATGCCCTTAATTGTTTTGTTTTTCTTTTAGCCTTCCTGCTAAAAGGAGAGGTGACAACATATTTTTGTGCGTGAGGAGTTGCTGTAGACTTCACTGTTTTAAAACAGAGAGACAATTATGGATTTGAGACCTTACACTGCTTGTAGCATTTTAAATTAGCAGTGTTTGGTGTTATAAATCGTAAAAATCCATCTCCCTGTGAATCTATTGGAGACGAGGTAGAACCTCTCCTTCATTGAGATCTCCAGAAAGCTGCCAGAATTTCTAACCAGTCCTGAATCAAACTCCATAATTTTCCAGACTGCATAGGAACTTTTTGCTAAGAAAAAATGCATTACAAATCCCAACTTGGACTTGTACTCTTAAAGGGTTCTTGGCAAGTAAATCCCAAATCAGTACAAACATTTGAGTGTTTTTTCTAGTAAAAGTTTAGAAAATTAGATTTAGTTTTAAATGTGCATTCTTGTCTTTAGTTAAGACAGTTTATTTTGCACCCATTAACAGCTTGAGTTTCCTGGACATCATCGGAGCGCGTCCTCTCCAACCTGTCTTGTGTTGCGCAGCAGTGGGCTGAATAAACTGGGTCATCACTGGATTATCATTTGATTTTCATAAGCAGACGTATAGTAGTGAGATTCAAAGCTGTGCCGGGGTAGCCGGGGTGAGCGAAATCTCAGCTAATGGTAATGCACAGCTTGTGTTGGCCCGGCAGCAAGTGCTGTCACTACGCCTGTTTTCCACTGCACATGTTGGGTTGCAGGCGGTGATCTTGGGGTTTCAGAGACTGAAGTGCAGGCCAGCTGGGATGGTTTGCTGGTGTAAATTTAAAATAAATTTCAGGACTAAAGTACGGAGTTTTTAAAATTCTTCTGGGGGAGATGGACAGTTTTCTTAGCATTCAGGCAGTTTACACAACCCGCTGTGCGTAGATGGATAAGCATACAGTGAAAGTAATGTCAGGAAGTGTAAAGCCTCTTGAACTGCTGCCGTGGAGACAAGTTGGTGAGCGGTATGCTACGGTTATGGTGGAGCTACTGGCGTCACACAATACAGTTTATTTATTGGAGGACAGTAAACCATCACTGAAACGAGCAGAAGACATGTTACTGAGTCACTTTATCCTTGCTTTAGTATGATGCCACGTTAGTTGGTTGAGTTAAAACCCATCTGCACAATGACAGTCCAGCTGGCAGTGGAAAGGTTCTCCTGAATACACCGGACCACAAATGATCGTACCGAGACCAATGCTGTGAGATTCATGTTAAACAAGGCTAATATTCCTCACCTAACTTTTTTAATTTTTTTATTTATTTTTTTATTTTTTTGAAGAATGTTTTAAAAGTTTCTTGTGATTTAAGATTTTACAAAATGTTTTATGAAGATGCAGTTGATGGCATCAGGACTCCAAACAAAAAGACATTTAATTAAAGATGGTTGACCTGAAACTGTTTATTGGGAAATATGAACTAGATAAAAGCTCAGTTTATCTTTTCTTGTTTCTTCCAAAAAGTCTTTAATTATCAGTTAAATGAACTTAATCCTCTATTAAACTCCAGTGGAAACGTTTGATCACACGAGTTACGTGATCAACAACCAGACGTTACTACAGGTGGAAATGATGAAGAGACTGTCAGGAAGTTGTTGGAGGATGTATGTTTTAATGACTTGTTGCGTGAATACAGATGTTCATGTGTGATTTTAATCATAATCTCATCCATTAATTAATGGAAACATTGCAATTGTAGTGGAATATCAACTCTTTGCACACATTTTTCATGAAAACGCGGCATTTGTCCTGTCTTGGACTTAAAATTCATTTGGTTATCGAATCTATCAATGTTTATCTTGATTAGTTGAATAATGAACTTTTGTTTTTTCCTAAGTCTCGTCTCAATGTTTCTCATTTTTCCTGTTGGATTTTAAATCGCCATCTGTAGAGTGAATGGCAGAAAGTGTTCTTCAAGACTTAGGATCACAAACATTGTATGTATCCATATTAGTACACAGTTATGGTGGGAATCTTTAGGCTCTTGGTGTGTTGGTTCAATTATGACTCAGAAGGTTAAGATGCGATTATAAATAAATTGTTGACACCTCCACCGTATGACTCATCCTGCCTGCTGAATATGTAAAGTTATGACATAAGAACTCGTGGGAATGGCTTTCTATGCATCCTGTTTAAGAGTTATTTTGTTTTCCTGTTACTTTGAGCTCTACATTGGTTCTTTAGTAACGTAGCTCTGAGGTGAAATGTTATATCTGGAGTTGGGACGCAACAGTATGAAAATTTGGACCATTTTCGATAACTGTATCGCTGTATGACTGACTGATATTTGCCAATGTTTTATATATATTTCACTATATATATATTATATATATTATATTCACTTTTGACATCTTGAAAAACTCCCCGTAATTCTGTCCTGTATCACTGCCACATGTAACAAATACCACAAGACCAACCTCCTCCATTACCCCTCCAGAACCAAACAGCAACATGGAAATAAATATCGGTTGTTGATTTTGGTCCAGTTTTATCATGTTTTACTATGACTAATATTTACTGATGCCACAGAGCAAAGAACACGGGTATTGTTTTGTATTGCTTTGCCAAAACAAACCTACATAAACTTCCTTCAGTGGACTCTAAGGATGTATCTAATGAGCCATTTAAGTCATCGTTTATTGTATCAGTTACTCTGATAATCGATTAATCAAATCGGCCACTCAAGCCTCTTTTGTATTATACATTAAAAGACAAAAATAATCTGATTCCTTTTTTTTTAGACAAGGACAGAAACATTTATTGCTAAATGAAATAACAGCATTCCTTCAGTAAATGCTTCATCGTTTGTAACAAAGGATGTGTGTGCAGCTAAACAATTACTTCCCTGGTCTGCAGATGTGGAAAAGCTCAGGTCTTTCTGCTTGACTTAACGTGTAACAGTGTAGGGCTGATCTGTCGATTATATTTTTTATTAATATAGCAAAAGATCTGCTCAGATTACGTTCTTTCTTTAAGCAAATGGCTTTTTTTTTTTTTTTTGAGTCTGTGTACTTCAGTTAATGATTAGTTGATTACCAAATCAGTTGAAGATTATTTTGATAATCAGTTATTGCGATTAATCGTTTCAGTTTTACTGTGTTTGTGCCGTTACTGCAAAGATTCAGGATGCAGGCGATAACCAACAATCTACTCCATATTACATCCAAGTTCTTTGCTTACGGTACCTGCTCTGATATCATGATGCTGATTATTCAGCTGCATGTCTGCAGTTGTTCCTCGTGATCTTGCTTGTAATTGGTTGAGATGTTGAACTGTGACCGGAGCAAAGGGCTGCTGAGGTCATATATTCTGTGGATGTTTGTCGCCATGGTTATTTTTTGCAGCACCCTGCTCTCTTGGAGTCTGCAAAGGCAGCTGAAACTGAGGTTACGCAAAGTCTCAGTAATTAAAAAAGGTAGTCCCTGGTCTGCAGATGTGGAAGGACAGAAAGCACCCCCTTCCTTCATGTCCCCTGCTTCTTTTTGGAGTCTCTCGCTTTCTCTACCTCCATCGTTCTTTGTCCTGCGAACACACAAACCGGAGAAGGGTTGAAGGGGGAGGAGTGGGAGGGATTAGCCAACATGTCAGAGACATGGGGGGGTAGAAAAAGCGAGTGAATTGCATGTGGCAGAGGGACACAGAAAGCAGACGGTCAGGTCAGCCGGGAACAAAACTAAACAAAAACATTTCTTCTTTCTTTTTTCTCTCGTGTAACCTCTTCTTCGCTGCTGCTGAGCAGATTGGGTGTCAAACTTGTGCTGGGTGCGAGCCATCAGAGAGAGGACGCCAGCTCGAAGGTGAACGTTTAAAGAAAAAAATAAAAATGAGGATGGGGTACCACAATGGTTGGATGGAGAAAAGGGGAAAATGGAGTAGATGAAAGCTGTCCCACTGAGGAATCCAGCAAACCGCTCCACCGCCGGTCGCCCTCCAACACCAGCTGCTGTCTCTGAATCGCACGCTAGGAGAGCCTGCACTGTAACGGGAAAGAGAGCGCTGAGCTGACAGTCGGACCCTGCTGCGGGAAAACAAGGCTCCTTCATGTCCGTCCTGTCTGTAGAGAAAAACGCAGTGGGAATGGTGCTGGAGCGACAAGAGCGATCAAACCGAGTGTGAAAGTGTTGACTTTGAAGGGAATGAGCACCCGCTAGGACTGCAACCTGACTCGACCTGCAGTAAGTGTGGCAGATGTTTGTGTTTGTGGCTTTGCCCTTTGGTTGTTCACGCAGATTGTTGTCAGCCTGCAGAAAGTGTAGGAACTGCTTGGCTTTTTTTTTTCCCCCCCCCCACTAAAAATCACATCAGAAAATTCCAAATTCTTTTCTTATTACACAAGTCTGATGCAATTCAGTGGGCTCTCTCATCTGTGTGGATAAAAAAGTGTGAAACTGTGAGGTGGAGAAATTTGGTGGCATTCTGCAGATCTTTGCTCAACAGAATAATAAACAAATACTTAGCTGTGTTTAGCTTTAAAACAACTTCATTAGCACGCTCAGCGGTCTGAGTTGTTCTTCATTACCATTTATGAACTTGGCTAAGATTTCTACCATACTTATCAATCTCTTCTCGAAATGTAAACATTGATGAAAAGGTTCGAGAGAATATCCTGAGAAAGCAACAAGGATGTGAAGTTTTTGTTAATCCAAAGAGTTTTGTGGTGATTTAATTCTGTTTCCAGATGTGCAACTTGAACTACAGGAGTCCACAGAGGCCAACTCTGAGATGAGCTGAGCTAGCAATTAGCCTTCCTAAATGTTTCAGGAAATGTATTATTGTAGTCGTTGGATATTCTAATTGTCTCTGAACAGTTATTTTTGAAAACCACATTTTCTATCTTTCATTTTGTGTGCTGTTTTTCTTGTGCTAATTATATTAGCATTCCATAACTAAAGCTGCTCATTATTGATGTCCAGTTTTTGGAAACCTTTAACCTGCTGGGTTTCAGCTGAACCTTTAACAAATAAATGACATTGAAATTCTGGCGCTTTTTTTTTTTCTAACATTATCAGTCATGCTAGACATAAAAAAGAAATCAGGTTTGCTATTTCTGGTAACGTAGAGAGAAACGAGTATGAAAGGTTAGCATCTTATGCTAGCAGTTGGCATGTTAACGTTAGAAAGTCCCCAGAGACTGAAGACCTTTACTTTAACTGTAAGATTGCCAAAACATTTCCAAATCCAGAGTTTTCTGAGACAGAGTGATGTTGAAAGGTCAGAAGATAAAACATCACTTTTGTGGTCTTATCCTCTGTTAGCGTGCTAATCAAGTAGCAGCCTGAATGAAATGCCGACATGCCATCAATAGTTTCCTTTTCAAAATCTAGCGTGTTTGTGCTTCCTCTGATAAAGTGTCTGGTTGCTGGTGTCAGATTTCGTCTGAACATGACACCTGGCTTTAATGCCAAAGAGTTCAACCTTTGTTCTATCAGACCACAGAATTTTAATCCTTATGATCTGAGAGTCCTGCAGCTGTCTTTTGGTAAAGTTACTCCACAGAGCAACTGCAGAGCTCTAACAGAATGACCATTGAGTTCTTGGTCATTTCCCTTTTTAAGACCTTTCTTCCGTTTTTGGTGAGTTTAGTTTAGGAATTATCTTGGTTGTTCCAAATGTCTTCCACTTATGAACGATGGAGGTCACTAGGACCTTCAAAGCAGCAGGACATTTCTGTAGGCTTCCTTGCAAAAATTTCTCTTAATGCTGTTTCAGCAGATGAAAATCCAAGACCTGGAGTTTGAAGTGTTTTTGCCTTGAGTTCAACGGTATCTACTGTAATTTGGAAAGATGGTTGACTTATTTATTGGGGGGAAACGGTCCCGACAGCCTCTATTGAAAAAGAGATGGAGCTGTTGGCAAAATGGTTTTGTTGTTCATGTTTCTCTCTATGCAAATACTTGGATGTACCAGAGATTCGAAATCATATTTTGCATTTTTGATGGTTAAAATTTATTTATTTTTTTCCCCTGAAGTTTCTGCTTTCAAAAACTCTTGTCAGCATCCTTTAATACTTAGTTGACCTAAAAGTCAATGAGATGATGTTCAGAATGCTTCTGAGCTTTCTCTGTTTAGGCTGCATGAAGCACTTCCATAGGTGGTTCATAAAGAATGAGCCAAACATGCACTAATCCCAATTTTGTGGATGTTTTATGATCTCTTTGATGGTTTGTTTTTGTAGAGCGTTGACCTGCCAAGCCTGGCTTTTTTTAAACATGAGA
Source organism: Poeciliopsis turneri (assembly GCA_922788865.1). Classification (NCBI taxonomy): domain Eukaryota; kingdom Metazoa; phylum Chordata; class Actinopteri; order Cyprinodontiformes; family Poeciliidae; genus Poeciliopsis; species Poeciliopsis turneri. The sequence goes on from CAKLNU010000057.1 coordinate 704,209, forward strand.
TTTAAGAACAGCACCAGGATTTTTTGTTGTAAGCAGTCATTATTTACGGACGGTGGTGTTCCCTTTGTGAAAACAGAGACGCTATAAAACATGGTTTTATAAATTTTTTAATGTTTCAGATCATCCTTTTATTCTGTGAGCTACACTTGCTCAGGATTCTGTGTAAATAGAGGGAGGGACGTGGTAATGTGGCACAAATCAAATGGAGGACAGTAGCTCAGAACCAAGGCCTCGTATCGACCCCCCACTGTCCGTCTGGTTGGAGAAATATGTGCATCAGCAGAATCTGTTGCTGAAGATGACCCACAGCATCTTTGTTTGTAGGTAAAACCCTGAATCCATTCAGACCGCCTGCCTGAATTGAGATCTGGACACATGCACTGTGTTTGCACCTTATGGATTGGTGGAGTAATGCTACTTTGTTAGCTGCTAACCTCATGGATCTCTGCTGGTCAGCTTCATTCAATGTGCAGTTAATGTTTATGGTGGAAACGTTGTCTGAAAGGGATTAAAGATTAAATAATTCTGGAGCCTCTCTGCCAGCATTTCTGGACCCAATATCTTGTGCACAATGTCCACACTGAAGAGTGATTGGTTTTGGCAACCTGGCATCACCTATGAGGCGTTCACTGAGTGGAGAAAGATATTTTTTTCAGCTTCTGGAAATAATTGGCATATAATGAACAATTATTTGCCACAGATCACAGGATATGGGGTCCAAGAGGGTAACACAGAGGACCAACTTTGTGTTACCCTATTTCTGGTAACTTAGAGAGAAACGTTACCAGACCCATGGAACCGTTACATGGGTCACGGTTCCACTGTGACCCATGTAAGGGTCACAGTGCAACCGGGCCTCAAATATAGGCTATTGCTTGTCACTTGAGGTCTTTGACGCTCTTTTTATGCTTTTTAACTTTTATTTTCTGCATCTCAGTATGACAATCTTGTATTTGTCCTCAGATTGGTCCAGGTGGGACATGATGTTTAGGTGGGTCAGTTTAAGCTTCTGGAGAGGACGTCTGTAGCAACATCTCCACATCGCGATGACTTCTTCTCTTTATTTCCATTCAAACCCAACATTCATTCTGATGAAATCAAGGACAGATGTGGTCAGCTCCTCTTAAATGTCTCCAACTGTCAGGCCATTTCTGTTGCCGCTTCACTATTTTCTCTGAAAACAGGAAGACTTTCAGTCATGTATGTAAAACTGAGATAATTGGCTCATTGCTGTCATGCTATGGTGTCAGAAAGACCACAGAAAGGACATTGTTGTTATGTGAAGGCTCTATTCACTGCACATCTACCATAGACAACTGCGTCTGATTGAGGTTTGCTCAAATGGGAGCACAAACAAACAGATGTCTTTTTCCTTCACTCACTTTGGAACCTCTCCCGCTTCTACCCCCAACACACACAAACACAGATTCACACAAAGTTAATAGTAAATGGACTGCATTTAGTTGCAGCCTGTCCAGTCACATGCAGTCGTTCACACACACACACACACACACACACACCGACATGCAGAGGATCTGGGTCAGTTCAACCCCTCACCAATATGTGCTTTCATTTCTAACATTCACATTTTATCCATTTCATCCCCCTATACTTCAAGCACTTTGTGTTAGTTTATTTCATCATGTAGTTTTCACAGATGAAGAGTTGTAATTAGTCACAGAAATGCTCCAATTTCACCATTTTATTAAACAGTATTTTTTCTCAAAACTTTGTTTTAAACCCTATTTACATTCATTGTGAATGTGAGTATTTAAAAAAAAAAGACACCTTATGACGATGCAGTCGTAGCTCGGTTTACTCAATTTACACGATCAGTTTTGTAGATTATTTGAGTTAGTCTGAAACATCCTGCACCAGACGGCTTTAGGATGTTTTGTCTGGTGTGAAAGTACAAAATAATTCAAACTAGAAAGGGCAAAGAGGCAAAATGATGAGCATCCACCAGCAGATTGGTGGACAACATGACGTTCAGCGTCCTGCCAACAAACTGCTGGACGCAGGACGGGAAAGTGGGATCAAACTCACAGACTTGCTACTGACCACCCAGTTACCCTTCAAAGTTTTCTTGTTCCGAAAAATTTGAAATTTACACTTCACTCAGACATTACCTATTAGAATAGTTTAAACATTATTTTGAAATTTCCTACCCAACTCTTTTGGACACAAAGTGGAGCCATCTGGCAGTTTGATCTGTTGCCACCATATCAGCTGGTTTTAAGATTTGGAGCCATTTTCTTGACTCCGCTAGCCTGCAGTATAATAATTTGGTCATGTGACTCCAGTAAACTGTTTCTATCAGCAGGAGACTCCTGACAGGTATTTTTTATGTTTTGTCGTACGATAAATCAACCCAGATTTGGGGAGATTGGCGTGGCTGAAATATTAAAATGTTTCATGTTTACATCCATCGCTGCCATGGTTTTTAATGACTTAGCAAGCTTATCATGCTTTGATTTTAAGTGCATTTCTTATTTAATGGAAACACAGCAATAAGGAAATTTAGTTTTCTCCACTTGGCAGAATATCGAAAAGGTTTTGCCCACATTTGTGGTAGAAACGCAGCTATTGTCCCTTTTTACCTGCAGTAAGAAAGAGCTGACCGACAGACGGCCCCGGTCACATCTGAATGCGCGCGGTTAACAGTAGTCACCCCGTTGTTGCCACCTCACTGACTTTGCTTATATTTTGAGCAACTTTTCTTACAAAAAAATCGGTATCAGCCAGAATCGGCAGGTCAGGCTTTTTAAAGGTCAGAAAACTGATGACAAAATGAGACCATACTATTTAAGTACAGCCTAAAGATCAGTGTAGTCTTCAACCAGTCGTGGTATATCCTGAGATCAGCAGGTACTTCTTACCAGATAACCTGAAATACCGTCACAAACACTGTAATAAGATCATTTACTGCATTCTGTATATCGGTTAAATCCAGGTTCGTAGTTTCAGATCTGTTGAACATTGTGTGGCTCTAAATGAATCCAGTTTTTGTGATCTGAATCGTTATTGTTCAGATGGAGACGTGTAACTTTCCCACCTGTGTGCATGTCTGATCTTTCAGCTGACCCTGGGAGATGAGCAGTGTGAAGTGACACGGAACGGTTACGAGTCCAAAGAGCTGGTGTACTTGGTTCATATCTACTGCCAGGTAAGACTGCAGACCTGACACTAGCGGCGCTTCTACTGGCTTGCACAATTTGACGTTTCAAGTAAATTCTCTGTTTTCAATAAAATGTTTTGCCGAAAGCATTTTATCGGCAAACTGTGATGCAGTTTTACTTTGCAAAACTCCATCACATGAGCCACATGATCAGCAACCGGATGTTGACGCTGGTGCAAACCATGAAGAAGAAGAAAACGACGACAGGAAGAAGTTGGAGGATTTTTTTTTTTAATAAACAAACTTATTCACTTGTGATTTTGATTGTGTTTCTCAATTGGAAACACAGAAATAGCTAAATAGTAATTTTGACAGCAGAATATTGGCCATGTTTTGTACACACATCCTACTAATTCACAAATGCGCTGGTGTTTATTCAGCTACAGATTGTCATCACATTCTGTTCAGGTATCACACGTCGTTCCTTATTTATTCAACTCCTTGCAGCCCTTGGAAAACCTGTAAATCTGCCCCAGTTCTATTTGGAAAAGAGGAGAAAACCTCCTGCATAAACATGGCCTTGAGTCGAGCACTCTGAGCCCTCAATAGAGGAAGTAGCGCAGAGAGACGGGTCGAGTGCCACAAACCCAAAAAAGGAGGAGTAAGCAGGAGCACCATCTCAAAAGTGGCGCAGAAAAGCCCACAGAGTCCTCCCTGTGGCGTCTCTCCCTGCCAACATTTTTAAAACGGCACCAGGATCAGTCGACTGGGCTGCGTTCTGCAGCTCCAGTCCCACAAGTTCTGGGTTCACTTCAAATAGATACTTCTTAAGCAAATCAAAGCAAGAGGACATTTTCTACCTCGAGTTTGCCTGCATGGGGGTTTAGGGTTCTTTGACAGGATCAAACGGAACAAATTTCTGAAATCCTGGTTTTGTTTTGCCTAGAAATAGGTTACACTGAATGGAGGGGATTGGAGGAAGGAACTCTGGGTTTGCACTCAATCTGAGCCACTGCTAATGTTCTTTATTTGTGAAGAAAATTCCTGAATCCCAGTACAAACGTCCACTGGAGAGCCTGAGCTGTTTGAGGTATGACTTCTGCAGCAGATAAGAACTAAATGGTGACAACGGTGTGGATCTGTGGAGAGGCTACGTCATCTTCAGATCCTTCCATGACCAACCGGATCCTCCCAGACCCTCCAGTCTAGATGTTTTAGATCTACAGGGCCAAGTCCAGCAGTTGTTGTCTGAGGATGAATAGATAAACTATATACAGAAGATCAGCTGTTGCCGCATATTAACATCAACATCATGCTTTAATAAGTCGTCCATTTTGCTACTTCCTGTATATTTGATAAAAATGGTTACTACTGCACAATGTAGATAAATTGTGTCTTCACTGCAATATCAGTGTGAGCGGTACTGGTACCACAAGGTACTGCTTGGAAGTGAATATTTTTCACAAATTCTTTCTGTTTTTTTTAGATAATTTACAGCTAATGAAAACCCACTTTTTCTTCAGTAAAAGTTCAATATTTCATAGAATCGATTTAAAAATGTTTTTTTACAAGCATGTCAGTGGAAAATCAAGTGGAAGGAAAAAGTGTAGCAGCTAAAGGTCCATCAGCAATAAGTACGACTGCAACCCTGACATGAGGTTGCAAGGTCGGTTCAAGAGTTTGGGGCAGAATCACGGCTGGAGTCGGGAGCCACTACACACGCAGTGCGCAGCAATTTGAGACCAGAGGTCAAAGTTACAGTTATTGTCAACGGATTCTTTATTATTTAGATCCTGAAACACAAAATATTGTTGAACCCAGATTTTGCCTTGACTGTGTTTTTCCTGGCATCTTGTAAAGGCATGGATCATCATCTTCATTAGCATAAGAACTGCAGGAGCCAGCAGATCTGACTGGTGTGTGTGTGTGTGTGTGTGTGTGTGTGTGTGTGCGTGCGTGCGTGCGTGCGTGTGTGTGTGTGTGTTCTGTTCCTGAAGGGCCGGAGCTGGATTGTGAAGCGCAGCTATGAGGATTTTCGTGTCCTGGACAAACACCTGCATCTCTGCATCTACGACCGGCGCTTCTCCCAGCTGCCTGAGCTGCCCCGATTGGACAGTCTGACTGACCAGTCAGAGGTGAGCTCGTCGGATCCATCTTTCGGTTTGGCGTGGTGTTGTAGAAAAAGGTTAAGAAACAAAAGACTCCATGTCAGAGCCCTCTTCCTCCAATTAAAATGAACCCTGAAGTGAAAGTTAAACTCTTTTATACCTTCTTACTCTCACAAGTTCTTCATTTTTCTTCACGCATCTCAGCTCCACTTTGAGCCAGATTAGAACTTCTCAGATAAAACATCTCTTACAACACATGTTCATGTGTGACTTTAATTTCTTTACAGCTAAAAACAATCCAGTCGCTACAGAGACGGTTTCTGTTGAACACACACTCACACCCTGAGTAGTCAGCTGCTCTACTGCAAGGCGAAATAAACATTTCTGCACCGTCACAACAATCATTTTCTTTCTCCTTCTTATTATCAAAAGATCCCTGCAATGACAAGTACATGTTGTTCCTTTATTCTTAGTTTATTTTCTTAATTTATGGATTTACACTTTGCCTGCATGCTATTGGCGCTTGAAACCCAAAGTCAGATTCCTTGTTTCTGCACACAGTCTTAGCCAGGGAAGCTGTTTCTGATTGTGTTGAATTCTGAGAAAAGCGTCTCATTTACAGCCTGCTGGGAACGGCCTCTGGTCAGGGAGACTCGTCCTTTTACCTCAGCTGTCACTGTAAATATAAAAGCGCCTGAACCTCCAATCTTTTTACAGAAAGAGTTGAAATTGCTACACTGTAATGTTGCCGCTTAGCATCACACATGCCTTAATCTCTCAGGTTCGCCTTTCAACAGACGTCATGAAACAGGAAATTAAATTAACAACGAGGTCCAAGGGGATTGGTCAATATTCAGTTTCAGTGATTGGTCAGAGAAAAGGAAAATACAGAAAACTTGTAGGTGATTGGTCATATTTGCAGAAGAGTGAAAATTGCAAGTTCAAATGAGTGAATCTGCATTATTAGTTGCGATCGCAACTTCGCAACCTTCTGGCTACAGACCTGTAGGACCAACAGTTTGCTGCACCTTGAGAGGAAGCACCTTCGCACCGAGCCGGTCACCCATTTCAGTTGAACCGTTTATCACACAGTAGTGGTCGTTACCTAGGTGACAGGGACGGTGGAGTAATCAGCTGTTCTCTTCCATCTCCAGTCGGTTTCCCAGATGTTGTTGGCGTACCTCTCCCAACTCTCGTCCATCGCTGACAACAAGATTAACTGTGGCCCTGCCCTCACATGGATGGAGGTAACTCTGCTTAAAGGTTTACCTTAAGATTGTTTCTGAAATATTATTCCAGTCATGGCCAAAACCTTTCTGCTTTGGTTTGTGTGGTGTCAACAGGGATTAGACTCTTATTTATTCATTACAAAGAGAAGATTCTGTGTCCCTGTATATCGCTTTTATATAAGGGACAATCCTTCGCCAGTGTGAAGCTGAGAAAGTCTTTCTGAAACCACATGGAAGGGCTCGACCTCTAACAGTAGTTTTTATCATGAGAGGTTTAATTCGCAGAAAGTTTAAGGATGCATCAGAAAACACCAGAGCCACCTTTATGTCTGTGAACAACAGGGAAGGCGGGCTGCAAATCTGTAAAAACCACCAGAGAAAGTTAGTTATTCCAATAAATTTGCCTTCTGATTGTTTTGGAGATCTGGAAAATTGTTTTATCAACAGAAAAAAAACAGATGGTGTAGTTTCCCTGCTGGGTCATTCAAGTTAACAATTCTGCCAGGAAAAAAAGAGTGGGATCAACTGTTCAATAGCTACTTTTTCCACCATTTCAAGCACAAGTTGGCGATCAAAGTATGTTGCAGCCTGATGCTGTTGCAGCCTGATGTTATGGGGTCTCATAGCCTCATTGAGAAGCTGGGATCAGCTTTAAAAAAGTAGATGGAGTAACAGAAACCACGATCACTATCTGTAAGTATCTGGCCCAGATGTTGATATTCCTGATGATCTAGTGAACTGTAAATGTTAAAGTGAGCATAAATTTTAATTTTGGCAGGCCTCAGAAATGTATATTTTAAAAATCTATAACTGTTGAACCTCAAGAAAACAAAACCTTCGTCCATGACTTTTGCCTTATTTTTACATGGAGTGAAACTATAAAGTATGCGCTTAATACATTTTTCCAAAGCAGCTTTTTTACGTAAGTGGAACCTTACAATGATCTGAGTGTGGAAACCTTACATTTCTCTGTAGCAGGGAGTTGGCTTCATGTAACAAGATGAAATAAAACTTAAACATGATTGCTGCTTTTGTAAACATGTTCAAACTAAAATCTATGGAGACATTTCACCCCCCTTGTAGTAATCTATTAGTTGTGCATTGATGCTGTTAATGGTAGTTATTGCGTGTGTGTGTGTGCGTGTTGACCAGGTGGATAATAAAGGGAATCATCTGCTGGTTCATGAAGAGTCCTCCATCAACGTGCCGGCCATCGCTGCAGCTCACGTCATCAAGCGCTACATCGCTCAGGCTTCAGATGAGCTGTCGTTTGAGGTGACGATCAAAATCATTAGTAAACCAACAGTTTGTTTTTCTTTATTACCTTTATAGATGAGCATTTCCCGTTATGTGTTTAAAGATGTATCTGTATTGATGGTTGGTTGATGTTGATGATGCGGTGAATTGACTTTTGAGAGAAGTGGCAAAATTATTTTCTTCAAGCTACTCCTTTTCATTCAAAAATTTTGTTTGCGAGTATGTAGCATGCGAAACTGTAAAGGAATTAAATACATAAATGATAAAAAAAAAAAACAACAACACTAACTGATAGCATTAGTAAACCAGTTCTACCTCTAGTGTTCTGCTGATTTGATAAGATTGATTAAATATTTAAACACACGACTTGTCTTGAAGCTTCTGTTTATGTGGACCTCCAGAATTTCAAGAAGAAATACTTCTCTAATCCTGGATTTAGTTGAGCATGAGAACAGAGAGGGAAAGATGACAGCGAGCATTAATAGGAACTGAAAAGATGTTTATATCTTCACAGTGTTGATCCTCTTCTTGTCTGTTGCTCTGTGCAGGTTGGGGACATCGTCTCTGTGATTGACATGCCCCCGAAGGAGGACACCACTTGGTGGAGGGGCAAGCATGGCTTTCAGGTACTTCTCATACCACATGGCAGAAATCAAAAGAATCCACATTCACTTTCAGTCTGTGCCTCAGGCTTAAAAGCTCGAGGATTTTAGGAGAGAAGAAAGAAGCATTGCGTTTCAAAGTAAATTTTTGATGAAAAAAAAAAGAAAAGAAGACAAAGCAAGAAACAAATCCGCCTTGTGTGAGGCTTTGGAGAGATTACCGGTGCACCTGTTTCTCCTGTGACACTCAACGCACTATCACCAAGCTCTCTGTTCATATCTGAAATGCACTGAAACAGGTGTTGTTCAGGCCTGACTTACATGAACAATGCATTATTGACTAGATAGTCACACCTGCAGTTTAACAAATCTAATGTAAACTGTGCTGCATGCTTTTGCAAACTCCAAAAAAAAAAAAAAAAAAGCGATTTAGATCGTAGAAATCTTTGACTTGCACATATCAGTTTGAGCAGGTTCAGGTTCCCCAGAATGTATTTATATATATATACTATTCTGAAAATGTAAAAAGTGACAATAAGAACGATTTCTTTGTTCTGCTTCTCTTTGTTTTTTGCTCTTTTTTTTGTCATATTCTTCTTTAGGACACTAGTCACATAAAGAAAATGTGATTTGTGTCACTAAACTGCACACAGTAACTGCATTTAATCATATTTTCACTTTTATTGACATTCATTGATGTTGTCATGGAACATGGATTTTAAATAATTGGGATTTGTCGTGACAGGGATAGATCAAACTTCTTATGAAACAATATTTTCTAATACGTAAGAGTAGCAGCTTCCTGCAGCTCACTGGTCAGAGCCGGTCAAGATGAAATGTCTGTTATTTTGATCATCTCTTCTCTTATTTAAAAACACATCTTTAAAATCTGGATCTAATGACGTTTTTTTGAACTTCAGACCTGATTGACAACAGATGGTTGAAGGGAAGCAACTTCTCTGTCCCACCTGTTCACAGCATGTCTTCTTTTGCACTGAATCATTATAATCTTATATGTTTACCGTGTAACACTCAGCACACTAAACTTACAAACCTGCAGCTTACCAGAGTAACGGCTGATGACTGAATGGGAACTGATTGAAACAGATGAGCTACCCATTAAATGAGTTCTCTTATGTTTCTCTTGTCTCTCATGTTCTCTATCTAACTCCAGCTCTCTCTTCGCTTCCCTCCCTTCAGGTTGGCTTCTTTCCCAGCGAGTGTGTGGAGCTCATAAACGATAAAGTGCCACAGTCCATGACCAACTCTGTGCCAAAACCAGGTACTGCTGCCACTCTGCATCCATTGTGGACTGGGGGCTTCAGGGAGGGCTTGAGGTTTCCTCAATAATAAATCGATCTCCACTGACAACATTATAAATCATAAACGGCCGTCTTATCACATCAGAGTGACTCAGATGTAGGAAATCCGTGCAGATCGTTGTATCGGGAACAAACAGACCCACTGTCCTTGGCACTCCCCCCTCCCCCCACCATCAGCTGCAGCTGTTTAGCATTAGATCGACCTAGAATGGAAGAGAGCGCCATCAAAGTGCCAAACCCATTCATGATCAAAGCGCAGTGTGTTTTATAAATCTGCCTCCTACCTTCCAAATCCATGACTGTGACTCACTGTCACAACCATCCACTGGGCTTTATGGTGGGTGACTGAATCCAAACCACCACAGACCCTCTAAGACGTTAGGGAATGATGAAATGGAAATGAAAACACTCCAAGTTCCACAGCTAATGAGGTTCGAGGAATATCATCAGTGGTTAACTGGCCTTCTAGAGGTTAAGTTAGGTTATCTGGTTTTACTAACCTCATTCACTTCAACTAAACCGGACTGCTGCTTTGCTTTTTAGCTGTCGCCGTGCACACCCACAGCTCCCTTCTGCCCCAACTTGGTTTCCTGCTTTTAAATGTTTCAGGACCTTTTTGATTTTTGCATCCGTTTTGCCGTAAAATAGTCACAGGTCAGTTGCATCATTTGCATACCTTAAAAGTTGCTTTCATTTTTTTGTTCTTTTTTTTTTTTTTTTTTTTTCATTTTAGTCATAGCCTTATATCCGAGATACAACAGAGTATTAGGCTAAGAAACTAAATACGAGAATGAAGTCATATTACAAGAAATAAGTCATAATATAGGAAGAAAAAAGCCTTACGAGAATAAAGTTATAATCTACTTCTTGAAGCTTTGCTCTCATTAAAACAACTTCTTTCTGGTAATTTCATGACTCTGTCAGTCTGACCCTCCTACTCTTCTGTACCTAAACGAACAGCTTACTGCAGATTAAAGCAGATTAAGTGTGAAAGCACCCTCTGATGTGTTGAATGTCGCACTGTTTGCTCGGCGCTGCTTCACTGCGTTGTTTATAATGTTTGCTGGTTTGTTTTGAGCATGTCTTAATTTGCTGCCTTTCATTGTGACTCCTCTGCCTCAGCCTCCCCCTCCTCTGGCCTGCAGCCTGCTTCATGGAGTCTCTTCCCCCCCTGTGCGTGTTGGTATACACACCTCACCCGCCTGCCTGAATATTCACCTTCACTCACCTGCATATAAACACACAGTTGTTCAGAAATGTCTTGGATTAGATTCCAGTGCAGCCTCTTCACTAGTTAGATCCAGCTAGTTTTTCCTTCGTACACACGAGAACGTACACGGCTGGTTTGTTATCTGACTTAAAGTGCTTTTCTCCCTCTCATTCTCTCATGCCTCCATCATCCAACCACGCATCCATCCATCCATTCATCCATCCAAATGTCTGTTGGTCCATCCGTCCATGGGATTGCATGCAGACTTGGAGATGGAGAGTGTAATGCCGGACAGTGCATGGGTGGCCGACCCGCTAAACCACTACAACCTAAGTTCAGGTAGACCAAATACCCCTTCCAGTGTGTTGTCCCACCACCTCCTAACAGCAACACACACACATACACACACACATACACACACACACACACACACACAACAGAAAAGAACTAACTCCTTCCTCCTGAGTGATGTGTTTGCACTGTGTGTCTCTTAACATTCTTATTGGTTGCGGTATTTAAACTGGGTTTGGGCTCAACTCTTCACTTACGGGAAGGTCTTGTAGTCTTTTGATGTGTTTTATTTGAAGAGAACATGAAAATAAAGAGCAGCACACCCGTAACTTTGCTCTTTCTTTTCTTTTTCTTTCTTCCTGTGTGTTATTTTTTCTTTCTTTCTCTTTCATCATCAAATTGCTCTGGATTGTGGGAGGAAGTTGAACGTTTTTAAGCAGAAATGCGAGCCTCTCCAATAGAACTCTAGAACTGTTTGTACAACGCACGGCTCGTGGTAGCGCTCACCTTTCCTGACGTCCCAAGGAATGAGGAGCTGAACTTGGTTTTTGTTTTCTTCTCTTAATCCTTCTACATCCTGAAAGTGTCCGTTTATCGTTGATCTTCCTAAGTGTGCAATCCTTGGCTTTTACACACCTGTGCATGCATAATATGATGAAAAAAAGAAGTATTTAATTCTTTGGTGCAACTCGTCAAAAGATGGGAGTAGGGAACAGGACCGGAGTAAATAAGTGATAAGAGTGAATCCTGATCCTGGAGAACCACACAGAGCTGATGGTTGTGTGTGTGTGTGTGTGTGTGTGTGTGTGTGTGTGTGTGTGTGTGTGTGTGTGTGTGTGTGTGTGTGTGTGTGTGTGGTGGAGGGGGGTGATGAGGGCCATCTGTGTGTCTGGTTGAAGGTGAAAGGCCGCTGCAGGAATGCCATGGTGCTAGCTCTCCACCAGTCTTGATTTATTTAATCCGTTCACAATGAAAGGCCCTGTAAACCCATCCAAGCGACGTTAAGGCTTTGTCCTGCAGGAGCTGGAGTCTCTGTCTCCTTCTCCATGGCGACTGAAAGAGCACATTCCTGCAGGGAACCACACGCTACTGGAAAAATCTCCTTGCTCTGCCTGGACCCACTCTCCCCCGCCACCAACCAATGCTGGATGGAAACTGTTAGCGTGCAACCGTCTCAGTTAAAATCAAGACCATACAAGCTCAAGGCTGCTGATCCTTTTATTCTGGATGCTGGGGTTGCTTTGCTCTGAAACCTGGGATTACACTCTCCAGCCCTGAACAGTAGAAATGAAGCTTTTTCTTGTTTTGTTCTGTTTTACGTCAGCGCGAAACCAGCAAGTTGGGTAACTGTAGTTGAAATAAATATCCGTCAGACGTCTTTCCTCCGCACACAGCCCAGTAGACCTGACCCAGATGCAGAGCCGGCTCTCGTCTGCTCCCCTCTTCATCATGTGTGGGGACCAACAATCTGGGCAGCTGTGAGCAAGTTGGAGCCAAGACAGCTGGTTATGTGAGGCAGAGAGGAAAGGGAACAGGGAGAGAATGTGCGAGACAGGGTTTGATTTGTCCTCCCGTTCCCAAGGATTATGGATCATTTCCTGCTGCTGTGAAACTATGCAAGCTGCTTTGTGTACTATGCTAAGCCTCAGGAAGGTTTGGTTGCAGGAACTTTCTCATGATCAAAAACAACTTTTTGCTGGTTTCCACTTCTATTTTATTGCAGTTATACGCAAAACAACAACAGAATTGTAAAACTGTCAATCAAAGATTTTTAAAGTGCAAATCTGAACATTGATGAGTGGAAGGATTAGAGTAGAGTTACAACTAAGTAGTTGGAGGCATAAAACCTCTGACTTTATCCTGAAATCAGAGTTGGACCTTTAAACATTGAGTCCTGATGTAAAACATCCCTGCGTGTCTTAGTTTATAGTTTAACGTATTCGATCTAAAACACTCATTCACACACATAGTAATAATAATAATAGCTGTTACTATACAGTCAAAACTCCAACTGCAAATTAAAGAAATTCAAAACAAAGTCAAAATAATTCACAAGTGTTGTATAAATCACTTATTTATCCTACACTTAAGATTGTTGTTGCAAATAAGCCATTTCAACTCTTCATAGCTTTACAAAAGAAAAAAATAATAGAAAACGCAGAATCAACAATTAAATCCAGACAACAGGAGAAAAAAAGGATTAAAAGTCGGTAAATTGCCATCAAGAAGGTTTTGATCAGATTTGAGGAATTAAAACAAAATGAGGTTCCACTCATTCTGTTTTAATCCTCTTAAACTGTCATGTTTTTACGTAGTTTAAGGTCGTCAGATAAACGATAAGTCGATTAATAGAACGATAAATTAAAACTATCGACCTCATTTTAATTATCGGCTATATTGTTTCTTCCTGCCTTTTTCTCTTACTGTTGATGACAATGAATGAAAAAAGGCTCAACTCCGGTGCTCTCCTCTTCCTCCCTTCCTTACTTCCTTAGTGTAATGCCCAGCGCGCTGCACCATCTTATGTCGCGGATTGTCGGCCAATTATCAAAACCTGAGAGACACATTAGCCGACAGAAATCCTCGGTATAACGGTTCGATCGAAACCGTGTTGTCTCCAACAATGGACACAAAATAAGTCCAGTTCACTAACTTTGAAACCAGGCATTAATCAATTCCTTACTACAATCTACCTGTAATGCATGTGGCTAGTGTAAGTCTGACTGAATGAAAATTATTATAACTATTTAGGTCACGTTAACGAAGAACAGCTGAAAAGTTACCGGGTTTTCTGGTAGAAATTTCGCTCCAACTCCTCCCCTAGTTATTTATATTTTCTTTGCACGAACTGTTGAATAAACATTCATGTAGTTTCCGATGTCTGCTGGACTTTGGGTTGCACTGTGTCAGCTGTTCGGGATTCTCTCCGTGTTTCCCCTCAGAAAGCAGGAGGAGAATCCGCGCTTTCTGATTGACTACCGGTCACATTCAACAGGCTGCGTCACTCTCCCAGTCTGGGCAAATCCTTGATTTAGATCGGAGCGGCACAACGACCTACCGTAACACACAACACTAGTGACAATCTATTTTATTTTTGGTTTTGGTTGTTTTATTTATTTTGTGTATCAGTCCCAGTGTTAAGTGTCTTTTGAAAGTAAAGTGTATCCATCTTTGGCAGGAAATCGCATGTATTATTACGTAATTTCCATTAAATCAATGTAAAAAGGTCTTCAAACAATATTATCGCTTATCGCAATAATTTTTTGAGACAATTTATCGCCCAGCAAAATCTGTTATCGTGACAGGCCTAGTCGTCAGGCAAACTACTCCACTGTTTAGCCCCAGCATCTTGGCTCATACGTCTTTTCTTCATCCATAAACTATTTTTGAATCTTTTTAGGGAACATATTATTTTTTGTTTTGCATATTATTTGTGCAGACTTAAATTTTACTAGCGCAACAAACTTGAGTACTCCCCACTGGCTTAGCGAAGCCTTGGTGTGTTTGTTATATAATATGTGATTTACTCTCCGTATGGCTTTTTTGTGTTGTTTTTGCAGAACCCCATATCTTTATACAACATGACAAGCAAGGTAGTACGGTCGAACTCTACCTCTGCCGTTTGATGGTTGATGCTGTCCTGCTTTATTCTGCGTTATTGTGATGCATAGAGAAGGTTTAACTCAGGCATTCCTGTGCAGACATTCCCTCATTTTCACCAGCTGACATGGATCTGTGACAAAATGTTTTTAAAAAATGACATAAAATTTGATTGTGGGGTATGAATAGGCCTGCCACGATAACAAATTTTGCTGGATGATAAATTGTTCCAGAAGTTATTGCGATAAAAAATAATGTTGTTTTGAGACAATTTTCAAGTAATATAATGGTAACGGCAAAAACAACAATTCAAGAACACATTCTAAAAGATCTGTCAACTTTAAATTCTAATGAACATTTCACACTGGAACTGGAAGACATTTTAAATATCCAAAATAAATAAAACAATGACTAAAATCCACTTTGGAGTCTTTGTAAACAAAACTCCTTCAAAATAGGAGCTGGTTGATACCATATCACCAAACTTAGGACTTTTATCATCCAGTTTTGGTAGAAAGAGAGAAAAAAAAAAGACATAAATGATAAGTCATGCCAATGGAAACTACTTAGTTTGTTTTAGTTTATCATGTCATTAATTGATTTATTGATCATTGTGACAGGCCTCGATATGAATACTTTTGCAAGGCGCTCTACTAACAAGTCAGGCGTTGTTATGAACAAGTGACTGTTGAACTATTGCTTGTTTCACAGTCGGTGAATCATTTCAATAACTGCAGTCATGTAAAAATTGAAAGCGAAGCATGCATCAGTTTTAAGGTGATATGTATCGGGTCATAAAGCGTTGACTCAATTTATTACGTCATAATGTGCTGTGTGGTTTCGATCATTTCACTCACATTTTAGGACCTTATTAGGTGATTTTTATGTTCTAAAATGTCAAACTTTAGCACTGAAGGAAGCTGTTCTTAATTTGTGTCCTGACTACATTACACTAGCTTGACCCTGAGCCTTTACATGCTCTGCTGCTCGTTGTATAAACAACATTCTCACGGTTCCCCTGCAGCTGTAAAACATTGCTGCTAGGAATCCAGCAGGTAGGAATTCATATTTATGTTCTTAACAGCTTTTCCTCTGCTGCATCAAACTGAAGCCATGTTTTCTGTCTTTTCCCCAAACTTCAATACATTAGCTATTTGCAGGTCATTTAGCACACAGCGCTTAAGGTGTTATGGAAAATATTAGGACAGCGAGGACACATTAAGTATTAGATTCAGTCTCTTACATCTTATGATAATATATACTTTTATTGGACTGCTGTTGCTACTTATTGCTGAGGTATTCATACGTTTTTTTCTTTAACTGCTAACGAGGCCACTAGTTAATTATTTAAAGACAATATAAAGCTAAATCTGAAGAAGTCATGAGACAAATGAGGCGAGTCAAAAAGAGACAAACTCTTAAACATCAACAGGAAAGAGATACTCAGACTGTTGAGGAAGAGTCCGATTCTTGTGTTCGGCTCCAGTTTTCAAATCAAAACCGTAGACGGGTTGGCAGCTTGAAGTCTTATCAAGGTTTGAAAAATGTTCAGGTTGAAAAGCCCTGTGGTTTTCCACTTTACAGTTTTTTTTATTGATCAAAGTTATTTTAATGGAATCCCAAAGAAACATCTCCTTGTTTTTGATCCTGCTGTATGGAGAGTAGGTGCTGCTCTGCTTGTCCCCTAACTATAGCTGCACACTTCCAGTCATCTGGCTGAAGAAAGGATAATGCACTCCTCCTTGGCTATTTTTTTTTATATTTCTGCTGACAGCAATTAGTATATAAGCTGTTCTTTCTACGGTTTTCCATAAGTCAGTATATCAATATCAAAGTAATTAAAAGTGATTGAAAGTGAATATTGTAACTAATCACTGTTAAATTACTTTTTACAAGTCAAAATACTGTTGCTTTTCTGATTTAGATAAAGTGATTAGACTATGTCACACTTTTTTTTTTCTTTAAGAAATGTTTTTACTGAAGGTCATCATGAATTTTCTTTCTTTTTTTTTTTTTTATGGCTATTAGTGGCTTTTTAAAGCCAGGACTAGAGACGTTTCCTTTTAACCACTCTGTGCTGTTTGGCTTCTCCCAGCAGCCACCGAGAGTCAAAGTCAGGCCACAGGAAACTACATCCACCCAGCAAAGAATTAACCACAATTCACAGCAACCTACCCTGCAGATGGTAGGCGTTTTATTTGAAACAAATAGCACCTTGAATGTTGTCGCGAATGTTTTTAATTAGAAGTAAACCGCAGAGGAGAGCAGAGCAGCGCACACCCCCGGGGGGAGGTATTTACAGTGACATTTCTCATTAAGTTCAACGATGCCTTCAATTGCACTTGTAAATACTTGCTGGAAGTGGATTCAGAGGCGAGAAAGTGAGCAAATGGAGCATCGAGGAACGTCGTTGCACAAATAAAGCTGGGGTCTGTCTGGTTCACAATCGATTGTGCTAAATGAGAATATCTCCTTTAAAAATATAATAGTTTATTTTAGGTTCTCTAAGTTGTAAATAAACCCGGGTTGTTGTTGTTGTTTTTTTACATTTCAGTTACATTATAAACGCTTAGTTTAAACGCCAGTTCTAAAGCAGCAGCATTTTCTCGTACGTGGTGAACTTAGTCTAGCATTTCCGGGTGCCCTTGAACGCAGCATGCCGTGGAGCTTTTTGACGTCAGCAGGGAAGGAGTCTGCGGCGCGCGCTCTCTCCGACCTTTAAACCGTTGCGGCCCTGCAGTCAGGAGGCAGCTCGCGCCGCTCAGGGTTTTACTCTGGCGCAGATTTAGCGGAACAAAAGCCAGTTGTGCTTTGGACTCGAGCTGCTTTCGGAGAAGCGGGACGGAAAACCCCCCACGGTATGGAGAAGAGGTAGGATTCTGACAAGTCGGGATGTTTTTTGTTGTTGTTTTTTTTTTTTTCTTTTTGTAAACATCTTGCGCTATTCTCCGAAGGGACGCATTGCTTAGAGAATGTCCTTAACGCCAAAACTTGTTCAACTTATTTAATTAAATTAGTCAAATATATGTAATTACTTTGTATCTCGTGTCGGTCATTGTCAGCCCTTCAAAATGACATTTAAAATGCTGCTGACTCACTTTTCCTGAATAAGCTTTTGTTCTTAGTTTAGTAGGGTGTAATAAAAGCAGAGATAAGTCCAGGTGGAAAAATTTGAATAGTCAGACAGAACCTTATAAGGAACATACAGGAAATGGTTTGCAATGTAAATATCTCTTCCACCTTAATAAAGCTTATCGTTTGAAGCCTCTCTAAGTGAGGAGATGTTTCCCCACAGTAATAAAATTACAAGAGATAACAGGGCGGCCTTTGTTTTGCATTTGATTGTGTCTGTTGTCTGTGTTTCTTGCCCAGTTATTTATGTTCTCCTCCACTGTGGATGGTTGGAGTTAACATATGGAGCACCGACAGGCCCCATCTCTGGAACAGTTGCCTCTTTCTGGTGTCATCTATCCGCAGGGAGATGAAAGCGTCAGACATTTAGCTGACCTCGTCATCAAAGTGTCTTTGAGCGTCTGTCTAAACAGGGGTCACTGACAGTCATGACTGCCATTTTATTAGTTGGACACCACACTGCTGTTTACACACGTAGCAGTGTCCGGATGTCACCCTGTCAGCAGCCGTAAGGTTTAAACACCGCCTGGCTTGCTGTTAATTCTGTCAATAAACTTTTTTTTTTGAGATATGCTGTTTGGTAATTTTGCTGTTTGGTAATTTTCTAGAAGTTTTGTTGTAAAGCTTTACCAAAAAAAAAACCACAACAACAACAACTTTGACTCGCAGTGGGAAAACAAACGTTTTAAATTTTTTCTGTTGAAGTTATGCTTAGGCTGCCAGAAATCATATAAAGTAGACTTCCGCATTCCTGTATTTCCTAGAGGCAACAGTGAGAAGAGTCTAAATTTTCTGTTCAGCAGTCTTAGATATGCTTGAAGACTCAACAGACTTGCTGTCAGCGCATCAGATATTCCAGTCTGAAGTAGCAAAGTACCAAAAAGAGGGGAAAAAACAGTCGCTGCCGCTTCTTTGGAAGAAGTAGTTTTGAATCAAGCCGAATATGAAGAAGCATGTCGGTTAACATTTTCTCATTCACTTCCTGATCAGAAGTAATAAAGGAAACTTTGTCCTATTCCAGGCTCTGGCCATATCGGGGTGTATTTCCAGCTGAGCCGGCCCAAGCCAATGAGAGTTTAGTGGCTTCGTAGGACCTGAACACATCCAAAGGGCTTCCAAGACCACAGAGCTTACATAAAAAAATATACATATTCATAGAATAAAAATAAAAAATAAATACAAACTGAATGAACATGGAAAACGATTTCCATGTTATTTTCATAGTAGTTACATGAATAATAGGTTAAGAAGTTATTAGATAACAAACTGTGTTTATCAGCTGGTGCTAAATTCAAACAGTTTGAATAATGTGACACACCTAAATACCATTCTGCATTTCAAAGTCCAAGTATTTTATTTTATTTTTTTAGTTTTCTACTGTTGTATCGTTAACATCAACAGCCATAATAACACTGGTATGACGTAAGCTAATTACAAATGACACTAGCGATGGTGTAGATGAACATTCATCTTCAATATCTGGTGTTGCCCTTCTGGTATGAGGGACCCCAAAATGAAAATCTGCTTAGGGCCCCAAAAAGCTTTGGACCGGCCCGGACCTCTCCTCTGGCTCTGCTTGCTTTGGTCTGGTCTGTTTTACAGCTGTTGAGTTGTCCTTTAGTCTGACCGCTGCAGACTTCCAGGTCGTATGACGTAGTGAAATTAGGTTAGGAAAGAACATTGTTATCATTCAGTCTAGTTTCTTAAGAGATGCTGGTGATTCATCGTAAATGCTGATTCAGCATGCAGTCAGCTAAGAGCTTCATGTGTAATCTGCTCAACTTCTTCAGATTTTATAATCAGCGCCTTGTGTTTGGCTTCGTCCTGAAGAAATGGGTTCAGGCTGCTGGCTTCCACGTCTCTTTCTGTAAATAAGCGAGTCCCCCCGGTACCTTCTGGAGTGTCACATTGCCAAAGTGATTTTATGATGTTTGCAAACAATA
The DNA here is from genome assembly GCA_922788865.1 of Poeciliopsis turneri. Lineage (NCBI taxonomy): Eukaryota > Metazoa > Chordata > Actinopteri > Cyprinodontiformes > Poeciliidae > Poeciliopsis > Poeciliopsis turneri. The sequence continues at coordinate 724,021 of CAKLNU010000057.1, forward strand.
ACCGCTCTGTCCCACCGGTTTGTAATAAACCTGTATTAGCAGGAGGAAAAAAATGCTGCTCATGTACTATTCACGGTAGATTTAGACAATCAGACTATTAGAATCTGTTACTTTGTCATTTGTACATACGCTCAACCCAGCAGAAATGCTCTGTGTGTAAACACTGTGCATGCTGTAATTAATTGTTGCTCCCAGCCTTTCACCCTGCTGCCATCTTGGACCTTTTATGACCGTCATCCTCTGTGACAACAAGCAGATGGGAGTCTCAGTCCAGCTTCTGAGGCATGTCTGTCACTGAACTCATCTCCGTGTTGTCCTCTCAGTCAGTGACGCGTCAGCACCAGCCCGTACAGTTGCACCGTCAGCTTCTCCTCCTGCCATATGTGGCAGTGAAACTGAAAGCCCTTTCTGATGCCTCCATAGTGAGTAGAGTTAGCTGCATCAGCAGTCCCCGGCTCATCCAGTAGCACATAAGGAATTTCTTCCAGGGGGGAAACTTGGAGCTCCACGCTTCCGTGACGTGGGAGATATTGTTTTTTTTTTTTTTGCGTGTGTGTGTGTGTGTGTGTGTGTGTGTGTGTGTGTGTGCGTGACTCTGCAGAGGACTGCTGAAGAGTTGGAGCCGCCTCTGCTGCTTTGCAACACAATCAGGAGTCCGGAGGTTTTTACAGATGTTACTTTTCTCTTTGTGAGAAGGGAAGGAATTATATAGTTTTTGGTCAAAAGTAATTACTTAAAAAATTTCAAATATTCAATAACTGAAGATTTTGCAATCATTTAATGAATTTTGTGTTTTAAAAAAAAAAAAGTTTTTATTGTAGTAATTGAGCATTTTCTTGTCACTGCTGTGGGCTGTTATTTTCTTCCTGATTATTCACAGTCTTGACTGCAGTTTTCTTTATCTTTTTTTCCCAAATTTATAGACACAGCAGATTTTATAAAGCTCAGAACTGCTGATTTTAATTTCAGCTGTTTCCAGTGCCTCTTTCAGTACTTTGTACAAACATAAAATGTTTGATCAATTCAAAATTGGAGGGCTTGCCAATAGAATGTGTATAAATAATACAATAATTTCAGAAAAACCAGGTCAGAGTTTGCAGATGGTTTCTCTCCAATTCACTAAATATCCACAGATCTAGTACAATCATTGAACAGAACAAGTATCTAAAAGTAAAACCACTACTAATATATGTATTCATTTACATTAGATTTACTGAACCAGAAATCTCTGCAGTTAAAGAATTTGACAAACGTTTCAAAATGGAGAATGAAAATGATTCATTCTCCATCACTCTCATTTTAAGTGATGCTTAGTTTGCCATATGAAAAGGAGCAAAGCTCAGTTTTGTTTTTTTCTTCACATCGACGTTGAAGACTAAACTAATGTCATTTCAGTTCTATTAGGATTACCAACATTTCCATTTGTTAAATGGCAGAACAAAGAAACTGAGTTTTATTTTAAATTCAGAATTTCCTTACTATTCATTAGTTTTGGGTCAAATGTGGCATTTAGTGAATAGAATCCACTCTGGTAATCCCAGCTGACCTGAAACAAGAGCAGTTTAGTCTGCAGACGGTGAATAAACATGCTTCGAATGTAACTTATCAGGTTTCAGCCAGTCGTTGTGGCTGCCTGAGTAAACAGCTGGCAGCTTGTTGTTCTCTTTGTGGTTTCCACATACACCTCACTAATCCTCAAACTAGCAATAACATCATTAGCAGCTTCCACACGCTGTTGTTTTCTGTAGTTAACAGGGAAGTGGAGCTATCGGATTCCAGTTTCAAAAAAAGTTCAGGTAACACTTGTGTTCTTGCACTAGCTTAAAGCTTCCAGCCTAAGATGAAGAGCAAATGCAAACTTTACTTTCACAAAGTCCTGTTTATCTGGACTCCGATGCAGACAGCAAGAGGAACTCCAACAATAGTCGACTTTTAGACGATTAGATTCCTGTGAAATGACAGCACAAGCAATTACTCAGGTTTTCTCTTAAAGACAGGAAATGGTGGCCAAAACTTATACAGCAGTTTCAGAATTACTTAGAATGAACATGTAATTTAATAACTTCCAGAATCCAGATGTTGTAATCCTTTAACGGAACAGTGGAATAACCAGACGGGATGATATCCGACATGAATGTCCTCTCTGAAACAGTGACAAGTTACGCTGCGTAGAACGCTCAGGCCAAAAAGATTCTGTAGTTCAAACAGAACCAGAGTTTGCTACTGTCCTCTCACTGGTGGCTAACTGGAAGGTTTTGAAGCCGTCTTGAGCAGTGGACGGCTTTTTTGTTTGCTTCTCTAATTGAGGAACTTGATAGCCTTTCCCACATTTCTCCAGGGACGAAGAACGAGCTCGTGACGTTCCTCCGACGGGCTATCTGGTTTTCAGGAAGGTGTTCTGTGTTGAAGGGGCGAGGACGATGCCGCTGTTGGATGTGGAAGATTCCTTTGTTGTTGCCTGGGAGGCGGGATCCGAGACCGCGAACGCATAAAGAGCGACTTAGCATGAGAATGGAAACCCAAACACACAATAGGGCAGCTTGACCAGTTTGGGGTTTCGCTCTCCTGCATGGATTAATGTGAGAGTCTGTGTACAGCCCACGATAAACAACCATTCTGATCACCCTGTGTGTCTTTTTCCATCTTCCTTCCTTCCTGTTTCAGTATCTAAGAAGCACGGGAAACTGATCACCTTCTTGCGCTCCTTCATGAAGTCCAGGCCCACCAAGCAAAAGCTGAAGCAGCGAGGGATCCTCCGGGAAAGGGTCTTCGGCTGTGACCTGGGAGAACACCTCCTCAACTCAGGACATGATGGTAATGCTGTTTTTAATCGAACACTTTCAGTTTTTGCATGTAAATTAGTATTTCTGTGTTTTGGTTAACACAGAGGCACTGAGTGAATCAGCAGAGAGTATCCGTTCAGCTTTAAGCTAACAGTTTGGCTTTAGGGAGGCTTAACTGTGCAAAAACGCTCCCTGGGGATGGAGATGTTTACTTGCAGTTAATATAATACACATCATGTCAGTACACATCAGCTCTCCCGTCTCTTTCTGCTTCAGGAGAATCAAAATTTACATTCATTGGGCACAGACTGTTTGAGCTTTCCTCAGGTGAGCCATGGAGCAAAATGGAGTCCAGTCTCTACTCACGTGATCAGAGCCTGGTTTAGGTTTGCTTTAACCTAAATTTAGTCAGTTTTGTCTCTTTCCAAATTAGGGCTGAAACGATTAATCAGATTAATTGTGACTAATTCATTATTAAAATAATCGTCAACTCTTTTAGCAATCGATTAATCGGTTACTCAGCCATTTTTTCTTGTTAAAAAATAAGGAATTTAATTATTTGTTTTGCATCTTTTAATGCATTTACACCCCGTGTTGCACCTAAACCTGCTGTAAAAGCTGTGCAGGAGTTACGCAGCCCAAAGAGCACAACAGGAGTCTAAAGTGTTTTCTCAAATTTCAAAACGAGTCCGATTCACCAGAACCTTTCCCAACAACCCACCGCACCCAGAAGAACCTGCTTCTGCTGCCCCAGTACCAAACACCTCAGAGCTGTTGTGGTTTTGATTTTCTTCATGTTGTTGTCGTCGTCTTTCGGCGAATGAGCCGAGCCCGTCCATCCTCTGAAGAAACTCTTCCAGCTTTCATGTTTGCTCTGCAGCTGTGTGGAGTTAATCAGAACAGCTGCTCCCCTCGACATCACATTCTGTCTTCCTCTGACTGGTGTGTGTTGGTGGGAGGTCTGGAAACTCTGCTTCACACATACACATTCTTACTTTATGTCTTCTATAAACATGGAGCACATGTAGAAAACTTAACATGTCTGTATGATTCACAGAAGCTGAAGCAGAATGGAGGAACTTTAGTTAAAGGTTTATTTGTTCCCAACATGCAGTCACACACACTTTAACGCTGTGTGTGTGTGTTGGATTGTCTCAGTCACAGGCATCTTATCTTACCATGGAAGTGCTAACATTACATTACATGAGGATATTTTTTTATTTAAAAAGTGCTCTCCCCTTTTCTTTTCAAACTGCGTTACGTTAAGAAAGCCTGCAGATGTTTTCCACCAGCCTGATGATTCCCTACTCAACCCTCAACTGCAGGGCTCTCTGTTCATGGAACTGTAGCGCTCAAATCAGACAAAGCTGATTGGAAATAGATTTCATGCTGCTCTTCTGTTCTGTGTTGGCAGTGCCCCAAGTCCTCAAGAGCTGCACAGAGTTCATCGAGAAGCATGGCGTGGTGGACGGCATTTACCGCCTCTCTGGGATCGCTTCAAACATCCAGAAATTGCGGTAAGGAGGCATTTCCTGCTGAACGGAGTTTGAGCTCAGAAATCGTTGCGAAGACCTCCAGGCTGCTCCAGAAAAGTTGTCACTTTCTAATCGCTACGTAGATGGTAATGTAAAATCTGTTATGCTGATAGGAGGCAGAGTTTCATGTCATTAAGTTTCCAGGAGCAGAATGGATTCCTGCTTTAAGTTTGATGGTCCAGCTGCCAACTTTCAGGAAACTCACTTTATACTGGTTCATTCCTTGGTGTTTCCTTCTTATTGGCATCAACTCAAGAGTAACGATTGGACTGTGAACATGTCTGAACAATGGCAAGTTTGCATGTGGTCTTGTTTAGATTTTCATTTCTAATGTTTGTTATTGGACTGCTGAAATGAGCGGATCTCCTTTGATTTTGCTCATTTTGAGCAAATACTTGTGGTGTTTTTGTTTTAATTCATTGTCTCTTTTTCATTTCCTGATTCCATAAACCGGCACCCATAAGTGACGAGTAATTTTTCAACTGTGAACTATTCACTGGGCTTCTGCACATAAAGGTCTGAGTCTGATTAAAACATTCCTACATGTTTTGTCTCAATCGTTGAGGCTTAATCTGAATTTTCAACAAACTTTCATAAACATCAGTTTATGAAACCTATTTTAGGACACCATTTTTCCTCCCCAGAATTGGTTTGTTTTTTCTTTTCATTGCTTTTTAGGGATGTAGAGCTTCCTAAATCACAGTTGACCCAGAAACCCAGTTTTTAAGCTAACTGTTAAAAATATCAAACATGTACAAACTGCTTTAAGGAGCTGCTTCTAACAAATCTAAGTAGATAATTAAGCAGAGCTAATTTAGATAAAAAATGAACTACATTAATAAACATTAAAACATTTTTTTAATCACATTCTTGGATTGGAAGGCGAACTTTGTATCATGTCGTTTCAGGATCTGTAGAACAACTCAATACATTTCTTTGCTCTCAAACATCCAGACTATGTTTGAAATTTAAATTTGGAAAAGCATGAAATTCTGAAAAGGAGAGTGTGTTGCAGTTTTTTTCCTCCACAGATCTTCCCAGATTCATAAATGATTCACAGTTGCATTTTTCTGTCGTATTAGCGCATTGACTCCTGCTTTGTTCTTTCTGTCTTCTTCATCAGGCATGAGTTTGACTCGGAGCAGATACCTGACCTGACCAAAGATGTTTACATCCAGGACATCCACTGTGTCGGCTCGCTGTGCAAGCTCTACTTCAGAGAGCTGCCCAACCCACTGCTCACCTACCAGCTCTATGAGAAATTCTCTGTAAGCAAAATCCTCCACGTAGATCACATATGGGTGCTTGGAAAGTTTATCTCTTGGTGCAAAGTTTTCTTCGTCCAGAGTGTAACAGGAATGTTTTGGGCGCTCCCTCTTGTCAGACTAGCTGTAACTGTTCTTGCTGCACAATTGTTTGTAATTTTTCTTTTTTCTTTTTTTTTTTAAACAAAGTTAAATTCTTCAAAAGTGATGACAATATAAGTCACAGAAAACCCCAAAATATTAGCATTTTACCTGACACGCCCTGTCGTTAGAAATGCGGCCAGCCACACTTTGTGACTTGGAATAAAAACCTCCTCCAAGCACAACAGAGCCGTCCCTGAGGCCGAGGTAAATGTTTTCTGGTTGCCAGGGCTGCACAGGGGAGGATGGGGGGCTTCACTCGTTGCTAACTCCACTCAGGGGCTTTTATACCAGCAAAGAGTAACAATGTGTTTAATATTGTTCCCTCCTGCCATTCACCTCTGGCCTTGGTTTCATTGTGAAGGAGGCTGTATCAGCAGCAACGGACGAAGAGCGACTCATCAAAATTCATGACGTCATTCAGCAGCTTCCTCCACCTCATTACAGGTCAGTGTGGTAGCACACTGCCATCTGCTGGCAGTTTAAGAAACCTTGGTTAAAGCTACTTAGGACTTGTTCATGTTTGCTGATGTTAAAACTTAAAACACACTAAAAGGGAATAACTTAACAGTTGATCCCTCCTGTTGTTTGTGTGACACAAATGGAAGTTGCTCTACATACTAATTAGTCCCTAAATCTAGTAGGTTCAGTGGTTTGGAAATGACTCTGCAAGGATCATTAGTTGTAACATTACCAGCTGAATCTCTGGCGATTATTATTGGATTTCCAGGACCCTGGAGTTCCTCATGAGACACCTGTCCCGTCTGGCAGCATTCAGCTACATCACCAACATGCACACAAAGAACCTGGCCATTGTCTGGGCACCCAACCTGCTGCGGTAAGAGTCATCATGGTCAATATCTTCTTCAGGGTTTTTAACGCTGTGCTATTTACGTGACACCCCAAAGTTATTTTTCTTCAGTTTTCACTAAACTGTTTCTTTTTGAGGATAATACTTAGAAATTCAGAAATCTGTTGGCTACGTATTCTGTAAAATAGAGGGGATGTTGTGCTATATTTAACCATCTGTTGATTTTCTTCTCCATTGTGATGCATGTACACAGACCGTAACAACTGTTCCACTAAACTGAGCTATTTTGTGTTGCAGATCTTTAATTAAATGTTGCGGCAGCAACAGCACAATCTCTTTTGATTGTGCTGTACCTCGTAACATATTTGCCAAGTCAGCCAGGAGTTTCAACTAACAGTAATCAATCCAAACGAGGCTCTAACGCGACATCAGGTTTAATTAGTTGAAGCGGAGTTGAAAACATTTCATCATTTCAATACAGAATACAGAAATTATTTATTGATCTGTGGACAGGTACAAAATGTTTTTTTTGTGTTCGTGTAGGTGGGCATAGTAAACCAGTTTATTTTGGCTCATTAAATGTACAGGATAAATATTGATTGGATTGTGTTTAGACTGTATGTTTACATTCTTCTGTTTACATTGTTCTGTACTTCTGTCTTTCAAAAGGTAATGCATGTCATTTCAAGGCCAGTCATATATACATTCCAATTGATTCTTTTTATCAAACGATGCAGTCAAGTGTATCATTCAAATTGGTTATAGTTTTCTATCTAAGGATCCCAGCAGACTGCATCAAGTCACTGACTTGCAGCGTTTACTACTCCTGGATGAACACATAGCAACTATAAACAGTTGCCTGCGTTATGTACTTATGTCACAATACGTAAAACAAATGGATACTTTTGAAATAATGTGCTCAGGCTTCTTTTACTGTAGTTCTTTATTAAAACAAGCCTGTTCTGTATTTTGTTGACTCAGGTCAAAGCAGATTGAATCTGCCTGCTTCAGCGGCACAGCAGCCTTCATGGAAGTACGAATTCAGTCTGTAGTGGTGGAGTTCATCCTCAACCACGTCGATGTGCTGTTCAGCGCCAAACTCAGCTCCCTGATCAGAGAGGGCACAGGTACACACAAACATCTCACTGCTGCATGTACTGCAGGCTCCATGTCTACATTACTGCCATTCATTTCCTGGAACTGCATCACCAGGACACAACTCTCTGTCTCGACCCAAATCCCTGCTGGTTTCCTCACCTTCCACCAAACTTCTGAGCTTGGAGGAGGCCCAGGCCAGGACTCAGGCTCAGATCAACTCTCCTGTGACTGAAGACAGCAAGTACATCGAGGTGGGCGAGGGTCCAGCCGCCCTGCAGGGGAAGTTCCACACGGTCATCGAGTTTCCCACTGAGAGGTTTGTCATGTCAGTGCTTCAAGAAACAGTCATAATTTGGAATGAAGTGATTAAAATCCTGTACTCTGTCTCCCTCTGCTGGAAGCTTTCTGAGTATTTAACTCCCACATTTCCATCTGTATAACCAGATTTTTCAGTGTTTTACCTTTATTTAAAGAGGTTGTATTAAGTCAAATTTAGGCCTATGTCTCTTTAACAACTCTTTCTGAAACTCCACCTTCAGGAAGTCGTGACAACATCACCCCTCCATTAATCCGTGAACAACATTTTTACCAGTGTTTCACTGAGAAGTAGTTTGTACAATGAGCTCAGCAGATGAGCCATATTCTAATCAAAAACATACCAGGAGTGTTTCCTTGATTCTCTCATGTCTGTTTGAAAAATCCTTTAATCCTTAGCAGCCCCATTAAGCTGTGCAGAACACCTGGGTGGATCAAGCACCACTTTCGAGTCACAGCTCCTTCTCAGACCTGTAATTTCCAAGCTTTCGAGCTTTTGCCTTACAGACCCTTGCTCCCAAACTAATTCCCCACCCAGCTCCTTCAGACTAGCCAAAAGCAATTAGCAAATACCTGGGGGAACGGCTCATCTGCTGAGCTCATTGTACAAACTACTTCTCAGTGAAACACTGGTAAAAATGTTGTTCACGGATTAATGGAGGGGTGATGTTGTCACGACTTCCTGAAGGCGGAGTTTCAGAAAGAGTTGTTAAAGAGACATAGGCCTAATTTCAAGGCGCTAAATTACCAAGTCAGATTTATCTTAAGTCATATTTGATATAAAAAGCATTTTTATAACAATTGATGGTAACATATTTACTTAATTGTGCTATAAAATGGCGCTATGTGTGTGAAAAATGCATAATCTTCCCCCTGTTAAAACATACCTCGGAATGGGTTCTTTAAAAATCTGCAATCTCCTAATGTTTAGTGATGCTCCACAGGAAAAGGCCACCTATCAAATCCAAAAAGTCTCCTGTGGGAAGCTGGCGCTCTTTCTTCAACCTCGGCAAATCGTCTTCTCTGTCCAAGCGTAAGCTGCAACGCAACCCCAGTGAACCCAGTGAGTTGAAAGCCATGGCTCTCCCTGGTGAGTCTGTAGTGCTTTAACTAAACAGCAGCTGTCTGCAGGAACCCAGAACTGTGCATTTAGAAACCCTGTGTGACGTTTCAGGAGGCCGAGGCGACACGGCCACATTAAGGTCAGCTAAAAGCGAGGAGTCACTGAGTTCACTGCACAATGTTGAAGGTAATAATTTATCTGGTGCATTTTTACTCAAAATCCTTGTGCTTGTCTAGAGATGCAGAAAAAATCTATTTTATACAGAATTAAAATTCCTCATAATGGGAATGCTGATTCAAAGCGCTCAAAAATCGACTTTAGTCTCCATAATTTTTAATATTTTGAATAATTTTTGATTTGATATATTTTTGATTAAGAAAGTCAAAGACAGGGAGCAAAGCTAACACAATGCCGGTTATTTAATATTTTACTTTAAATATGAATTGATTAAATTTTATTCAGTATCGAACCTTAAAGAATTGTTTTAAATTAACTTTCTATTTGTCCTTGTCGATTCATAATTTAAGCAGGATTTCTGGATTGTCCAAATCAAAAAGTTGTTTCTGAATCAAATTGTGAGACACTGAAAGACTGGCATCTCTGATGTCATCTCACTGTGACTTCTTGTCCTCCTCTAGGGGAGTCAAAGGTGTACCGTCCTCGCCGTCCTCGCTCCAGCAGCGACGCGCTATCGGCCTCCTTCAACGGAGAACTGCTGGACAGCCGACAGCAATGCAACTCCTACGACAACTTCGGCACCACGGAGGACAGCGACGGAGACGACGGGCCCATCTGCGTCCCCGCCCTGATCTCGCCGCCCCGCTCGGCGGGTGAAGATGTGGACCTGAGCCCGCCGGACATTGGCATGGCCTCGTTAGACTTCGACCCCATGTCTTTTCAGTGCAGCGTGCCAGACACCACCTTTGCCTTCCCCCTGGGTGACTCCTCCACTGGCGCCGAAGGCTCCACGTTAAAGAGAAGCCCCAAGAGCAACGGCTCAGACTTCATCACCGCCTCCTTCCCAGGCAGCGTGACCTCCCCGCTGTTGTCTGCAGACTGCAGCATGGCTGCTGCAGAGAAGGCAGAAAGCAAGAACCTGACTACGTCTTTCTCCTACACTGAGAAGCCCATGCAGGCCGTGTCACCCATTAAATGTGGGAAAGCCATCAGTTTGACTCATTTTGCTAAGTTAGAGCTTTTCTCCCCAGAGATTCCTGACAGAAACGGAGCTGGACTGCCCATCTCTAAGCAACCTTTATCTCCTCCTCCAATGCCCAAGGAGTCTCCTCCTCTGATGGGCAGTGTGCTGCTTAGGGGGGCCGAGCCGTCACTCACTGAAGCTTTCCAGAAGGAGCTGCACTCTAAGCTGGCGACCTTTGACACGTTGGACAGTCAGGACCTTGTAGGAGAGGAAGCAGTGGAGCAGGAACCGGTAACCACCAGCCAGGAGCATCAAGGTAAGAAGAAGACAAAGGATCTCTGTAGTCTGATGCTTCTGCTTTTACCGTTTCATGGTGTGTTCAGACCGAAAGCAATTTGAGCGTCAGGGGCGTCTGTTTACGTGCAGCTTCTATCCGGATGCTTGTCCAAGGTGCCCCGAGAAGTCTCATCTGGCGCTGCGTGTTTTAAGAGCTTTGAGTGTTCGATGTGCATCCACGTTACAAACTATGAACTTTTGCAGCTTGATTCAATCAGACGTAGTGGCCTGCAGTTGGTGTCCTGATAGGAGATGTAGCCAACAATGCGGGTTAGCAGGTCGTCAAACTGGGCTTGGGTGAGCAGTGCGCAGATAAGTCATGAAATTCACAACTCCTCTGAATTATCTGGTGAAATTAAACATGGCGTAGAGCTGCCGACAACAACATTCTCCTGCTTTCTCTGAATAAAGCCAAGACTCAATATTTCATACACCATTGTGCAAAGAGACCAGGAGAGGGAAAAAGAGGCAACAGTTAAAAGTCTGGAGCTCCTCTCCAGCTTTGGTTCTAGAGCCATTTTGAGGCTCCATATCAAGCAACCAGCTTGAGGTGTTGGGCATGTTTTTGACATGCAAAATACATTCGGTCTGAACACAGTATCAGTGTTTTTTTTAGTGATTTAACCTGAATCTCTCGCTACCTTACCAAAGCCCCATGCTCAACATCCCCCACCTCCTTGTCTTGAACCTTCCTCCCTGCTGTCACCATCATACTCTGTTCTCTTGCTTCTTGATCATTAAGCTGCACATCCCTTCTGTTCTTGTCTTCCTGGTAGGAGTCCCCACTCCAGATTCTTCAAAAGACCTCCCCCCTCGTTCCCTCAGCTCTACTGCCCCCCCTCCCCCTCCGCCCCCTAAAAACGCTGCCCGCATGTTGGCCCTAGCTCTGGCCGAATCGGCCCAGCAAGTCTCCGTTCAGTCTCAGCCCCAGTCCTCTGGGCCCCCCGCGCTGGTGTCCTCTGTCCAGCCGCAGGCCTCACACGTTCCAGAATCGACCCGTCCACCAGCTCCACCAACCCACGCTGCATCTGAGGAAGGAGAGAGAGCAATAAGTTCTCCGCCACCAAGCGTTACTTCTGATACTGTTATCACCAGCTCGCATGATCGAACCACTTCCAGCCCACCAACCAGCCCGCCGCCATCACAGTTCACCAGCACCACCACCAAGCCATCAGACAGTTCTGCTACAGCCCAGTCCAGAACTCAGCCAGAGACTGAATCCACCACGCCAAGCACTCCGCTGTATAAATGTGCCCAAGTTCCCACAGCAACCAGCCTGACCTCTCCAACCAGGAAGAGTCCTGAAAGGCAGCAGCAGGTCTCCAGACAGGCCCCCGGTCCCAGCAGCTCATCTGGTGCTGCTGCAGCCACGACCCCAAGAGGCTGCAGCAAAGATGAAAGAGTTCTACAGCAATCTGATTCTGAGGTAAATGTTAGTTCCCCATGGAGGTCAGAGCTCTGTCGCTCTGTCATGATCCCAAACTACAGCATATGATAAACGTTGTTGCATAATAGAGACTTGCTAACCAAAAAATGTTTAAGCTGAATTTGGTGTCAGATTGTCTAAACAATAACTGAAAATAGGCTGGCAGTTGACAGATGTTCACACCTGGTGTGTTGAAGGTACAGTGGAAACTTTTAGCTGACTTAAGTTTATTATGCGTAGCTCATCTCAGAAGAAAAGGAAGTTCAAAGTACTTGATAAAAGCATAACACAAAAAAACGCTCAGACAAAATATCCAGTCAGCTTTTGTTTCCAAGTGCAGCGGCAGCTTGAAGTGTTTGTACCTGCAACATCAAGTAAGAAGGAAATATCTGGTGGACTCTGTTTTTGTGGTCTTTGCATGTCAGGGTCTGCTGAAGGGAAATAAATACTACAACAGGGAATACCCATTAAAAGTGATTCTCCTCTCTCTGAGTTGTCACCAAGTGTGGTGACAACTCAGGGCAGTGCAGAATATTGATGAGGTTTGTTTGACTTTTCCCAACTGGAACAAATCCTAACTTGTCTTTTATTTTCTGTTCTTTGAATCGTCAGATGAAAGCTGAGGATTGTGCGTCAGCTAAGATCCTTCCCAAACCATCAGAGCAACCTCTTCCAGCAGCTCAGAAACCCAATAGGCAGCCAGTCTCGCTTCCTCAGAATCAGCCTCAGGCTCTGCTCCACAACCAAGTTCACACACAGACTCCGTCTTCCACCGCAGTCTTACTCAGCTTCCCAGCCCCACACCCATCCCCAGGCTCACCCGTCTAAAGCTAGTGCCAGAATAGCACCCACCTCAGCGGACCCTGTTGAGAAGCCGTGGGAAGCCATTAAACCCGTACAGCCATGTAAAGAACCAGCCAAACACAATGACTCTTATGGACCCACTCCTCCTGTTCCCCCAATTCGCACCTTGGAGAGCAAACTGGCCACAGCAGCACTTAGTCAGAGTGAAGCTTCCTACGAGATGTTCAGGGAAGGCCCTTCGGCTAGCCGCCTGACAGAGGGTGTTCCTCATCATCCTCTGTCTCCACGTAAACCCTCCTCTCACCAGCCAGCTTACATTTACCATGTTAAAGGAGAGCCTATCCTTATTGAAGCCCCAGGAGCAGCGTACTACCCCCAGAGGCCTGTTCCTCATCATTACCGCCCGGACAGTGTCATCCCGCACTCCTACGTGTCCAAGTCTGAGCCTCAGATAACCTACAGTGCCCGAGCAGACAACAGATACAGCACCTTAGGTCCCAGGTCCTACCACCACTCCATAAAGCTGAGAGGAACCCCCAGGGGTGTGCATGTCTCCCCCGGGCCGGATCGTCAGGGCTACAGCCATGACAGAACCCATGGCTATCCCACCATCCGCAGAGTCCACTCCTTCCATGTCCCTCCCACCATTCGCTCTGTCCCCATCCAGAGGACTGAAGTACCTCCGGAAGACGACATGTTCTTCCATCATCGGCCCGTTTATCAGTGCAAGGCGTACCAGCAGCCTCCGCAGCAGTCATCCCAGACCGACTACCACGTCACCCAGCTGCAGCCGTACTTTGAGAACGGCCGGGTGCAGTACCGCTACAGCCCGTACTCTGGCTCTGTCCCGTTGGAGTCACCTTTCTATGACATAGATCCTTACAGCACAATCCGAGTTAGGCACTTTCACTCCTACGGAGGCCGGGACGCCGGTGCTGCTGGAGGCCGGCCTGGTGGGAAGGCGGCTGGTTACCACTACGTCTCTCGCCATGGACTGCCCCCTGGCAAAGAGCATGGCTTTGTCAGCAGAGACATGCCTCCTGGTCACGGGAGCAAGGAATCTGCCTTGTTCCTGCCATGGGACCCGGAGGAGGCAGAGAGGCTTCGCATGCACTCGATCCGCAGGGAGAGCAGGGCCAGGCTGAAGCTCAGAGGCCCTGTCCTCTCGCAGTACGACAACGTTGGCCTCTTTACACCAGCAGATATGTCTGGGTATGAAACCTTGCACCTGCGGAGTAAGTCTGACCCCGGAAAAGCTGTGCTGCTTCCAGTGGAGAGCAAAGACGGACGCTACCTTCCCAGACACATGGTGTCTGACCCTGATGGGCTCGTCTACATGGAGACAGACAAGCATGTCCACGGCAGCGGAGTGGGAGACAAGTCAGACGTTTCTAAGCAAGGCGTCTCCAAGAAATGCCAGTCATCTCACTCTCTTCCCACGTCTCACCAGTCAGACAGCAACCGGCACGAGCTCAAACACGAGAGCGGAGAGGACAAGCTGGGTGGCGACAGTGGCAGGTCCAAACACCGGCAGGAGCATCCCACCAAGAAGCCCTTCCAGCCACGGTACGAGTGTCCTGATTCTGACCACCACCACCATGACAAGCTGAAGTCATCCGGTGGTTACCACGGTACTGACGAGCCTCCGCCCCGGGACCAACTGGCCCGTTGCAAACCGGAGCGTTCCCACAGCGTCCGAGAAGAGCAGCATCTCAACCAGAGCAAAGCAGATCTGGACTACAGCTACCAGAAACACAGCAACAAACCCACGCAGTCCCACTACGACAACCTGGATGATTATCACCCGGTACCTCAGCCTCAGGCCCCGGTCCAAAAACACGCAGGCTCCAGCTCCGGCTCATTCCCTGCCAACCCCAGCAGCAGGGCGTACTCCACGGCTCTGGGCCAGGGAGCCTTCATCCAGACTGAACTGGGCCTGCAGAGGCCCGAGACAGAACTCCGTACCGAATGAAGCGTTTGGGTGGGAAGGGGGAAAAAACTGTTGATGTATGGGTGAGCAGACTCTGCAGGACAGTGGACTGCTAGAACCCTCATATTTTTGCTTTTTCTGTATTTTTTATGAATTGTAAAGAATATTGCAAGGCTTTTTACTGAGTCCTGAATGTACCTGAAATTATTGTCCATTAGGTCACAGAGCTGTGACTGACTGAGACTGTAGCCAATTATAAATGTATATAAGAAAGACGTAAGGTACTTTTAGCAGGAACCCCAAAAATGTAAAATATATACTATATATATATAGAGATATAGATATATAAATATATGTTCTACAAATAAAATCACTAGTAAAAAGGGATTTTTAGTTGACTTTTTTTAGGTGTGGAGCTGGGCATGAGAATCAACTGGAAGTGAGATTTGCATTTTAGTAATTCATGATCAGTTGTGTGTAGATCTCTTGTTGTGTTCTGTCTGGATGTTACAGCACAACGTAAAAGGACATCCCCCCCAGCCCCGGTACCAACATAAGAAGACGGTTCTGTGTGTCCATGTTGGCTCTGATGAGTGGAAGACGTGACATGGAGCTACCTGGGTTGTCGCAGTGGTTATCAATGTCTTACTCTCTCTGTTACTGTGCCATTTTTTAAGGTAACGTTACTCTAAACTGTTTTCAGTGGCTTTTTTTTTTTTAATCTTCAGTACTTGTGTGTTTTCTGTTGGAAGAGGGACCAAAGACTTGGCACAGTTGTTGCACATATTGAGGTGAAGATGGGAAAGTGGATGAAAATTGTAGCTTTTGAAATTCACAGTGGTGTTTGTTTGTTTTTATTCATTGTACTTTCAGGTACTAGACTAATTGATTAAAGCTGAAACAATGTCTTCTCATACAACATGATGAAAATGTTGCTGCTGCTTTGTGGGAAAACCAACTTGTCAATGAGCCTTAAAATTTTGTTCCTGGAGAATCATACATTGTTTACTGATACTGTTAACGACAGAAATGATGTTCACCACTTTCAAGCAGATTTAGTTTTTAAGACATTTTAGTTGGTTTGGAATTTTAAATGGTGAGGGAATGTTTTTGTTTCTGCTTTTCTTTTCTTCAGATAGTGTGTGAGTCCATGGTTTTCAGGCTAGAGATAGATGTATAGTACGTCCATCCATTAGTCTAATACAAGGCCCTCTGGGCCAGAGCAATGGATGGCATACCGTATAAAACCAATACGTTTAAATCCAGGTGTACTCTGTAACAGTTTAACTTCTATATTGCTTGCAGGTTTCGCCCCTCTTGCCTTATCTAAAGCCTGTACCTTCTCAGATGGGCTGTTACAATAAGGCACTGTGTACTTGAATGTGAAAAAACTCATTTCAAACTGGAGGAGTCTAAAGTCAGATATCAAATAAATAAAGGTGTTCAGGAATTGCTCATCTGGATGGGGTTTTTTTATTATGATGTTTGTGCATTCTGTGCTGCCATTCATTCAGAAGGAGAGTTCTAGCAAAAGGATAAAAAGCTTCATCAATGGTTCTGTTGTTTTCCACTGTCTCCGGTTGGGTTGGGGGTCTATCAGGTCCTAATACTCACCCCTCTCTGCTGACATACTTCAGCTCATTCTTGGCGATACCAAGATGTTTCCAGACCAGATCAAATCTGTACAGGTACAAATATGTACAGATTACAGAGAAAACTGTAATCTTTAATAGAAAAAAATGTCTATTACAGATGAAATAGTAGTTACCAGACATCACAAGCACATCATATTATCTAGAATCATCACAAATGGAGCAATATGTTCTAAGCGTTTCTTGTAATTTTACTGATTATGGCCTGTAGATCCACCCATTCATCCAAACACCTGCAAAGGTCTCCTGAACCGTTCAACGGTGAGTCAACTGCTATCATGAGGAAGACTTCTGACTGGACAGGTGTCCAGGAAACGGGTATGGACACCCTTGACCCTTCAAAAGTCACTTGCTGAAGAAGCTGGTTTGTCACAGAGTTCTGCATCCAAGCATATGGACAGAAAACTGAAATCATTTTCCCAGAGTCTGGAAGAAGAGGGGAGAGCCACAGAATTCATTTAGGATCCTTTTAAACAGTATTGTTTTTCGTCATATCACTTGGTGTTGTGGATAAAAACTCTGTGAAGTGCTTTGGAAATCTTAAATCTGGAAAGTTTTAAAAATAAAATGAAAATCAGAGTTAATCGCTTTACAAACGACTGTGATTCTGTAAACATTCTCCAGCATTAGTTCTGGGTGTTAGCCTGCTCCTGACCCAGGAGGTCATTTCAATTAGCAGGAATCTTTCCCAAATGAAAAGCTGTCATCAGCAGAGCCACAGTATGATGCTCCACTGAGATTAGCGTTAATGTTAATCTGCATCAGATTAACAGTTTAAAATCATACGTAGACGATATTAAAAAAACAAAACCTTGAGTTGAAGCTGAGTCATTATGAGCATCTTGTTAATCTGCAGATTTATTGAATCATTCAGCTGCTTTAAATGCCAACGTGTTAAATATGGAGGCAACCACTATTTCCTATTCTGCGTTTTACACGGGGCGATTAAACCTTAAAAATAAACCCATTTTTTTATCTTTTTTTTTTTTTTTTTTTTTTTTTTTACATCTGCTTATTTATTATCCCCATACTGTTAATATTGTTGTTTTTATGAGCCTTTTATGTACTTCCTGTTGGGACCACGTTTGAAAAACGTCAGTCACGTAAATAAACACGTTTATCTTCCAAATTAAGCTTACTCTATTGAATTGTGACCCTGTTTGCCCCCCTCCCTCTCCGCCACGCTTTGGGTGGAAAAAAGTTCCAGTGTTTACAAACGTTGGCGTTGCATTGTGGGAGTCCGTTGATTGACACCGGCGCCATTTTGCTCCTGCTCGCTCCGCTTCCATTGTGTGAGAGATAGTAAATATCTGACACTGCCACACAACCACAACACACCGGAACGCTGCGAAGCAAAAGCCGAGAATTCAGCCCCGGTACGTAAACGTTTCCACATACTTGTTGAACGTTAGGATATAAGCCGTTGTTTTGTGTTAGAATTGGACGACCGGGAGTGTTTTGGGAGCTTATAAAGCGTTTAAATTCGACGCCGAGGTGAAGGCGAGAAGCAGCTGCCTCGATGCCCGGACTCGGAGGAAAACGGCTCGGTGCTTCCGCCGCCGAGCTAGCTGCTCCACTTTCAGCGTTCCTCTCTAATAGCGCGTCGCGCCCACGACTCTGCTGGGGTTCTGATACCTATGTGTTTATCCTGTAATTTGTTGGTAGTTTAATGCGCCCACGTTTGTAGTTTCGGTGGAAAATCATTCAAGTTTCCATCCTGTTCGTTGACTCTACATTGGTAGGCTGGTTCGTTTCAGTCTGCGGCCATAAGCTTGCGGAATGGGGCGGGGCTATAGCTGTTCGTCCCGCCTTGAAGCCATGCAGTCTGAAAGGCTATTGGTCCACAAACACGGCTGCGCCTCACCGGATTGGTGTGTTTTCTTGCGTTCGCCCGTTTCACACTGTGATTGGCTGTAGGGGTTTGGGGTTTTGGTTTTAGTGTTTTGATTGGTTGGGTACGACGTTTTTGGGTAACTGCCAAACAATTGTGCACCGAGGGTTCCTAGGGGACGTCGGAACTGAAAGGAGAAACAAACAAAACAGCGGAATTGGAGGAAATAAAAACACTGATGAACATGGTTTCACTCTGAGCTGCAGCTGCGTAGGTAAGCGGGGATTTGGCAAAAACGAAACGCTTTACATTTAGTCTCCAGCAGAGGTAAACAACCCAGAGAAACAATCCTGAAAAGTGTCTCACTGAGCTTTTGTTACCGGTATCCTCGCACAAAGACCCATCATTTGCAATGACATAGGGGGGGGGGGGAAGCAAGATGATGCTTCAAAGCATGTTTTATCTTTTGCGTGGTCCTTAAAAATAAAGAGAAAACTGTAATATATTTCAGTATGAAAATGGAGGAAAATCACATTTAGACAGGAGTCGAGGGATCTGTCTATATGGGGTTGTGTTGACCAAGTCCAGCCCAAAATGGCACCAACAAAGAAAAGGTGAGAAATGTCCTTCAATAAGCCTGGAGAATTTCCTGAATGAAGTTCAGACAAGACTTCAGGCTTTGTTCAAAACTGAATGGTCACCACACTCACTGGAATATAACCGGGGAGTGTGTGAACACTACAAATATATAGATGGACATCAATGATGGCCCCTAAATATATGGTGAAATTAACTCCGATTTCAATCAAAAGTTATGTTTCATTCCTTAAATGCCTGGTGGTGCTAATTAGCATCATACTTAAATTTCCACTAGCTGTTGATGCAATGTTCAATTGAATCATTTCTAATTGAACAACTGATTAACACCAAAAAAGAAAAAAGTTATTTTTGTGGTACTATTGGACACAAATCCAGGCATTAAGAGTTGATGATCTTGGTATAGAACAATATATACCGCAGATAATAAGTGACTGATTCCATTTTCCTTTGCAGGTGAAACCTTGTCGTCATGGCCCGTACCAAGCAGACCGCTCGTAAGTCCACTGGAGGAAAAGCTCCTCGTAAGCAGCTGGCCACCAAGGCCGCCCGCAAGAGCGCCCCCTCTACCGGGGGTGTCAAGAAACCCCATCGTTACAGGTGTGTGTATTCGCCTACAAGAAGAGGACGGCTTCCCAAAACTGGAGGCAATCACTGTTTGGTAGCATGCACTGAACCAGCTTCACTTGGTCCTTTTAAATGAATGCCAATAAGTGTAGGTGATTTGATAAAACATGCAGGTAAAAATAAAAATAATAGGTTTTTGTTATAATTAAGAAGAAAAACAAAAATGTTTGGAGACGACCACTCTAATTAGAATGAAGTGTTTTTCCTGGGAGGCAGAGTAATGAATTAAGTTATCAGTCATATTGAGCAGTGGGAGGTCCAGCCCCAGGCTTGGTTCTGATGGAGAACCCAGAAGACCAGACCAAAAATAACAAAATCCAGAACAGACAACTGCTTCTGCCTCAACTCCCCCAAGAACCAGCCGACTCTTCCTGACAAGCCTGTGTTGTCGTTTCAGGCCCGGTACCGTGGCTCTCAGGGAGATCCGTCGGTACCAGAAGTCCACAGAGCTACTGATCCGTAAGCTGCCGTTCCAGCGCCTGGTGAGGGAGATCGCTCAGGACTTCAAGACCGACCTGCGCTTCCAAAGCGCCGCCATCGGAGCTCTACAGGTGAGCGAGGCAACGGCGCTAAACGCTGCGTGGTGGAAGTTGTGCCGCTGACCCGCGCTCTGCTTCTGTTCCTGCAGGAGGCCAGCGAGGCCTATCTGGTGGGTCTGTTCGAGGACACCAACCTGTGCGCCATCCATGCCAAGCGGGTCACCATCATGCCCAAAGACATCCAGCTGGCCCGCCGTATCCGCGGAGAGCGCGCTTAGACACTTCTCTGCACTCCTGTTTTTCTGTCCCTGTCCTCACTGCTTCCTCCCAAGCCCTCCACCCTCCAGCCCCGCCCAACTTCTTAGTAGACTTTAGGCTGATCCTGATCATGAGCAGATAGAAACACGTCGAAGTCTGGTCTCTCGTAGAAGTTTTTCATCCTCATAAAATGTTTTTAGGGTACCTTTCTTCTTTTTTTTTCTTTTTTTTTTTTGTGCATGTAAAAAGTTTTGTGGATCAGATGCGCATGTGCACACACATACTCAAATGTGTATCACTGGATTTTCCTGGTGCTTCTCAACACGGAGCCCGCCTCTGAGCTCACCTGTTCTGTTGGAGGTCAGCTGGTGCAGCTCGTGGAGCAAACAGAGTCGGAGCGCAGGGATCTGGCCGAGGGGCTAGTCTGCTTAAGGGGAGCTGCAACTTCCACAGCAGGGTGCTATTAAAACTAGCCCCGAGGCCCCCTGAACACCCCCCCTCACACCACCCCTGACCCCCAGCTTGGGGGAGAGGCTGGACTGCTGCTCTGTTTGCGTGAACCCGCCAGCTCTGACCTTTCACCAACTGCACTTGACAAACGTCAATCTCTCGGTTCTTTCAAATTAAGGATTATTGTCGTGGGTGTGGTGTCGGTGGTTTGTTTTTTGTTTTGGGGTTTTTTTTTTTTCTTCTGCACATAAAATTCATAATTTACAGAGTATGTCTTATTTTACCACTTTCTAAATTATCAAAAAATAAAACAGAAAATTGAGTTTTCTGCAGTGATTTGATTCGCTGGAGGATTTTTTTGAGGAGCTTCTGTTTTCCCAGGAAACCTTTATTCCCATCTCAACCGCACGGGGGCGTTAGATCACCTGTTTGTTTGTTTTTTGGTGTGTTTTTTTCAGTTCGTCACTGCAGGTCTGTAATCACACTTGATGCTACTGGCGCCCTCTGCCTCCATAGATCAGCATTAGATTTGACATAGTGAAAGTTCTCTGCATGTTTCAGGTCTTCGTCTTTCCTGCCAGCTCTGAGCGTATGAACTGTCCCTTTTCTTGAAATTTCTGATACAAAATATAACCTCATAATTGTTTTCTTTTATATTTTTCTTATTCCTTGAGATTTTCAGACGTATAAATAAGCTGATCTTTGTATTTTCCAAATTTCTCATATTATGGTGGTAATAAATAGATGTTAAAACAAGTTTCACAGCGTGTGTGTGTGTGTGTTGTGTCCTTTACAGTATTTCACAAATGCGCCTTCATACACGTAAAGCATTGATGCCGATAGATCAGGGGTGTTCAGAGTGCAGCTTTGGGAGTAGCTTTGTGTTTATTTGTGATTAAAATGAGATTTTTGATCACATTTATGTCTTAAATAGAAAAAGTACAAAGCAGGTGTTAGTCTTTTATTAGCTACATTTTATGTTTGCTTTCATTTCAAAGTTACGCTAAGCATAAAGTTTTCAGGAATCCCTCATACTGAGCATGCATATAGCGACAGTGGAAAGGGAAAAACTCCCCTTTAACAGGAAGAAGCCTCCAGCCTCTTCGTGGCGAATGATGCGTCTGTCGCTGCCCCAAACGTCTGAGTGGCCTTGTGATACTTCAGTCTGCTGATGGAGATCACTTTACCTGGCTTGGATACGGTTCCTCAACACTTCCTGTCTGAATGACATTACACTGCCGTGTATCATCATGGCGTAAAGCTAAAAACAAAATAAATTTTATATTATGCTTCCCCTTTAAAGCTGAGGAGCACTTGTAGAAACATTGCATCCAGACTTTGTTGCAGTGTGTCCTGGAACATGCGCATAGCAACTGTTACCCCAATAGAAGTCTCATCTTTATTGTTTCTCAGGGTTTATCTGAGCAAGGAGGTAAACGGCTACAACTTAGGAGAGATTTGGGAGCCAGGAGTGTTGATTCCCAAGATGGAAGTATGTTTTATAATATAAATGACTGTTTCTGATTTGTGCTGCTACCATCCTCATCCTTCGCCTCTGATTGGGCAGGAATCACCATAGTTACTGCTCAGCAGGTGTTGGTCTGATTGGAGGCCTTCTAGCATCCATGATGGCTGTGGACATGGCTGATGTTGCCATTGCGTAATTTTTAACTTTTTTTTTTTTTTTTTTTTCAAATGCGCCTTCTTTTTATTTCTCCACGTGTTTCATTTAGAGAGGAAACGTATTTAGGCTAAATGGAGTCCCTAAAATCTAATGGAACAGTAATTATACGTCTATCAGTCGACATTTTTCGAATTTCTCGCGTTGCGGCCCTGAATGTTGACATTTTATGTAACAGACCAGCACAAAGTGGAGCGTGGCAGGGAAGTGTGGGAACATTTCTACATTTCTTTCGTCATCACAACTCTGAAAAGCGAAGGTGAACCTGTGAATCAGCCTCTGACTGGGTTTCTTCCAGGATCACTGAGTCTTCAGCTCCATCCCGCTTCCCTCAACAATTTCCGCAGTACAGCGCTGCCACCACCGTGTTTCAGGTTGGCGTTAGTGCATTTAGAGGGATTTTCCACATTTGTTGTTTGGCTTGTAAGTTAAAGAGTTATATCTTGTTCTGAGTTATATCTTGTCCCGAAGGCCTTTATTTATTGCTTTCTGTCTGACGCTCTTTCATGAACACAGCAGCATGTATGCGACTCTTTCATCATTTACGTTGGTAAAACCTTAAGGAAACCATTCAGTTCCTAAAGTAAAAGGAAGTCGATACAAATTCCTTTTCTGGGTAGAAATACAAGCGTGTGTGTGTGTGTAACTTTAGTATTTGTTAGTTAAAAATTGCTCAGTCTCACTTTTTCCCTTCACCTGCTGGTAAAATACACCCAACTCAAGAGAATCTGACTTTGTGAAAGGATATGGAAACGTCCCTGTTTTACTTCACCATGTAACAAACGCATCACCTTCATCAAGGTCTGCTGGCCGCGCCCCATCCCCCATCACATCTGCTCCTCCCTGGGATTACAGTTTGTCTGAAACACCCAGTGCTGAGAGGGGAGATTATGGCTGTACTGGCCTCTCCGAAGGGGGGCCAGGGGTGGCTGACCAATCGGAACAGTCAGACGCAGGGATTAACCAATCGTGCCACAGAGAGGGAGGGCAGAGGGGATTAAGCAGAGCACAGAGTGGGATTAGGTCAGAAAAGTGCTTTGAAATGTACTTTGTTAAACACTCACTTCTGCCATCACGCATCAAATTCCTGACAGTTCAGCAGAACTACAAGAAGCTGCATTTCTCCATGTGTAAGAAGTAAATTCATTTCTACTGTGTAGTCCTGATCTTCCACAGTCCCAATCAAATCCGTCGACTGTTTTTGTCAAATCTGGGAGACTGGCTTTAAATTTAAAAACACAACTCGATCCACGGCTGTGGACTAAAACACGTACTACTCCGAAATCCTTTGGCATATTCGATGTCACCATAGCTCTGTTTATGCGGTATTCAGGTCACCGGCGGATTACCAACTCGTCCAAAGAGCCGCAGAGCGTCGTGGAGGACGGGGGAGACGGGGAACCTCAGAGCACCCCGACGGAGACACGCCCGCGTTTAACTCCGCCGCTGACCTTTCGCACATTTTCCACGGCGGAAAAGCCGAGAGCGCAGAATGGAAAAAAGTTCAACAGAAGAGGTGGGGAGGTAAAAGGAGCGAGCCGCGGATGGAGGAGGTGGAAAAGGTTGAGGTGGGTGAGAGACAGAGGGGGATAGGGCAATAATCCCAACTAATTCACTTAGGGCATTGCTGAAGGGAGGCTAAGAGGATTGGGACACTCCCAGAATCAGATCACCTAAAATAACCAAGACGGAGCAGAGCGAGGTGGAGGCCGAACCGCCAACCCGACGTCGTCTGCAGACCGGACAGGACCACCTGCAGCTTGACCCCCTGACCTGAGAAACAAGACTTCCAAACTATACAACTCACCTCAATGACTCCAGTGCACACACACACACACACACCAACACACACACACAAAGAATAAACCACTTTAATACATCGACACAGCTAAAACAGAACATTTTTTTCGTCCTATGGAACAGACTGAAACGCTACACACCAACACTGATAAACATAAATGCCCCAAAAATGGATAAAAGCAAACGACAGAGCTAAACGTAGCATAAAGTAATGATAATAGTAATAATAAGTAGTTGAGAAAAACCTTAAAGGAGGTGCAACCTACAGTTCCTTCATCACAATGTGAGTTTAAAACACACAGCGAGTGTTATGTGCGTGTGACCTTTGACCCTGCGAGCCTCTGAAAGGCTGCAGGTTGTATATGAGCGTGAAGAGGACAGACTGTTGGACTCCATTCAAAAATACTTAATTGATCCAAAAGGGAAATACAAATGTTGTGAATCATATTCATTCAAATTCTTCTGTTACTGCAGATGTTGATGGCTGTTGGCAGGAGGGATCTCCTGTAGCAGTCTGTGTTACAGTGACTTTGAAGAAGCCTCTGACTAAAGACACTCAGTTTTCGACCAGCAGGCCTTCCAGTTCTGTCCGTCCCTACAGCACTCACACTCAGACGAAAAAATAAAAATAAAGATACAAACAGCCTAACAAACAGGAAACAGCAGAAACCTGCTAAGTCACACACACACACACACACACACACACACACACACACGCACACCCACACACACACACACACACACA
Source organism: Poeciliopsis turneri (assembly GCA_922788865.1). Lineage (NCBI taxonomy): Eukaryota > Metazoa > Chordata > Actinopteri > Cyprinodontiformes > Poeciliidae > Poeciliopsis > Poeciliopsis turneri. The sequence goes on from CAKLNU010000057.1 coordinate 748,789, forward strand.
CACACGCTCACACACTCGTGAAGGGACGCCCCTCCTCGCCTCCTAGAGGACCTGGAACTTCCAGGAGTTCTGGTCCTTGTGGTCCAGGCAGTCCATGGTAGTGAAGCCCAGTTTCCAGGCCTGCTGGTCCTTGTAGTCCAGGCAGTCCACGGAGGTGAAGCCCAGGGAGGAGGCGGTGCTGTAACCCTGCGAGGACAGCGAGGCCGGGGACTGGCTCAGAGAGCCCCCCATGGAGGGCACAGTGATGGGGCTGAGCGCGCCCCCGGTGCCCGACAGCTGCGAGTGCATGGGGGACAGGTAGGCGCTGCAGTCCAGGCCCGTGAAGTAGGAGGTGGCCCTGGGTGTAGGCCGAGGGCTGGCCGTAGCTCATGGGGTAGGGCGAGGGCCGCTGCATGCAAGGGGCGGAGGAGGCCAGCGGGTCGGGCAGCGGGGAGATGGCCGGGCTCCAGATGGACACGGCCGTGTTTCCTGTGCTGGAGCTGGGGGCCAGGCTGGGCCCGGCGGACTGAGCCGAGGAGGGGCTGTAGGAACCAGACGGGTTGGGGACTGGGTCGGGAGCGCTGGGCTCCTGCGCTGGGGAGGCCTTTTTCTTTGGAGGCCGGGGCTTGGACTGACCACTGCTCTGCTGCTGCTGCTGGCGGCATTTGGCACGGCGGTTCTTAAACCACACCTGGAGACAGAGAGAAATCGAGAGAGAGAGAGAGAAAGAGAGAGAGAGAGAGAGAGAGAGAGAGAGAGATATTAGAAACAACAAGTTCTGACTGGGAACAGAGAGCAGAAAGCGGAGCTGCGCGTACCTGCACCCGGGACTCGGGCAGGTTGATCTTCAGGGCCACCTCCTCCCGCATGAAGATGTCCGGGTACCGGGTCTTGGAGAACAGCGCCTCCAGGATGTCCAGCTGCGTCCGAGTGAAGGTGGTGCGCTCCCGGCGCTGCTTCCGCGGAGTGGCTGCGGAAAACGGGAGACGCACAAGAAAACGTGTTGACAGCACATGAGGAGAGATGTGGCGTCGAATGGCATCATAACGCAACAAACTCCACACTTCCATTAAAAATGTTTTATTTTTTTAAGAATGTGTTGGTTTTTAAACAAACCAACACATCGCGTTAGTTTGTCTTTGTCACTCAGTGCGACACAGACATGTAATCGTGACAAAAATGTCATTTACCAGGACAAACGTATCAGGTTAGATACTTTTATCTAAGTGTTTCCACATTGTCCACACTTTACTCGTGTGATGAGAGAACTGCGTCAAAAGTCAGAGGATTTTGTTTTAATTATGCCCGATGTGTTGTCGCACAAAACAGCAGTCCGGGTAAATGTATCTTAAAATCAGCCCGTTTTCCACACTGTGGACTCCTAAAGAATCCCACGCCGCCAAACTCACCGGTGAAAGGATGTTTAATATTCCGAAGTCTGTGTTTTACCAAATACAGTCATAAACCTTCCGCCAACACAAACAAAAAAAAGCAACTGTTTCTTTTCTGTTTTTCATCCTCGTTTCGGCTGCAGCGTTACGCACCAACCTGCGCGCTTTTACGCATCACTTGTAGCGCGTACAACACAAAGTAATACGAACAAATTGTTTTTTTTTTTCCCCCCTAGACATTATGAAATATTTTGACAAAATAAAACTTCCAGGTCGTACTCACGGGGATAAGCGACCGTGGTGTGGAGCACGTCCATCCCGGGACCGGGCAGGTTCAGCCCGTTCATGGTATAATGAGGTTGTTTAATGTAGGACATCATCCTTCCGGCAGCTTTTCCAAGCCCTGTCGCTGACTTGGAGGTCGGACGCGCAGCTCGGCAGCTGTGGGACCCTCGGAGCGCAGCGGCACCAACCCGGTCGGCGCGTCTGCCGGGATCCGCGCGCGGAGCGATGCGGGGACGCGCAGGAGAAACGTGAACAGGGATTTCTGTTTTTCTTTTTCTTTTCTTTTTTTTTCAAAGCGCTCTTTGAGCCGAGCGTGGGCTCAGCGGCGGAGGTCGGAGGGGCGCGCAGAGCATCCGGACTGACAGGCACCGCGCAGCTGAAGTGGCCCCCGGGATCCCTCTGCGCCTCGGACGCGTCGCGGCTCTGAGGTTCTTCTCCAGGACGCGCTGCTAATTAGAGGGAGCAAGTGACAGCAGCAGCAGCAAACCCCTCCCACACTACACGCACACACGGTGGCACACAGGCTGCAGAACTGGATCAAGTGTTTTTAAGTCCCCCGGACCCAGGAGTCAGATTCAGACTCAGATCTGATATGAATAATCGATTAACCGCTTCGATACAGAGCTGCAGGGTTACAAAAGTCTTTTAAATTTAAATTAATCCTATTGCATCATAGAACAGAAGTTTTGAATTTTTATTTTCTAAGTTTTGTCATTTTAAAAGTTGCTTGTAAAAAGCTTTCATTAGCAAAGTACAACTTCCTGTTTCCCCGGCACGTGACGTGATGCTCATATTGACACCATGAATAGTAAACAGGATGCCCAGGGTGGTAAAATAAAATCTCCAAAACTTTCAGAGATCTGCAGCAAAGGGTGGCACCTGGGGACCACCAGGTCTCCATAGCAACCAGGAAAACTGGTGCAAAGTATTGAAAGGATTACAATAACTGTAAAATCCAGAGATCCTGCTAATAATTTTTTGCTCCTGATAGGGATGAGCATTTATCGTATCGTTTGTCATTTATCATGATATGCTTCGTGTCGTGATAAGAATAAATTCCACGATAATTTCCAAATCACGTTTAGAAAATACTCCAAAACTCTCCGTATTGTTGGCACTGTTATTTTATTTTATTTTATTTTACAGTTTTCTCCACTGTTTTGTTCAATGAGAGCATCAATAAATCAATAAAAAACACATGCACATATATATAAATATATATATATATTAAATGTGGTTATTTTGTGCAGTTTAGTGACACAAATCACACTTCTTTATGTGACTCGGGTCCTAAAGAACCGTATTACAAATGGATTATATTTTTCAAGAACGCTATTTGTTTTTGTGGGAATAAAGAGTTCTTATGGTCACATTTTTTCGCTACCACAATAGTACCATAAAATACTATAATAACATTTTGAGTAAATATTGCCCTCTCCTAGTTTATGAGGGTTTTTTCTCTACTACCTACAATAAATGTCCTTAACAGAAATGTTTTCTAAATGTTTCAGACGATGCTGCAATAAAATCTGAACTTATATCAAGGCTTTCGTCTTTAGCAGAATGTGGGATGCTTGACGTGTCACAAATACATCCTTAGAAGTTCAAATGAATTTCAGCTTACATCAATAATTCGGGGGTGTACATGAATGATTTTATTCGTATAGCTGCATAAATTATGATCCAGTAAACCTTCACACACACCTCACCCCCAATATGGATCTCCAAAACAGCTGGACGTGCTAAATTCCCGCCCTCCACACACACACACGCACACCTACACCTTCACCTACACACACACACACATGCAAACACCCAGATGCACCAAAGCGATAAAGCCCATTTGATTTATCATAATATGCTTTATCTGAAAACTAAGTATCTTATCTCCAGATAATAGAGAGGAAAGACGGAGCAATCCGTTCAGTTGGACGACGGCAGCACCGGGACAACGGACGGGTCGCAGTGGAGAACGAACGGGAGGAACCGGAGAGAAAACCTGACGAGAAGAAAAGGATACAGAGATGGGAGGAGATGTGGACAAAGGATTCAGGGTG